>OZ024743.1:260426471-260538971 GCA_964016885.1 Eledone cirrhosa | reverse complement strand
ATTCTTCATTACCATCGCGATTAACTTCTACATTCTCCCACCTCAATCCTCCACAATACCAAACAGTCACCAGACCCCTCCATACAGCTACATCGGTCATCCAAGCTCATCATTTCTAATTAGGTTTTCAATTTCACTATTGTATAGAAAGGGATTTGTTGGAGAGTGATGACGGAGACGGGGAAGAAGAAGAAGATGATGATGATGATGGTGATGGTGGGGGCGATAATATGAAAGACATGTGGGTGTGGGGGTAGCAGACTGTGAAATGGTATCACCGGCAGTGATGGGTACAATGACGAAGGCGACGGGAGTGAAAGCCATGACAAGGAAGATGATGCCGAACAGCACCAATACCAGTAGCATCATGAGGGATAAATAGATCTGTTTTAGTGTATAACACATGTGATCATCGAAGGGTGTTGAAGTGTTGTCGTGAAATAATTGTAGTGAGTTGAACACCATTATAAAGGGAACTATGATGGTAGAGAATATGATGATGATGATGATGATAGTACTAATGATGATGGAATTACTAATAAGTGGTTATAGAACTGGAGGTAGTGTTGACAGTGTTATTGGAGGTAGTGACGACAGTGTTATTGGAGGTAGTGATGACAGTGTTATTAGAGGTAGTGACGACAGTGTTATTTGAGGTAGTGGTGACAGTTATTGGTGGTAGTGGTGACAGTGTTATTAGAGGTAGTGGTGACAGTGTTATTGGAGGTAGTGGTGACAGTGTTATTGGAGGTAGTGGTGACAGTGTTATTGGAGGTAGTGGTGACAGTGTTATTGGAGGTAGTGTTGACAGTGTTATTGGAGGTAGTGATGACAGTGTTATTGGAGGTAGTGTTGACAGTGTTATTGGAGGTAGTGGTGACAGTGTTATTGGAGGTAGTGATGACAGTGTTATTGGAGGTAGTGGTGACAGTGTTATTGGAGGTAGTGGTGACAGTGTTATTGGAGGTAGTGGTGACAGTGTTATTGGAGGTAGTGTTGACAGTGTTATTGGAGGTAGTGGTGACAGTGTTATTGGAGGTAGTGGTGACAGTGTTATTGGAGGTAGTGTTGACAGTGTTATTGGAGGTAGTGACGACAGTGTTATTGGAGGTAGTGGTGACAGTGTTATTGGAGGTAGTGATGGCAGTGTTATTGGAGGTAGTGACGGCAGTGTTATTGGAGGTAGTGGTGACAGTGTTATTGGAGGTAGTGGTGACAGTGTTATTGGAGGTAGTGGTGACAGTGTTATTGGAGGTAGTGATGGCAGTGTTATTGGAGGTAGTGGTGACAGTGTTATTGGAGGTAGTGCTGACAGTGTTATTGGAGGTAGTGACGACAGTGTTATTGGAGGTAGTGGTGACAGTGTTATTGGAGGTGGTGATGACAGTGTTATTGGAGGTAGTGTTGACAGTGTTATTGGAGGTAGTGACGACAGTGTTATTGGAGGTAGTGGTGACAGTGTTATTGGAGGTAGTGACGACAGTGTTATTGGAGGTAGTGGTGACAGTGTTATTGGAGGTAGTGATGACAGTGTTATTGGAGGTAGTGGTGACTGTTATTGGAGGTAGTGATGACAGTGTTATTGGAGGTAGTGGTGACAGTGTTATTGGAGGTAGTGGTGACAGTGTTATTGGAGGTAGTGACGACAGTGTTATTGGAGGTAGTGGTGACAGTGTTATTGGAGGTAGTGATGACAGTGTTATTGGAGGTAGTGGTGACAGTGTTATTGGAGGTAGTGGTGACTGTTATTGGTGGTAGTGATGACAGTGTTATTGGAGGTAGTGGTGGCAGTGTTATTGGAGGTAGTGACGACAGTGTTATTGGAGGTAGTGGTGACAGTGTTATTGGAGGTAGTGATGACAGTGTTATTGGAGGTAGTGGTGACTGTTATTGGAGGTAGTGATGACAGTGTTATTGGAGGTAGTGTTGACAGTGTTATTGGAGGTAGTGTTGACAGTGTTATTGGAGGTAGTGGTGACTGTTATTGGAGGTAGTGATGACAGTGTTATTGGAGGTAGTGTTGACAGTGTTATTGGAGGTAGTGTTGACAGTGTTATTGGAGGTAGTGACGACAGTTATTGGAGGTAGTGATGACAGTGTTATTGGAGGTAGTGATGACAGTGTTATTGGAGGTAGTGGTGACAGTGTTATTGGAGATAGTGGTGACAGTGTTATTGGAGGTAGTGGTGACAGTGTTATTGGAGGTAGTGGTGACTGTTATTGGAGGTAGTGATGACAGTGTTATTGGAGGTAGTGGTGACAGTGTTATTGGAGGTAGTGTTGACAGTGTTATTGGAGGTAGTGGTGACAGTGTTATTGTAGGTAGTGATGACAGTGTTATTGGAGGTAGTGGTGACAGTGTTATTGGAGGTAGTGGTGACAGTATTATTGGAGGTAGTGGTGACTGTGTTATTTGAGGTAGTGTTGACAGTGTTATGGAGGTAGTGGTGACAGTGTTATTGGAGATAGTGGTGACAGTGTTGTTGGAGGTAGTGGTGACAGTGTTATTGGAGGTAGTGGTGACTGTTATTGGAGGTAGTGATGACAGTGTTATTGGAGGTAGTGGTGACAGTGTTATTGGAGGTAGTGTTGACAGTGTTATTGGAGGTAGTGGTGACAGTGTTATTGTAGGTAGTGATGACAGTGTTATTGGAGGTAGTGGTGACAGTGTTATTGGAGGTAGTGGTGACAGTATTATTGGAGGTAGTGGTGACTGTGTTATTTGAGGTAGTGTTGACAGTGTTATGGAGGTAGTGGTGACAGTGTTATTGGAGGTAGTGGTGACAGTGTTGTTGGAGGTAGTGGTGACAGTGTTATTGGAGGTAGTGGTGACAGTGTTATTGGAGGTAGTGGTGACAGTGTTATTGGAGGTAGTGGTGACAGTGTTATTGGTGGTAGTGGTGACTGTTATTGGAGGTAGTGGTGACAGTGTTATTGGAGGTAGTGGTGACTGTTATTGGTGGTAGTGATGACAGTGTTATTGGAGGTAGTTGTGACAGTGTTATTGGAGGTAGTGGTGACAGTGTTATTGGAGGTAGTGGTGACAGTGTTATTGGAGGTAGTGGTGACAGTGTTATTGGTGGTAGTGGTGACTGTTATTTGAGGTAGTGGTGACAGTGTTATTGGAGGTAGTGGTGACTGTTATTGGAGGTAGTGATGACAGTGTTATTGCAGGTAGTGGTGACAGTTATTGGTGGTAGTGATGACAGTGTTATTGGAGGTAGTGGTGACAGTGTTATTGGAGTTAGTGGTGGCAGTGTTATTGAAGGTAGTGGTGACAGTGTTATTGGAGGTAGTGGTGACAGTGTTATTGGAGGTAGTGGTGACAGTGTTATTGGAGATAGTAGTGACAGTGTTATTGGAGGTAGTGGTGACTGTTACTGGAGGTAGTGGTGACAGTGTTATTGGAGGTAGTGGTGACAGTTATTGGTGGTAGTGATGACAGTGTTGTTGGAGGTAGTGGTGACTGTTATTGGAGGTAGTGGTGACTGTTATTGGAGGTAGTGTTGACAGTGTTATTAGAGGTAGTGGTGACAGTGTTATTGGAGGTAGTGATGCCAGTGTTATTGGAGGTAGTGATGACAGTGTTATTGGAGGTAGTGGTGACAGTGTTATTGTAGGTAGTGGTGACTGTTGTTGGAGGTAGTGGTGACTTATTGGAGGTAGTGATGACAGTGTTATTGGAGGTAGTGGTGACAGTTATTGGTGGTAGTGGTGACAGTGTTATTGGAGGTAGTGTTGATAGTGTTATTGGAGGTAGTGGTGACAGTTATTGGTGGTAGTGGTGACAGTGTTATTGGAGTTAGTGGTGGCAGTGTTATTGAAGGTAGTGGTGACAGTGTTATTGGAGGTAGTGGTGACAGTGTTATTGGAGGTAGTGGTGACAGTGTTATTGGAGATAGTAGTGACAGTGTTATTGGAGGTAGTGGTGACTGTTATTGGAGGTAGTGATGACAGTGTTATTGGAGGTAGTGATGACAGTGTTATTGGAGGTAGTGGTGACAGTGTTATTGGAGGTAGTGGTGACTGTTATTGGAGGTAGTGATGACAGTGTTATTGGAGGTAGTGGTGACAGTTATTGGTGGTAGTGGTGACAGTGTTATTGGAGTTAGTGGTGGCAGTGTTATTGAAGGTAGTGGTGACAGTGTTATTGGAGATAGTAGTGACAGTGTTATTGGAGGTAGTGGTGACTGTTATTGGAGGTAGTGGTGACAGTGTTATTGGAGGTAGTGGTGACAGTTATTGGTGGTAGTGATGACAGTGTTATTGGAGGTAGTGGTGACTGTTATTGGAGGTAGTGATGACAGTGTTATTGGAGGTAGTGATGACAGTGTTATTGGAGGTAGTGGTGACAGTTATTGGTGGTAGTGGTGACAGTGTTATTGGAGGTAGTGTTGACAGTGTTATTGGAGGTAGTGGTGACAGTTATTGGTGGTAGTGGTGACAGTGTTATTGGAGTTAGTGGTGGCAGTGTTATTGAAGGTAGTGGTGACAGTGTTATTGGAGGTAGTGGTGACAGTGTTATTGGAGGTAGTGGTGACAGTGTTATTGGAGATAGTAGTGACAGTGTTATTGGAGGTAGTGGTGACTGTTATTGGAGGTAGTGATGACAGTGTTATTGGAGGTAGTGATGACAGTGTTATTGGAGGTAGTGGTGACAGTTATTGGTGGTAGTGGTGACAGTGTTATTGGAGTTAGTGGTGGCAGTGTTATTGAAGGTAGTGGTGACAGTGTTATTGGAGATAGTAGTGACAGTGTTATTGGAGGTAGTGGTGCCTGTTATTGGAGGTAGTGGTGACAGTGTTATTGGAGGTAGTGGTGACAGTTATTGGTGGTAGTGATGACAGTGTTATTGGAGGTAGTGGTGACTGTTATTGGAGGTAGTGATGACAGTGTTATTGGAGGTAGTGATGACAGTGTTATTGGAGGTAGTGGTGACAGTTATTGGTGGTAGTGGTGACAGTGTTATTGGAGGTAGTGTTGACAGTGTTATTGGAGGTAGTGGTGACAGTTATTGGTGGTAGTGGTGACAGTGTTATTGGAGTTAGTGAGGCAGTGTTATTGAAGGTAGTGGTGACAGTGTTATTGGAGGTAGTGGTGACAGTGTTATTGGAGGTAGTGGTGACAGTGTTATTGGAGATAGTAGTGACAGTGTTATTGGAGGTAGTGGTGACTGTTATTGGAGGTAGTGATGACAGTGTTATTGGAGGTAGTGATGACAGTGTTATTGGAGGTAGTGGTGACAGTGTTATTGGAGGTAGTGGTGACTGTTATTGGAGGTAGTGATGACAGTGTTATTGGAGGTAGTGGTGACAGTTATTGGTGGTAGTGGTGACAGTGTTATTGGAGTTAGTGGTGGCAGTGTTATTGAAGGTAGTGGTGACAGTGTTATTGGAGATAGTAGTGACAGTGCTATTGGAGGTAGTGGTGACTGTTATTGGAGGTAGTGGTGACAGTGTTATTGGAGGTAGTGGTGACAGTTATTGGTGGTAGTGATGACAGTGTTATTGGAGGTAGTGGTGACTGTTATTGGAGGTAGTGATGACAGTGTTATTGGAGGTAGTGATGACAGTGTTATTGGAGGTAGTGTTGAC
The DNA here is from genome assembly GCA_964016885.1 of Eledone cirrhosa. Lineage (NCBI taxonomy): Eukaryota > Metazoa > Mollusca > Cephalopoda > Octopoda > Eledonidae > Eledone > Eledone cirrhosa. The sequence continues at coordinate 260,533,377 of OZ024743.1, read as the reverse complement.
AGTGTTATTGGAGGTAGTGGTGACTGTTATTGGAGGTAGTGATGACAGTGTTATTGGAGGTAGTGGTGACAGTGTTATTGGAGGTAGTGGTGACTGTTATTGGAGGTAGTGTTGACAGTGTTATTGGAGGTAGTGTTGACAGTGTTATTGGAGGTAGTGTTGACAGTGTTATTGGAGGTAGTGTTGACAGTGTTATTGGAGGTATTGGTGACTGTTATTGGAGGTAGTGATGACAGTGTTATTGGAGGTAGTGGGGACAGTGTTATTGGAGGTAGTGGTGACTGTTATTGGAGGTAGTGGTGACTGTTATTGGAGGTAGTGGTGACTGTTATTGGAGGTAGTGGTGACAGTGTTATTAGAGGTAGTGGTGACAGTGTTATTGGAGGTAGTGGTGACAGTGTTGTTGGAGGTAGTGACGACAGTGTTATTGGAGGTAGTGGTGACAGTGTTGTTGGAGGTAGTGACGACAGTGTTATTGGAGGTAGTGGTGCCAGTGTTATTGGAGGTAGTGGTGACAGTGTTATTGGAGGTAGTGGTGACAGTGTTATTAGAGGTAGTGGTGACTGTTATTGGAGGTAGTGGTGACAGTGTTATTGGAGGTAGTGGTGACAGTGTTATTGGAGGTAGTGATGACAGTGTTATTGGAGTTAGTGATGACAGTTTTATTAGAAGTAGTGGTGACAGTGTTATTGGAGGTAGTGATGACAGTGTTATTGGAGGTAGTGGTGACAGTGTTATTGGAGGTAGTGATGGCAGTGTTATTGGAGGTAGTGGTGACTGTTATTGGAGGTAGTGGTGACAGTGTTATTGGAGGTAGTGGTGACTGTTATTGGAGGTAGTGATGACAGTGTTACTAGAGGTAGTGGTGACTGTTATTGGAGGTAGTGATGACAGTGTTATTGGAGGTAGTGTTGACAGTGTTATTGGAGGTAGTGGTGACAGTGTTATTGGAGGTAGTGGTGACTGTTATTGGAGGTAGTGGTGACAGTGTTATTGGAGGTAGTGGTGACAGTGTTGTTGGAGGTAGTGGTGACAGTGTTATTGGAGGTAGTGGTGACTGTTATTGGAGGTAGTGGTGACTGTTATTGGAGGTAGTGGTGACTGTTATTGGAGGTAGTGGTGACTGTTATTGGAGGTAGTGATGACAGTGTTATTGGAGGTAGTGATGACAGTGTTATTAGAGGTAGTGGTGACAGTGTTATTAGAGGTAGTGATGACAGTGTTATTGGAGGTAGTGATGACAGTGTTATTGGAGGTAGTGGTGACAGTGTTGTTGGAGGTAGTGACGACAGTGTTATTGGAGGTAGTGGTGACAGTGTTATTGGAGGTAGTGGTGACAGTATTATTGGAGGTAGTGGTGATAGTGTTATTAGAGGTAGTGATGACAGTGTTATTGGAGGTAGTGGTGACAGTGTTATTGGAGGTAGTGGTGACAGTGTTATTGGAGGTAGTGATGACAGTGTTATTGGAGGTAGTGGTGACAGTGTTATTGGTGGTTGTGGTGACTGTTATTGGAGGTAGTGATGACAGTGTTATTGGAGGTAGTGGTGACTGTTATTGGAGGTAGTGGTGACTGTTATTGGAGGTAGTGGTGACTGTTATTGGAGGTAGTGTTGACAGTGTTATTGGAGGTAGTGATGACAGTGTTATTGGAGGTAGTGGTGACTGTTATTGGAGGTGGTGATGACAGTGTTATTGGAGGTATTGGTGACAGTGTTATTGGAGGTAGTGATGACAGTGTTATTGGAGGTAGTGGTGACTGTTATTGGAGGTAGTGGTGACAGTGTTATTGGAGGTAGAGGTGACTGTTATTGGAGGTAGTGATGACAGTGTTATTGGAGGTAGTGGTGACAGTGTTATTGGAGGTAGTGGTGACTGTTATTGGAGGTAGTGGTGACTGTTATTGGAGGTAGTGGTGACAGTGTTATTGGAGGTAGTGGTGGCTGTTATTGGAGGTAGTGTTGACAGTGTTATTGGAGGTAGTGATGACAGTGTTATTGGAGGTAGTGGTGACTGTTATTGGAGGTAGTGATGACAGTGTTATTGGAGGTAGTGTTGACAGTGTTATTGGAGGTAGTGATGACAGTGTTATTGGAGGTAGTGATGACAGTGTTATTGGAGGTAGTGGTGACAGTGTTATTTGAGGTAGTGGTGACAGTGTTATTGGAGGTAGTGGTGACTGTTATTGGAGGTAGTGATGACAGTGTTATTGGAGGTAGTGTTGACAGTGTTATTGGAGGTAGTGATGACAGTGTTATTGGAGGTAGTGATGACAGTGTTATTGGAGGTAGTGATGACAGTGTTATTGGCGGTAGAAGTGACAGTTTTATTGGTGGTAGTAGTGACAGTGTTATTGGTGGTAGTGATGACAGTGTTATTGGAGGTATTGTTGACAGTGTTTTTTTAGGTAGTGGTGACAGTGTTATTTGAGGGAGTGGTGACGGTGTTATTGGTGGTAGTGGTGACAGTGTTGTTGGAGGTAGTGGTGACAGTGTTATTGGAGGTAGTGGTGACTGTTATTGGAGGTAGTGGTGACTGTTATTGGAGGTAGTGGTGACTGTTATTGGAGGTAGTGGTGACTGTTATTGGAGGTAGTGATGACAGTGTTATTGGAGGTAGTGATGACAGTGTTATTAGAGGTAGTGGTGACAGTGTTATTAGAGGTAGTGATGACAGTGTTATTGGAGGTAGTGATGACAGTGTTATTGGAGGTAGTGGTGACAGTGTTATTGGAGGTAGTGGTGACAGTATTATTGGAGGTAGTGGTGATAGTGTTATTAGAGGTAGTGATGACAGTGTTATTGGAGGTAGTGGTGACAGTGTTATTGGAGGTAGTGGTGACAGTGTTATTGGAGGTAGTGATGACAGTGTTATTGGAGGTAGTGGTGACAGTGTTATTGGTGGTTGTGGTGACTGTTATTGGAGGTAGTGATGACAGTGTTATTGGAGGTAGTGGTGACTGTTATTGGAGGTAGTGGTGACTGTTATTGGAGGTAGTGGTGACTGTTATTGGAGGTAGTGTTGACAGTGTTATTGGAGGTAGTGATGACAGTGTTATTGGAGGTAGTGGTGACTGTTATTGGAGGTAGTGATGACAGTGTTATTGGAGGTATTGGTGACAGTGTTATTGGAGGTAGTGATGACAGTGTTATTGGAGGTAGTGGTGACTGTTATTGGAGGTAGTGGTGACAGTGTTATTGGAGGTAGAGGTGACTGTTATTGGAGGTAGTGATGACAGTGTTATTGGAGGTAGTGGTGACAGTGTTATTGGAGGTAGTGGTGACTGTTATTGGAGGTAGTGGTGACTGTTATTGGAGGTAGTGGTGACAGTGTTATTGGAGGTAGTGGTGGCTGTTATTGGAGGTAGTGTTGACAGTGTTATTGGAGGTAGTGATGACAGTGTTATTGGAGGTAGTGGTGACTGTTATTGGAGGTAGTGATGACAGTGTTATTGGAGGTAGTGTTGACAGTGTTATTGGAGGTAGTGATGACAGTGTTATTGGAGGTAGTGATGACAGTGTTATTGGAGGTAGTGGTGACAGTGTTATTTGAGGTAGTGGTGACAGTGTTATTGGAGGTAGTGGTGACTGTTATTGGAGGTAGTGATGACAGTGTTATTGGAGGTAGTGTTGACAGTGTTATTGGAGGTAGTGATGACAGTGTTATTGGAGGTAGTGATGACAGTGTTATTGGAGGTAGTGATGACAGTGTTATTGGCGGTAGAAGTGACAGTTTTATTGGTGGTAGTAGTGACAGTTTTATTGGTGGTAGTGATGACAGTGTTATTGGAGGTATTGTTGACAGTGTTTTTTTAGGTAGTGGTGACAGTGTTATTTGAGGGAGTGGTGACAGTGTTATTGGTGGTAGTGGTGACAGTGTTATTGGAGTTAGTGGTGACAGTGTTATTCGAGGTAGTGGTGACAGTGTTATTTGAGGGAGTGGTGACAGTGTTATTGGTGGTAGTGGTGACAGTGTTATTGGAGTTAGTGGTGACAGTGTTATTCTAGGTATTGGTGACAGTGTTATTGGAGTTAGTGGTGACAGTGTTATTCTAGGTATTGGTACACAGTATTATTGGAGGTGGTGGGGAGAGTGTTATTGGTGTTAGTGTTGACCGTGTTATTTGAGGTAGCGGTGGCAGTGTTATTTGAGGTAGTGTTGACACATTGTTATTGGAGTTAGTGGTAACAGTGTTATCGGTGGTAGTGGTGACAGTGGTATTGGTGGTAGTGGTGGTAGTGGTGGCAGTGTTATTGTTGAGCAAAATGCTGGTTTAGCTGGTACGTTTTGGTTGTGAAAGTGAAAAACCGCAGATTTTAGTAGAGTGGTAGTAGTAGTAGTAGTAGTAGTAGTAGTAGTAGTAGTAGTAGTAGTAGTAGTAACAGAAGAAGAAGAAGAAGAAGAAGAAGAAGAAGAAGAAGAAGAAGAAGAAGAAGAAGAAGAAGAAGAAGAAGAAGAAGAAGAAGAAGAAGAAGTCATAAAGCAGACAGACGTTGATATTTCTGTAGTGGTTGCGGTCTTAGAGGTGGTTGTGTTAACTGACATGATAATTCTCTTGTGATAGTACAGAAGTTGATAGTCGTGCTGATGATAGTGATGAACGTGAGACATTACAGACGATCATAGTTGTGATGGCAATGGCGTTACTGTAGTAAAATAATGATGGCGATGGTAATGATGGTGCTTAGAAGAGGTGATAGTACGAGGTAAAACCAGTCATTGTCTTTAGAGATAGAGAGATGGGGAAGAGAAACAAGAGAGTCACTGCCGCGAGTGTCTCATTGGTTTCTGTGATTATAAAAAAAGCTTCCATTTGCAAAAGCATACCATTTGCCATGGTGGTCTCCTCAAGCGCATATGTTTAAATTTAATAGTGTTGCATGAATAAATTACTGGCAATTATGCATCATACACAAACCTTCAAGAGCATTTCACACTATTTGTTTTGTTTACTTTCTTTTACTTGTTTATCTTTTATTTTTTTTAATTATTTTCATTGTTGCCAATTGCACCATGTTAACTTACACTTCATTTCCGCTTGTTTGCCATTAATACACAGCGAAAATTGAATTTCACTGAAATATTTTGCCACCCACAGAGAGTACAGTAAAACAAAAGGTTGCTTCCTGGTAGAATTGAATCCCGGTGACCATGTTTCGATATCTGGTTGAAGTTATTTCATATTTTGCGTCATTTATAATTGAATAGCTTGCTTCCCTCTTGGCTTTCAATACGTAAAAATGTGTGAACCTTTCCACTTTGTTAAATAATATCCTTCTTAACAATCAGATAGCTATCACTAAAGAGTTGTGGAAGGCTCTCGTTCAGTTCTAATAATTGTTTCTACTTTTGGCACAAGGCCAGCAATTATCCCAGTACATTACTGGTACTTTATTTTATCGACCCCGTAAGGATGAAAGGCAAAGTTAACCTCAGCGGGATTTGAACTCAGACCGTAAAATGCCGTAACTTTGTGCTGCAAAACATGGCGCCCTTCAGTTCTAATAATGACCACATCCCTCGTTGCTATTGTTGGACCTACATCGGTTATGACGATGACTGTTCCAGTTGATTGATGAATAGAACAGCAAACTTGGGGATTTTCCATGTAAGAGTCTTAGCATTCCACAGGCACGTGTACCTTTAATCTCAAAGTGATTCAGCGAAACATTGTATGACAGGGCTGGTCATTTGAATTACAGGTACACCTTAGTTTTTCAGCTGAGTTAAGTGTAGGAAAGTGACATACCGTTTTGCTTAAGGACACAACGCACTACCATGAATCGAGCTCACGATTTTACCTAACCACTATGTCAGGCATCTTCACTCTTGCTCTATAAAATATGTATTAATTATATATAACCAATTCAATTAATCGTAGCCTTTCTACTACACAATTTGTCTAATATATAGTTACAATAAACCAATATTATATCATTATTCCATGTAGCGGGTTGGCAAATTCATTAGAACGTCGGATAGAATGCTTTGTGGTATTCCTTCTAGTTACCTGCTTTCTGAGTTCAAAGCCGAAGTCAACTTTAATTTTCATCCTTTCGAGGTTGATAAAAGGGTACTAGTCCAATACTGGGTCGATTCTTCCTCTAAATCTTTCTTACATCCTTTCTCTCACTCTCTATCATTTTCTGGAAGAAATCCTTCTGCGTTCTGATCTCAGGGGTGATAGGCTTCGCTAGGTTTGAAAATGCCCAAATAACGCCGTTTGTCAATATGGCGCCCCTCCGACTTCATCAAGAGTTACGGGTCCATACGTACATATTATTCCAGGTGGTGAGGGCAATGGATTGGCAGTATCGGTAACGCGTCGGAAAGATGCTTTGCAGTATTTAGTCACAACATTCTACGCCCTGAGTTCAAATCCTGCTGAAGTCATTTTTGCCTTTCACTATCCGAGATCCATGAAATAAAGTACCAACGAAGTACTAGGGTAGATATAATCGACTTTCCCCTTCCCCAGTTTACCACAGCAGGATTTTAACTGAGAAATAAAGATACGAATTAAATACCGCTTTAACGCTTCTGCTAATCTTGAATAATAGTTTCTAATTTAGGCACATATGCAAACGTATAGAAAGAGTGCATAGGTATTAGGTATGTACAGAATAACCAGGTAAGAAACAAGCAATGGTACTAAGCATATATATCACAGTATGGCAAAGGTATCACATAATACAATACAGGTATAAAAGCATATTAAGCAGACAGAGATGCGTGGGTATGAAAAGCAGTTTGTATGAAGTTTATGGTGGATGCTATGTGATAATTCTTCCGGTAATGTTCAGATGTGCATGTGTTGTGAGTACATGCCTAATACCTAATGTACCGCTAATGTCCTCATTTTGCGAGTAACTTTCTTCTTTAATTCCTCTATAATTGTTGTATTATTCTTTTCTAATCTTTGTCGCATCCACTGATACTGTCCACGCCATCTTCACTCTTTAAATATGACACTGTTAATGACAACACTAACATCTACGTATCTTTACAATTGTTCTGTGGAATAGGAGGTTAATTATATGTCTAAACTTTGCTAGTGCTCCGATGATTCCAAACGAAAGTTTGGAAGAAACGATTATCAGCAATAACATGTTTTGAACATAGTTTTGATTATTCTGTAATTTATATATACAAACACACACACACACACATATATATATATATGACAATCGCCACCGACGAATGTGAGAAAGTTCTCTAGGAACGTTAACCAGGAATCTTTAAATATCTCCCCACCGAAGTTAACAAAGGACTAACTAGATCTACAAAACCAAATTGCGAAATCATAATATTATAAAATTAAATTAAATTGTTTAGAGCTACAGATGAAGTCATTCTTTTCCATATATATATATATATATATATATATCTTAAAATAACAGATTAAAGTTTAAGCAAAGAATCGGTGATTTCACCCTTAACGGGATCTTCTGAAACTAAAAAAATCAATCTGTGAACGCAGAAGTAAATATTTCGAAAAACGTTGCAACCGATTTAATATATATATATATATATCAAAGGTTATTTAGTCTCTAATACCCAAACATCTCAATGAAAGAAATCTCTCAGACAAGCATTTACTATATAATATTGCTTTTTCTGAGATTTCTTTCATAGAGATGTTTCAGTATTAGAGACTAATTAACCTGTTATTAATATTAAACGAAATCTGTCGAGCTGTACCAGACGGTCTTTAGACTGCTATTTCTAGTGACATTATAAGCATGTCAAGTAGTCGTAATATCCTTAAGAGATTTGAGAACGTAACACTACTCGTGTTATTATTTCACCATACTGAGGGCGGTGGGTTGGCAGTATCGGTAGAGGGTGATCGCCATGCTTTGCAGCATAGAGTTACGACCCTTTATGATGTGAATTCAAATCTCACCGAGGTTAACTCTGCCTTTTATCCTTATGGTATCGATAAAATAAAGTGCCAGTCACGCACTGGGGTCGATTTAATCGACTCCCTGCCCAAATCACTGGCTTTGTGCCTATATGAGAAACCATTATTTCACCACACTCCCTCGGCTTTGGAAACAGTATATATTATATATTGTTCCATTTCTCTTAGACTTGAAGAGTATGGCGGATTCTTGAATTATTGGTGGTTCCAATAATAATTCAAGATAATAAAATAATAATACACGAAATAATAAAACACGAAACCATGGTAGGGAAACCTATATATACGCGAAGTTAGATAGAAAATGATTTTCGTCCAACTTGTTTATACTCCCAGAATTAGAGTTTTTCTCATTTAATTTATATATATATATATATATATATATATATATATATATATATATATATATATATATATATATATATATATATATATATAAATACACATATACTATATATATACACTATACATAATACATACATTATATACACACTATATGTGATGTCAAAGGGAAAGGCCGAGGCCGATACTGCTTAGATCTAGTGACATTGAAACTGTGTGTGTATGTGTGTGTTGGACTTCCGTCGGTTACAACGGTTACAACATTGCGTGTTCCAGTTTATACGACCAGCAGAAAAGCTTGCTCGTGAAATTAACATACAAGTGGCTGAGCATTCCACAAACAGGTGTAAACCGTAAAATAATTCCCAGGGAGATTCAGTGTGGCACAGTGTATGACAAAGCTGCCCCTTTGAATTAGAGGCGCAACTCCTTTTGGTCAGTCAAGAAAACCGGAGCAATGGGAAATAAAGTATCTTGCTCAAGGACACAACGCGCTGCCGGCATTCGAATTTATGACGTTATGATCATGAGCTGAGCACCCTAAGCACAAACCCACGCACCATCACCTCAGTACTATTATATGTGACTTTAAAAAAAATATCAATAAATATTGTTATATTATGGGAGAGTCGTACTGCCAATAAATAAACGCCCACCACGTAAGTTTCCTTTCCGTTTATTATTATTTGAGTAATTCATCCATTAAGCGATTATTTTAGTAATGAAGTATATCAATACCTGTTTGAATACACGATTTCACATTAAGAATGTTGTAAAACAAATACAAAAACGAAGTATCAATAAATAGTTATTTTAAAATAAATATTTAAAATAAAAAAATCTATTATGTCAGCAATACACTTATACAACCTTTCTCCGTCTAGGAAATAGACTATATCATAAATATTCATAACTAACTATTAATCAAAAACAACTGACTAAAACAATGTCCACATGGAAATTTCTGTCAGTCAGAAATGAGCCATTAAAAAAATATATATAATCGAAATATTCACAGTCATTTATAAGCACACATGTACAACATATCCATATATATTTATATATATATATATATATATATATATATATATATATATATATATATATATAAATATATATATATATATATATATATATATATATATATATATATATATATATATATATATATATATATATATATATATATAAGATAAAGAAATTGAAAATGCAACTGGAGTCTTTTAAGAATATTTATTTATTTTACTGGTTTCACACTTCTTATGATTTTCAAAAAGAAAAATTAAGATATAGGGCATGTATTTCTATTGTGGTTTGTCTCGCATCTCGTTCGAGTTAGAAAGTTCTCTGTTTTATACGAAAAAAGTGGCTCAGATTGCTATTTCTTTAATAGCAATCTGAGCCACTTTTTTCGTATAAAACAGATATATGTAGCTGTAATCATCTATTTGCTTCAGGATCTCTCCTGAAGGTATTGCTATTCCGTCCACGTGTTTGATATTGCCTTGCTTCAGAATGAGTACACCACATTTCTATAAGCCAAATTACATTCGTATGTCCAAACTAAAGTCATGCACTGTGTTCGTAAATGAAATAATTCAGCATTCGTCTTATAATCCATATAATTTCAGATCATCCATGAATAATAGATGATTGACCCTTTGCTGTTGTCCCCTATGCTCATACCCTGCTTTAACTATTCTCACAATTATCGTCAGAGGCTCTATGCACAGTACAAATAACAATGGAGAGGAACTATCTCCCTGAAATATGCCTCTTCTGATTTCAATTATATTCAAACTTTGCCCATCGTATGTTAGAACGGACTTCCATTTTTCCATACTTTAACCCAGAAAATCTATATTTTTTGTAATTCCAAATATAATTAAGCATTCTATAATCCATGTGTGTGGGATCAAATCATATATATGTCTTATGGTAGTCAATCCATGATATTGTCAGATTAACCTTCCTTCTTTGGGAGTCTCTTAGTATTGTCTTATCAATTAGCAACTGATCTTTAGTGCCTCTACATTTTCGTTTACAACCTTTCTGTTCTTCTGGAAGAACATTGTTCTCATAAAGTGCTTTTACATTTTATCTACGATTATCCCCGTTTACATGAGTGGTAAGCAAGATATTGGTCTGTAGTTCTCAGTAGTGTTTCCTTTTGCGATATATTTCATGCATGGAACTCTTCTGCCATTTGTCAGCCACTCTGGTATTTCCTCCCTATTTCATATCAGAACGTTAACGTGTTCATCAATCCTTGCATGACACTCCTTACATCTTTTTATCCAATAGCCTTGCACTAAGTCTGGGACAGGCGACTTCCAGTTACCCATGGTTTACTTATATCTCGAATATCCCTCTCTGTAATTATAATTTTTGGTTGCTTCGGATATACAGTGCCACTCTTCAGACCTTTTAACCATTCATTTTTTTGTTGTGTTTTTACCTTTACTTCAGATATTACTCTAAAGCTGTTTACATTCTTGGTCATTTGGTGCCAACCCATCTCCTGCTAATCCTTCATTATTTTCCTGGTAGAACTTAATTTGTTCCATCCTAAAGAGCTTTTTTTTTCTTCTTTGAATTGTTTAATTCACTGCTCATATCTGGATACCTTTGCTTTCTTTGCAATCACACGTTGTTTCAATTCTTCTAAAATACTTAAGATCCCTTTTCTTTCTATATCATATTTCTCTCCAGTCTATCATACTTCCGCTAATTTCTAAGTTCGCATTTGATTTTTTTCTGTTTACTATTGAAAGGACTTTCACAAGTGTTTTAATGCTTTGCTACATTCATCGTTTCCACTACAGTTCAGTGTGTATTTGTATGGTGTTTGTTTTTTCAATTTCTTTGTGGACATTTCCATATTCTCCGCTACTTGCCACCCTCAGCAAATTGCTGGTCTCATTGTAAGTACTTCAGGACTTCATTCACTTTCGTGGTCTTCCACTGATCTGTCTTCTTCTTCTTCTTCTTCTTCTTCTTCTTAACAGTGGATTGGTAGTATTGTAGAGTGTCGGACAACATGCTTTGCGACATATAGTTACGGCCCTTTACGTTCTGTGTTCAAATCCCGCCGATGTTAGTTATGCTTTTCATCCTTACCGGGTCGATAAAATAAAGCACCAGTAACGGTTTGGGATCGATTTAATCGACTTTCCCTTCTCAAATTTGTTGGCCAAATCAGAAACAATTATTATTATTATCAAGGGCGGTGGATTTGCAGTATCAGTTGGGTGTCGGACAATATGCTTTGCGGCATAGAATTACGGTCTTTCACGTTCAAATCTTGCCGAGGTTCGGAACTAGCTGTTGAAGCAGTTCAGCCGTCAGGGTCCCGACTCCTTCATATTATATATATTCATATATATATTCATATTATATATACATATATATATATATATATATATATATATATATATATATATATATATATATATATATATATATATATATATATATATATATATATATATATATATATACGTATATATATATATATATATATATATATATATATATATAGAGAGAGAGAGAGAGAGAGTGAGAGAGAGAGAGAGAGAGAGAGAGAGAGAGAGAGAGAGGAATTATACTTCGATTAATATGGTGTTCCGACCTAAAGGAAGTATAATATCTCCCTCTACTGTGTTCTCTGAACAACCTCGTAAAGGGTTATTTTATCCAAAATATCAGCGCTAATTAAATATTTCTAAAAGAATATATCAATATTGTTATTGTTAATATTGATATTTATTGTTTCATCGGTATTGCTACAGCCTTTTATAAAACACGAATTTCTACACATTCCGCAATGCATCTTTATCTATCTGTGTGCTTGCCCGTCAGCTATCTGCCCCCCCCCCCCCACACGTTTCTCTCTCACACGCTCCTTTCTCTCTCTCTCTCTCTCTCTCTCTCTCTCTCTCTCTCTCTCTCTCTCTATATATATATATATATATATATATATATATATATATATATATATATAAATATATATATATATACATATATACACATACATAATAAACATCACAATATAATTATTCCATTACCAAAGGTTTCAAGAAACTAGACGATTCTTACAGAAACGTCTAGCCCGTTCATCATATACATATATATATATATAGGCGGCCGACCGAACTAGAAACTGCTAAATGTCTGGCCGCCTTCTTGTCTCTCTGCCTTTTCAGTCCCATGGTTTATATTCCTTTGTTAAATTTCGAATACCTGATGATGTCACCGGATTCATACTAAACCCGGTCATTGAAATGTTCATAGTATAATAAACCTTTAAGGAATTACACCAGTCCAGCCCCCTGTTATTTTATCACATATATATATATATATATATATATATATATATATATATATATATATACATTTTAGAGTGTATATATGCATGTATATATATATATATATATGTATGTCGCCGAAAGGCTCCGAAACGATGCGTCGGAGAGAAAATTAGATTTGATTTTCGAAATCTGCACCGAAAGAAGATTTTTGAGGACATGGAGAAAATAGAAATACTATCAATCACTGTTACTGTGAAAATTTAAGTAGTCTCGCTTTTATTGATACTCTCATGTATTCCTTCAACATGACCATATTATCCAATCCATCCATGAGGTTAGCGGGGGACATATTGTTTTGCCATATTTAGCTACATTAAGTTGTGAGTTCTAACAGGCTTCAGTTTACTTTTCCTTGCTGGGGTCGAATTTATTGTTTAAGCGCGCCCTCCTCTAAATTTATGACATTGTGCTTGTCAAAATCAATATTTTAACAAGTGTCCAGGTAATACCAATATGCAGGTACCTGTTTCGTTAAGAAAGTTCTATATGTTTACAACAGCAGAATGTTTTAGTGTCATGCTGTGTTGGTTGTTCTAATGACTATCTTCATGTTTCATACAACTCCAACTGATCTCAATATATTAACATATACATATTGCTCTCTCTCTATCTCAGTAAATTTCCTACACAATTTTCTCTGATAATATTTACACACTGCTCTCCCGGTAAATTCCCACCACTGTTTTCTTTTCCTCTTTCTTTTACCTTCTCATTTACATAATCTAACTCCTCTTTCTCTACTTATCTGTCTCTCTTCTTTTCTCTTTCCACCTCTCCTTCTCTCTCTTTCTCCCCCTCTCTCCATCTCTTACTTTTCTTTCTCACTCGTTTACTCTTTCACTGACATGTAACCTTGAAAGTCGAGTGAATAGTTTGCCTATCAAAATTTCCTGTGGTTGGTAAAAAACAAACTTACGAAACGATTGAATGATTGTATTTAGTAGACTTATAAATTGCCTAGTTATTTTACTCCAAAATAGTCCCCAGCCTTTCTGAGCTTATAATCATACATACACGCACACAGTTATACATACACATACACACTCATATTTACAAATACATAGTAATACATATAAATACACAGTAATACATACAGATACACAGTAAAATATACACGCATTCATAGAAATACATTCGCACACACAGTAATACATACACAACACAGTAATACATGCGCAATCGTGGAAATGAATATTTTATATTCATTCTGATTTATTTTACAAAGTAAAATTTTCCAGGAATTTCTCGCGATTATATCCCAGTTGCACGTTGTACGGCTGAAAGGTTCATAGGCTGACCAAAGGTTCATAGAATGACCAAATGAAGTTTATTTTTCAACATGGTCCCGGGAAAGAAACGATGCAGTTATTAATAAGAGTTGAAATTAATGCATGCAAGATTTCATAACCCTAACATAACTCCTTTATAGCAGGCCTGTCAACTACTTCCCGTCCGACGGAAAGATCGCCCACCCACTTTGGGGTGGGGGAGAATTGTTTCCTTTTGTGAAAATGGGTATAACATTAATTATGGAAAATCTCCCAATTTTGCCTCATTCTACCCGTTTTGGGCACTATTTTTCATAGTACTCCCCGTTGAGGATTTTAGAGGTTGGCAGGTCTGTTTATATGTCAGTCTATGAACTTTTCAGCCTATCCTATTACAACAAATATTCTGGTTCTTCTTGTGACGCTAAACTCCAGCAGGTGCGGACTGTGCATCAGCATGAAATATTTTTCTCTACAAAATTCGATCACCAACAGCAGAGTTCAAAGTGAAAAGATCAAGTTAGTCCATAAGTTGACAGTCCAAGGTAAAAAAGAACAAACCCTACTTTTGGTTCTTTTTGCGTTATAATTCTTCTCAGTCCAAACCCTGCATTGTCGTAGCTTTCCAACTTTGAATTCTCTCTCTCTCGCTCTCTCTGTATATATATATATATATATATATATATATATATATATATATATATATATATATATATATATATATATATATATATATATGTATATATAAATATGTATATATATATATATATATATATATATATATATATATATATATATATATACATAAATCAATAATAATGAGTAATGAGTCAAATCTCAGGCAGTCTTTTACAATGAAATAGCTCAAAGAAAGAGTATTTCTGAGCCGTGTAATACAGGTTAATATAAATTAATATATTTGATAAACACAAACACCAACATATTCATGTTTGTATTGTAAATGACCAAGTTAGCTAGATTGAAATATACTAATAATAATATTACAGTTTGCCTATCTTGACTTAAGATAATAAATCAACAAAAACAAATTGTATTGGCAATGGCCGTTGTGCTTGGACAAATTTAAATTTCAAAATCAAACCTGTTCCGTAGACAGGTTTAAACCTTAAAATCCAAATATGTTTCGAATAATGAAAAAGTGGAAGAAATACCGCATTTTGATCTCTTCAGCAAGCACTATAAAAATTGGTATGTTCCACTTCAAAATATTTAGAAAGACTGTTTAGCGCACGAGGTAATTTCACGCGGTTATCCAGTGTCTAACTAGTCACATACTCGTGCTGCTAGAAATAACAGCCGTTTGTATGGGGCTAAATTCAGCTCAACGAAGGAGCAGTGATAAATCAATAATAATGAGTTCAAATCTCAGGCAGTCTTTTACAATGAAATAGCTTATTTCTAGCAGCACGAGTATGTGACTAGCTAGACACTGGATAACCGCGTGAAATTACCTCGTGCGCTAAACAGTCTTTCTAAATATTTTGAAGTGGAACATACCAATTTTTATGGTGCTTGCTGAGGAGATCAAAATTCGGTATTTCTTCCACTTTTTCATTATTCGAAACATATTTGGATTTTAAGGTTTAAATCTGTCTACGGAACAGGTTTGATTTTGAAATTTAAATTTGTCCAAGCACAACGGCCATTGCCAATACAATTTGTTTTTGTTGATTTATTATCTTAAGTCAAGATAGGCAAACTGTAATATTATTATTAGTATATTTCAATCTAGCTAACTTGGTCATTTACAATACAAACATGAATATGTTGGTGTTTGTGTTTATCAAATATATTAATTTATATTAACCTGTATATATATACATATATATATCAGAATGTTGTAGTTAGCCTAAAGCATTGTTGAATAGGAAATATAAATCTAAATAATTTTAAAAGCCATACAATGCATTAGAAAGTTAAAGGTACGAAGATAACGATAGAATCTTACCTTAGCAAATTTAATTATCTTGTCACCTTTAATTTTCTAATGCATTGAATGGCTTTTAAAATTATTTAAATTCATATTTCATATATAGGTATATATATATAGGTATATAGGTATATATATATATATATATATATATATATATATATATATATATATATATATATATAACAAAGAAGGTGTGGTAAAACACCAGGTCGATCATAACGCACCAGAGTACTCGATACTTAGGGTAGTTGAGTGGGTAATAGGAGTGAGCACCAGAGTGAGCACCAGCAGTTTCGACAGCTGGATACAAACTCGGATCTAGCTGTCGAAACTGCTGGAGCTCAGCCGTCGAGGTCCTGACTCTTTGAACAGAGTACTCTGGTATTTTACGACACCTTCTTTGTTATATATATATATATATATATAAGTTAAAACAATGAAATAAAAAAATCAAGTCATTAGAAATATACTTCACTGCTTTACGATCGTTTCTAGGTGATGATAATACATTGTAACTATACTTCGTTATCGATCTATGTAAGGTTAGTTACAAAATATCAGATAAAGAGAATATTTACTTACATGCGTATCACCAGCTGTTGTCAAAAGCAATAATAATTTTATTCAAAATTTGTATTAAATTAGTAGTAAGTTTAGTTCTATGACCTTATTTGGAGGTAGCTGAAGAACTAACCAATCAGATTGTTTTTTTCCCATATGTTAAGACGAAAAATAATTCACTTTAGTTGAGGTCATGACCCTTTGAAAGGACTGGTTGAATGGTATTAATAATAGAATTGCTATAAAACATCTATTAGGAAGAAAAGGATTGTCATATTGATAGTTGAATGTATATGGTATAGTGAAGTTTAAAAGGAATGTAAACATTAAATGTTGAGTTGTGTTGTATGGAGTTTTTAGGTGAATATAAATTATGGTCATGACCAGGAAAGATAGTATATTAAAAGATGAAAATTATAAGATAATCAAATACAGTAATACAATAATATAATATATTTGTTTCTACTTTTGTCACAAGGCCAGCAATTACCCAGTGCATTACTGGTACTTTTATTTTATCGACCCCGTAAGGATAAAAGGCAAAGTTAACCTCGGCGGGATTTGAACTCAGATCATAAAGGAGCATAACTCTTTGCTGCAAAGCATGGCATCCGACCCTCTACCGATACAATGTAACACAATATAGTACGGTGTGTACTTAGTATAATACAGCGTATGATACGCTTTGAAATACTTTCTAGTATGTCTATGTATAAATAATCAAACTCAGAAAAAAGCATGTTGACATAGTCAAAATGCATAAATTTCATAGATCACAAAGTGCATATACCCACATTATAGATAGAGGCATAGTTATATTGATATTCAATTAAAAATATACATATGTATAAATAGATGCAAACATATACATACATCTACACATGTGCACACAATCATATCCACATATATTTATACATATACACACCTATACATACATATATATATATGTGTATGTACACACACACATATAAAAACACTCATACACATATACTCGCACACACACACACACACACACACACACACACACACACACACACACACACACACACACACACACACACACACACACACACACACACACACACACACATATATATATATATATATATATATATATATATTCTCATATCATACATATATAGATACATATTTACTCATGTAATTACAGGTGGTTGTGTACCTTGTTGCCCTTAGTTATTAACGCATAAATCTAAGGAAGCTAAAATATTAAAAGGTAAGAAATAAGCATGAATGCGTATAATTAGGGGCAAGGGATACTAACAAACGTTACGCCATATAGAATTATAATGAGTTGTTATTTAGAATATTTAATTAGGTTTATAGTATTTAAATGTGTTTCCTATACGGTGATTACAAACTATAATCAGTTCCTGTCTTTTATTCAATAAATCGACCTTAGATTTAGTAATTTCCAAGATCTCCCCTGAATATAACCTGCATTCTCTTCTGTTCCAAAGATATGGAGTTCTTTGTAGAAGGGTGTTCCACGATAGCTTGAAATCTATTTTTTTCTTTTTATAGTTATTTACTGCTTCAGCTAAAGATGTGGTTTTAGCTAGTTTAGTATTGTTAAAACTACTAGAGTGTGCGTAATATCTTTTCTTAAATGTGTTCGATGTAGATCCTATATATGTTTTGTTGGAGTCAGTAGTAGACACAGTGCATTTTTATATTACATTATTTATCAAACAGTTGCCATTTAAGGGCAAATGTTTCTATTTCTGCAATTACAACCATACGTAAGATGGTTGTTGGGGGGTACTATATCATTCTCATTAATCCTTGAGCTATTCCTATTGAAATTAATGTTAGCGGGAGAATGAAGGTTGCTTTGTGGGTGGTTTAGTGCTAGGGTTGTATTGTGATTTTGTGTTATGCTGTTTTTGTGTTGGTGATTTGGGTGGTTGTGTTTTCCAGGTTGAAGGATTGTATTATATGCCTTTTTAAAAGGTGCAGTCCTATTTAAATTATGTTGTTGTGATGTGGTCATATTATTTTTAAATTTATAAATGTTGTAGTTGCTTATTTTTTGCTGGAGATTGTTTGATGTAGAGTATGACAACTTACCGTGGATATCTGTGTGAGTATATATATATATATATATATATATATATATATATATATATATATATATATATATATATATATATATATATATATATATATATATAAACTTACTACTAATTTAATACAAATTTTTAATAAAATTATTATTGCTTTTGACAACAGCTGGTGATATGTATGCAATTAAATATTCTCTTTATCTGATATTTTGTAACTAACCTTACATAGATCGATAACGAAGTATAGTCACAATGTATTATCATCACCTAGAAACGATCGTAAAGCAGTGAAGTATATTTCTAATGACTTGATTTTAATTTATATTTCATATATAGGTATATATATATATATATATATAGGTATATAGGTATATATATATATGAAATATAAATTAAAATAATTTTAAAAACCATTCAATGCATTAGAAAATTAAAGGTGACAAGATAATTAAATTTGCTAAGGTAAGATTCTATCGTTATCTTCGTACCTTTAATTTTCTAATGCATTGTATGGCTTTTAAAATTATATATATATATATATATATATATATATATATATATATATGTGTGTGTGTAGAAGTTATATTTAATTTGTTGGGATTCCAACAAACTTAAAAGTTTATAACTGATATAGAGCACTCAACAGTTAAATGGCTTTTAAAATTCTATATATATATATATCCATATGTGTGTGTGCATGCAATATATATGCAAATATATACTTTCAGATCTTGAATAATCGTCGCCTCCACCACCCCGCTTATTAACTTTTGCTCAACTATATCCGGCGAAATTTTATTGTAAGTGATTCATATCGATAAAACAGCTGGAGAATCTAATAATAATTTTATTTTACATAAAAAAAACAAAAAGATTATATATGACGAAAAAAGAACACTACAAGAAATCCCATATTTACGAACATACAGTTACCGATTTCCCAATTCCCCGCTTATAAGAATTTAAGCAAATATCCAACCCCCCTATTATTTGGGACCATCGAGTACAGGAAAACTTTTTTATTATGTATTTAGATACATACACAGACACGCGCACATATATATAGATTTGACTAGTAAGATCATTGTTCAAATTAGTACTCCATATTTAAGAAAGTAGAGTGTATGTATTATGATGAATTACTGCCCGACAGCTAAACTCTTGTCATGGGCCAGTAACTTCTTTGAGTAGACACACACACAACAGACAGACACACCCACACGCACACTCATACACACACGCACACACACACACACACACACACACACATATATATATAACGAAGAAGAAAGTGTGGTAAGGAACCAGGTGGACCATAACGCACCAGACTACTCGATACTTAGAGTAGTAGAGTGGGTAATAGGAAAAGAGTCAGGATCCCAGGTGGTCCTGACTCTTTTCCTGTATATATATATATATATATATATATATATATATATATATATATATATATATATATATATATATATATATATACTACTAACACTCTGCGATTGTGTGCTTGACTGTGATTTAATACAGCCAAAACTGCGTATAACGGAAAAATACTTTGAAAGGAAGTTGCACCTGAAATGGAAATACAAATGGAATAAAACAAGTTTCGCATAAATCGTAGCACGTATTCCCGGCTACCTTCATAAATAGAGAGAGAGAAAGAGATAGTAGTTGTGAGAGAGTAGATTGAAAGAGAGAGAAAGAAAGAAAGAAAGAAAGAAAGAAAGAGAGAGAGAGAGAGAGAGAGAGAGAGAGAGAGAGAGAGAGAGAGAGAGAGAGAGAGAAAGAGAGAGAGAGAGAGCTGGCGGTGTTGTCGAATGAAATTATAACAGGTGACTTCAAAGAATTGAATACAGCATTACTATATCTAGCTCGAATTTGGAAACTAAATATTAAGTCATATGTATCATATAACTTATGTTAGGATAGGATATATGTAGCGAATATTCCTTGCTTAATAGGAATGGTTTCTAAGTGTGTGTGTGTATATGTATGTGTATATATAGAGAGGTTTGTGTGTATGTGTCTGTGACCCGTGTATATGGGTCACAGACACTCACACACATATATATACACACACATATATATATGTATACCCCCTCACCCATATATATATATGGGCCTTCCAATTTCATTTTACATTTTATACATGCCTGTGTATATTTTGATTATTTAGAAATTATTTTTAAGTGAACATGATTTTTAAAAAAATATTCGTAAGTGAACGTGACCCGACGAATCACGGGTGGTCGAATCTATCTATCTATCTATCTATCTATCTTGATAGAGTAAGACACGCTTCACATCGGCTCCGCTATTCCATCGGGATTTACCCTTACTATTGTAAGTACCGGATACATTTTTCAGTGCAACACATTTGGAACACTAACCCCTGTTTTTTAGGGAAACATTTTTGCATTTACCCCCTTTTTAGGGGGTAAAATAAATATCTATTTTTGCCGAAAAATTTCTTTCTTGGCAGCATGGCGGAAAAGATGGCAGACATGTCTGCCATTAGCTCTGCCACGCCCCCCAAGTCTGAAGAACAAAAAATAATTACAACAAAATTAGACAATGAAACAAACAAAGAAAATGAAAAAACAAATGTTAAGGAAAATGAGCAAACAGAAAACAAACAAACAGAAAATAATACAAATAACAACAGGGCAACTTTCGCCCAGAAAACAAAACAATCCATTACATACACACCAATTGACCTAACTGCCGCCAGAGAAAAACTGGCCGAAGCAAAGAAACACATTGTTTTGGGGGAGAACGGAATGTTTTCCATTAACTCCCCCCCCAGAATTCAAGAAAGCCAGAGCAGAAAACACAGTTCTCTACAGAACTATACTGAACCAGACAAGAAAGCCAGCACAGCCCAGCCAAATGGAAATAGAGTTAGTCCTAAAAGACTATATGAAGAATATTCTCTTCATACGAAAGGACCGACTCTATGGCAGCATTTCGGTCCTAACAAGAGACAGGGAAACGGCGGAGAAGCTTTCCCTAAGCCCACTCTCATCGACAACATATAGCTTCTATCCCTCCTACATGGGTAGAAGAACACAGAGAGTAAAAGTAAAAACAATGCTGCCCACAATGGACTTCTGGTGGGCTATTGCTGGCTTCATTGATATGGGCGAAGACACAATGCTGTCAACGGGGAAGGCAACTGGAAATGCGTTCCTGGGAATGGGCCTCGACATACTAGTCCAAATGAGGCCCGAAAGAATAGCACAAATCCCGGATCGCATCTGGCTGGATGACCTTATCCCAATAGACATAATTGTAGAGGGGAGAAGACCAGCATGCTATTTATGCATGGAAAGGGGACACGTTAAGGCTAACTGCCCGAAACGTATCCCCCAAAAAGGACTATTGCCCACACCCACCACAAACAGTACACCAACACCACCCACCTCCAAAAATACACTAATACCACACACAGCAAACAAAATACAGACACCACCAACCACAAACACAACACAAACATCACCACCACCAGCACCAAACACAAGCACGACACAAAAATCACCACCACCAACCACAACACAAACACCACCATCACCAACCACAAGCACGACACAAACATTACCACCACCACCACAAAACCCATTCCAAACAAATAATAAAAAAAACAGTAACAAATCTACCCCTCCCGCAAAAAAAAAACAACCACACAACACGTCCCTCCCACCTAGCGCTGAAGAGTTTCCCCCAACTTCTGAAGAAGAAGGAGGAGAAGCCTTCAGACAAGTTAAAAGAAAAAAAAGAAAACACACACCCAGCACACCACAAATAACCCACACACAAACACCAACTCCAATCAAAAACACCCCACCCTCAACAAACAAAAATAAATCTGCGCCTCCCCTCTCCGAAACATTGACCGCATCACAAAAAAAGACGTTGCAATACACATATATAAATAAAGAAAACAAAAAACTGGTTAAATTAATAAACAATAACCCTATGGTGCAGACCGAAGGGCCAAACTTTATCTCAACAGAGAACTTCACCCACTTAAAAATGATAAAGGTCCCTCTGGACCTTTATCGTTCCTTAAAAGAACAATTTAGACGGTACGTGAGCCCCCCCTGTTTAAAACCGTTGAATCGCGTCCTCTTGAAAGATTTCCCCATAACCGCCCCTCTCCCTGACACAACTCCAAATACCCCAACCCCACCACACACGTGTACCCCCACACCACCACAAAACATCCCTCCACCCAACACACCTGATGCCATGGAAATTACGCAACCCGGAGAGGTAAGTGCTTTTCTTTCTTCACTTTCAACACCAAAATAGATCAATTGAGAGTTGGCTGTTTGAACGCGCGTGGCCTGGGCTCAGCTTGGAAGCAAGCAAAGCTTCTAAGTGACCTCAGGTCACAAAGTATAGATGTGATGGTTGTTTGCGAGAGTCGGATCAGCAGCGTGAGACAGCTGGCGCCCGCCTTCGATGACTTTGAGATGCACGCATCTCTCTGTCAACCCGGAGGCGGGGGGGGGGGGGAGTTGCCGTACTGCTGGATAAACGTCTGACTCTCGACGTACAGATTGTTCACTCGGACCCGGGGGGTCGATTACTGGTGCTGGACGTCGGAGGCGGTGAAGGCGGGGCTTTCAGACTGGTCGGTCTTTATGCTCCCTTCGGGGCGGAAAGAGCCGACTTCTTCCAGCGTCTGGAGACTTTTCTAGGAACGTCGCGTTCCCTGCTTTTAGTGGGGGACTGGAATGGAATCCTAGATGCGCGTTGGGACTATGCAGGGGCATGTCCCGATAGAGGGGGGTGTAGCAGCCTCAAGGGGTTACTCGATCGATTCGACCTGGTCGATAGATTTCGACTAGATTGTCCAACTGCGCCAACCTGGACCTGGGCAAACCGCAGTGGACAATCTAGATCGTACCTAGATAGGTTTTTGGTTAGGAGTAAGGATAGGGACGTATTTAGTTGTCCAGAACTGATCATGGTTGGCTATTCAGATCACAAATTAGTGACCTGCGTGGTCAACCTTGATAGAACGCATAGACAGGGTCCCGGTTACTGGAAGATGAACTTGTCCTTACCGACAAAGAAAGATTACAGAAACCGGATTAGTAGCTTAGTTAAGATGCGGTTGACGGGAGCGATCGTCAACAGTAGGTGGTGGGTATCTCTAAAGAGAGAGATTAGAGTAAGTTCGATAGGTTACAGTAAGGAACTAGCGGCGAATAGAAATAGGAAGGAAAGGGAGTTAACAGATAAACTAGAAGAGGCGATTAGGAGCGGAGACGTAGCCAGAGTGTTAGCGACGAGAACGGCGTTGAGCCAGTTCTTTGACGCGAAGCACGAAGGCTGCGTTGTCCGAAGTAAAATACGTGCTTTAGGAAACGAGGGGATCAAAGCTGTTAGCTGGGCCCGCGTGACAGAAGCCAAGAGTGGGATTAAATCCACCATTCGGTCTTTGCGAGACCAGGATGGACGGGTGATCCTTGAACCTGAGCGAATGTGCGAGACCTTTCAAAGGCACTTTGCTCGACTGTTCGGAGGTGGCGGGGGGCCGGACGGGGATGTGGACTTCGGTCCATACCTCGACGGTCTACCGCGTCTTTCGAGCGGCGAAGCGGAGTGCTGCGAAAGGCCAATCACAGCCACTGAAATCGGGGAAGCGCTCAGCCAATGCAGCAGACGCAAATCCCCGGGTCTCGATGGTCTACCATACGAACTTTATTTAGCTATGCCGGTCTTGTTCTCCGAACTCCTCGAGGCTGTCTATTGCAACTGGCAACAGAACGGGAGAATTCCCTGTTCTGTGATCAAGGGCGTGGTCACGCTAGTGAGGAAGGACGAGAGCAAGGGGGACGACTTAAGTAACTTTAGGCCCATAACTCTGCTGAATGCAGAGTTACAGATTTTGGCCAAGGTGTTGGCGAAGAGGTTGGCGCTTGTGGTGGGTGGTTTGGTGGGAGACGCGCAGACATGCGCTATCCCGTCCAGGTCCATTCACGACAACCTCCACCTCATGCGATACATCATAGAGAGGGTTGGCTACGAACCCGGCTTTGGTGGGGCCCTGATCAACTTGGATCAATCTAAGGCGTTCGATAGGGTCGACCATGGTTACCTGGATGCGGTGCTAGCGGCGGCGGGCTTCGGACCCGTTTTCAGGGGCTGGATTTCTGCCATGCACAGTGGCAACATCTACTCTAGGATTAAAGTAAACGGCTACCTCTCGGAGCCGTTTCAAATCACCCGATCCATCAGACAGGGGTGCCCCCTCTCCTCCCTTCTGTACGTATTGACTCTCGAGCCACTGCTGCGGAAGTTGGAGTTGCTGCGGGGCATACCCCTGGAACCGGGATTGCACAAAGCGGTCTCGGCCTATGCCGACGACGTAACAGTAATGGTGGCGGACGCCTCGGAAATCGGGGCGATCGCCACCCTACTGGAGGAATACGAAAGGCTGACGGGGGCTAAGCTGAACCAGGACAAGTCAGTCGGTTTGCAACTCGGAACGTGGAGGGGCAAACCGATGCCGTTAGACGGTGTCGTCGGGCGGTGGACGGAGGGCCCGGTGAAGCTGCTCGGGGTCTGGTTCGGACCGGACCTCCAGGTGGAGAAGAATTGGGGCGAGGTGACGAGCAGGGTGTTTGCGCTGACCCAGAAGTGGGCCAAGTGCAAACTATCACTGAAAGGTCGGGCGGAGGTGACGAACGCTTACATAGCGTCCGTCATCTACTACCGCCTGACCGTCGTGCCTTGCCCCAAGGAAAAGCTCACCATCATGGAACGCATGCTCTTCCAGTTCCTCTGGAAGAAGCGGCCTCCCATGGTGAGGAGATACATCTGCTGCCAGCACCCTTCGAAAGGAGGGCTGGGTATGCCGTGGCTGTTGATGCGTAGGCACGCATTGAGGCTACGGCATCTACAGGTATTCCTCAACGGTCAGCCGGTGTGGGCCCCGTTTGTGAGGCGAGCCTTCCCACAGCTCGTCTCGCTCACCGAACTGCAATCCTGGGTGAAGCAAAGACCGAGAAAACTGGGCAACTGGCACACCGAGTGTGCCCAGGCGCTCACGGCTATCTGGCAAGCGGACCCGACTGTCAGTGGAGAATCCACCTCGACATTCTATAGAGGGTTGGTGGCTAGCAGGGGCGACGACACCCTTGGAGAGTCGCTAGGCATGGAGGAGGACGAACTGGCCAGCCTGTTCGGTAGAACTTTCGGCCCGGGACCCATGGACAACTTCCAGAGGTCCCTAGCCTGGCAGTGTTACCGGGGGGCTCTGCCCGTTCGAGAAAAGCTCTACAGACACGGGCGCCCGGGCAGGGATCCCGTGAAAAAGATCTGTCCCAGATGCGTGCGCGACGAGGAAACCGTTGCGCATGCACTGGTACACTGCCCGGGCGTTGCCGATCTGTGGGGCTACGTCGAACGACTGCTGTCGCGTGTGGCGCCGATTCGATTAACCGCCGAGTCTGTGGTGAACATCAAGCCGCCTCCTCCCTTCAGAAATGAAGCAGAGGCGGTCTTTCTGTGCGTAATAGCCATGATGAAAGAGGTTGTGTGGTGGACGCGCCTGAAAGGTCTGAGGTCGGGTGACTTTCTCTCCGGCCATCACCTGGTTTACTTCTTCCGATACCACTTCGGAAGAAGGATCAGGATGGAGAGAGAAGTGCTTGGTCCCAGACAGTTTTATGAAAGGTGGGTGAAAGAAGCGAGAATGGCCCGTGTAAATGGGCCTTCTCTCTACATTGTTCTGTAGGTGAAGAAGTGAAGAGGAAAGGGGGAGCGCCTCCTCTCTGGGCTACCCCCGCGAAAAGAGTTGCACACTTTTCGGGGGTATGTGCAATCCCCAACACGCCCCCTCCCTTTTGAGGACTTTTTATTGTTATATTATTATTGTTATTCCTTTTTTCTTTACTCGATTTATGTAAACTCCCCCACTGTGTAAATGTCCCCTCCTTTTGTGCCCTCGTGGCAAATAAATAGAAATTTATCTATCTAACTTCCTATCTATCTTCCGATCGGCACCTTACTAGAGGAGTACGAAAGGTTTACAGGGGCTAAGCTGAACCGTGACAAGTCGATCGGTCTGCAACTCGGCACGTGGAGGGGCAAATTGATGCCCTCCGATGGCGTCGTCGGGCGCTGGACGGAGGGCCCGGTGAAGTTGCTCGGGGTCTGGTTCGGACCAGATCTCCAGGTGGAGAAGAACTGGGGTGAGGTAACGAACAGGGTGTTTGCACTAACCCAGAAGTGGGCCGAGTGCAACCTGTCCCTGAAAGGTCGGGCAGAGGTGGCGAACACTTATATAGCGTCCGTCATCTACTACCGCCTGACCGTCGTGCCTTGCCCAAGGGACACGCTCGCTAAAATGGAGCGCACACACTTCCAATTCCTTTGGAAGAAGCGGGCTCCTATGGTGAGGAGATCCATCTGCTGTCAACACCCTTCGAAAAGAGGGCTGGGGATGCCGTAGCTGATGATGCGTAAACACGCATTAAGGCTATGGCACCTCCAGGTATTCCTCACCGGTCAACCGGTGTGGGGCCCCGTTTGTGAGGCGAGCCTTTCCCAGACTCGTCTCGCTCACCGAGCTGCAAACCTGGGTCAAGCAAAGACCGAGAAAACTGGGCGCCTGGCACACCGAGTGTGCCCAGGCGCTCACGGTTCTCTGGCAGGCGGACCCTGCTGTCAGTGGAGAATCCACCTCGTCATTCTATAGAGGGCTGGTGGTTAGCAGGTGCGACGACGCTCTCAGAGAAGCCCTAGGCATGGAGGAAAAGGAACTGGCCAGCCTGTTCGGTAGGACATTCAGCCCGGGATCTATGGATAACTTCCAGAGATTCCTGGCCTGGCAGTGCTACCGAGGGGCTCTGCCCGTTCGAGAAAGGCTCTACAGACACGGGCGCCCGGGTAGGGACCCCTCGAAAAAGATATGTCCCAGATGCGGGTGCGACGAGGAAACCGTTGCACACGCATTGGTACACTGCTCGGGCATTGCCGATTTGTGGGGCTATGTCGAACGACTGCTGTCACGGGTGGGACCGATCCGGTTGACCACCGAGTCTATTGTAACAATCAAGCCGCCTCCCCTCTTCAAAAACGAAGGAGATGCGGTGTTTCTGTGCGTAATAGCCATGGCGAAAGAAGTTGTATGGTGGACGCGTCTGAAAGGACCGAGGTTAAACACCTTTCTCTCTGGCCAACAACTGGTCCGTTTCTTCCGATATAATTTCGGAATAAGAATCAGGATGGAGAGAGAGGTGCTGCACCCCAGCCGTTTTTATGAAAGATGGGTGAAAGTGGCGAGAATAGCCCGTGTGGATGGGCCTTCACTCTACATCAGACTGTAGGTGAGAAAGATGAAAGATCAACGGAGCACCCTCTCTCTTTGCTCCTGAGGAGAAGGGTTGCACACTTTTTCGGGCGCCTCCTCCCTATTGAGGATTTTGTTATTCAATTTACTTTTGTTATATTTTATATCTTATATTTTTATATTTTGTTATTGCCTCCTCCTTATTGAGGGCACCTTTTTATATACCCCCCCCCATTGTACTTGTCCCACTCTTTGACGCCCTGGTGGCAAATAAAAAGAAAGTTATCTATCTATCTTCCTATCTGCCTGACGCGTGGAACATCGGCGGTAAACTTTTTTGTAAATTTATATACAAAAAAACAAACAAATTGTTTGAAAAAACCTATCATTTTGTAGATTAACCCCCAAGCTGAATTGTCAGCCGGGTGGTAATCCCAGTTTTCGCCCCTTTAGGGGCGAAAATTTAATTTAAAATTTGTTTTAAAATATCAAATTTTGCCAACTATAAAACATGAATAGCTCGGAAAGAACGCTAGAGAACGTCGACAGAGAGAAGAGAGGTAGAGAGGCAGATATTAACGTTATATCTGCTTCTGCTACTATGGACGTCGCCATGGATACGACTGTCAACAAAGAGAAAAAAATATTGCCAATTGAACACTTAAACATTTCTACGGTCGAAGCGGAGAAACACACAACACACAGGAAGTAAACCTATTAATATACATACACATGAAACAGCCAACAACAACAACTCCATAGATACATCTACAGATAAAATTTCACCTCGCCAAGAAATTTTGATTTCCAACACCGAGGCTAACAACGATAACAACAACAACAGCAACACCATAAAAAATATGTCTTTCGCTGAAACAGTGAACAAAAAACAAGATTGTATAAATCTTGACATCTCCAATGCAAGAGATATGCTCCATCAAGGGAGAAAATTTGTAACTTTCGAATACAAGGGTGGGTTTAGAATTAACTCATCCCTCGAAATAAAAGAAGAGACAGTTCGAAGGACAGTGACCTTTACGACTGTCTCCAACACAACGAGAATCCCAATATTTGTTAGTCAAGCAGATATAGAAGCCACGTTGAAGGAGAATCTAGCAAATATTGAATTTCTCCAATGAGGAAAACAGTACGGAAGTGTTTCCGTACTGTTTAAAAGCGAGGCACTCGCCCCAAAACATTCTGTGACACCAATGCTGTCAAAAGCATTCACCTTTTCCCTACGTACATGGAAAAAGGACACACAAAAAAAATATACAACCAAACATTAACATCTGGTGGATCTGGGCTGGCTTCGTGGAGCCAGAGACTGATGTGATTATTTCAATACGAAAGTCTATTAGACAAAGGTGGGCGGGTACTGATTTGGAGATTCTGATGCAAATGAGGCCGGAGAGAATCTCCAAAATACCCGAAAAAGTCGTCATCGACGACAACAACAAAATAAACATTTCGGTACAGGGGCGTAAATTTCATTGCTTTCGCTGTGGTAGCACAGCACACCTAAAAGCCTCCTGTCCTTCACAAACACACCACAACAACATCATTAAAAAACACTATTACCAACACCAACACCAAAACAACCACCACCACAAGTACAACAACAGACGAAACGAGCAAACACACCAAAACAAACAGCCACTCAACCAACAACAACAGAAAAAACACAGACAACACCCCTGAAGAACACAGCCCCACCCCATCCCCCTCCATCAAACACTATCACAAACACTCACACCGAAACACCACCACCACACAACATACCCCTACCCCACACTCCTGACGATGATTATTCATTGACAGATGAGGCTGCTTCTCCTTCTTTAAGTGAAGAAGAGGGAGAGCATCGGAAATCTAAAAAAAACTAAAAAAAGAGACACTACAAAACCCCCAAAACTCCAATCACCAACACCAACACACAACCACAGACACAAACAACAACACAAACAACAACACAAACAACACCACAGTCAAACAGCCCCCTACCAGAAAAACCAACACCAACACCACCACAAACACAAGCACCTACCATAAAAAGAAAACTCCCGGACGAACAACAAACTAAAACAACACAACAAAAACACAAACAACAATACGCATACATCACACAAACAACAAGAGTTTGATGGAGGTCATCTCCCAAAACCCCAAGGTGGAGACGGAGGGCAAAACTTTCGTCAAAGCAGAATCGTCTCCACACCTAAAACTAATAAGGGTTTCGATAGAAACCTATCAGAAATTGAAAGAACAATTTTCGCAAGATATTGGCAACCCCTGTTAAAAACCTATTAACCGCGTCTTATTAAAATGTTTCCCCACCCGACACAACACCCCCACCAGAACTGAAATGGAAACTGAACAACCCGATCTCCAGGAAACGAAAGGTAAGTGCACCTTTTCGTCCTTTTCGCCAACTCTTCTCCACCAACATGGCTAGTTTACGAGTTGGAAGCGTGAATGTGCGTGGCCTAGGGATGCCCTGGAAACAGGGTCAACTTTTAAACGACCTTAGGTCACATGGTATGGATGTGATAGCCATCACCGAGTCCAGGATCCACAACAGGCAGCAACTAACCCCCATCTTTGACGACTTTGAGATCTACGCATCTCTCTGTCAGCCAGGAGATGGAGGGGGAGTGGCTGTCATGTTTCGGAAGAACCTGGACTTCGAAGTACAGCAAGTACACTTGGACCCGGAGGGTAGACTGGTAGTCCTAGACGTGAACAGTTTTGGAGGTGGAGCCTTCAGATGGTGGCCATTTATGCCCCGACCGGGCAATCGCAATCACGGCCAGACTTCTTTAAGCGTCTAGAGTCTTTTCTGGGAACGTCTCGCTCCTTACATTTAGTGGGGGACTGGAATGTTATCCTAGACCCACGATGGGACTATGTGGGAGCATGTCCCAGTAGAGGGAGGTGCAACAGCCTCAAAACTTTAATCGGCCAATTCCAACTGGCCGATAGGTATTGACTGGATTTCCCAAATGCACCACAGTGGACGTGAGCAAACCGCAGCGGGACATCTAGATCGTATTTAGATAGGTTCTTCATTAGAGAAAGGGACGAGGAGATGTTAAGCTGTCCACGAATGCACATGGTTGCCTACTCAGATCACAAATTAGTCGTCTGCTTAGTCAACCGTGATAGAATACATAGGCAGGGACCCGGATACTGGAAGCTGAACGTGTCGTTGCCGGCAGGTAAAGCTTACAGTGACCGGATAAGTAGACTAGTCAAGCAACAGTTAACGGGAGCCATCGTCAACAATAGATGGTGGTACTCTCTCAAGAAAGCAATTAGAGTAGAATCGATAGGGTTTAGCAGAGAGTTAGCCTTAGAGAAAAACAAAATAGACAGAGAACTAGTAGCCAAGGTAGAGGAGGCACTTAGAAGTGACAACGCGGCTAGAGTGTTAGCGTCGAGAACGGCACTAGACCAGTTCTTCGACGCGAAACACGAAGGCTGTGTGGTCAGAAGCAAAACACGTGCTCTAGGAAACGAAGGAGCGAAAGCTGTCAACTGGGCCCGAGTGGCGGAGGCAAAAAGTGGCAACAAGTCCACGTTGGTTGAAAGACCAAAACGGACGCGTGCTACTTGACCCCATGCAGCACTCTGCGCGACTGTTTGAGCAGAACGACGGTGAGCCGAACGGAGCAATGGACTTTAGTTCATACCTCGACGGCTTGCCGCGTCTTTCGAACACGGACGCCGAGTTCTGCGAAAGACCGATCACGGACACTGAGATACGGGACGCTCTGAGCCACTGCAGGAAACGCAAGTCACCCGGTCTAGATGGTCCACCCTATGAGTTTTACATAGGCATGCCGGACTTGTACTCTGGCGTCCTCGAAGAAGTCTACTGCAATTGGCAGCAGAATGGGAGAATTCCCAGTCCTGCAGGCAAGGGCGTAGTAACGCTGATCTGGAAAGACGAGAAGAAGGGGGACGAAATTAACAACTTCAGGCCCATAACTCTTCTCAACACAGAGTTAAAGATTTTGGCCAAGGAGCTAGCGACGAGGTTGGCGCTTGTCGTCAAGAACCTGGTAGGGAAAGCGCAAACGTGTACAATCCCGACCAAGTCCATACACGGCAACCTCCACCTCATGCGATACATCATAGAGAGGGTGGGCAGTAAACCCGGCTTCGGTGGGGCTCTGATCAATTTGGATCAGTCTAAGGCATTTGACAGGGTCGACCATCGATACCTGGAAGCGGTTCTCAAGGCAGCCGGTTTCGGTTCCGTTTTCAGAAGCTGGATCGAGGCGATGAACACCAGCATCAGCTCGAGGGTCAAGGTGAACGGCTACCTATCGGAGCCGTTCGCAATCACGCGCACCATTCGACAGGGATACCCTCTTCCTCCATTCTGTATGCATTGACTCTAGAGCCACTACTGCGGAAATTGGAGCTGTTGCAGGTCATCCCTTTAGAACCGGGACTGCCGACGACTTGACGGTAATAGTGTCGATCACCCCGGAAATCGGGGTGATCGGCAACTTACTGAAAGAATACGAAACGCTGACGGGAGCAAAACTAAACCCGGACAAGTCTGTCGGTTTGCAACTCGGTACGTGGAGAAGCAAACCGATGACGTCCGACAGCGTCGTTGGACGCTGGACGGATGGACCGGCGAAATTGCTCGGGGTCTAGTTCGGTCCAGACCTCCAGGTGGAGAAAAACTGGAACGAGGTAACGGCCAAGTTGTTTGCGCTCACCCAGAAGTGGGCAGAATGCAAACTGTCCTTGAAAGGTCGAGCGGAGGTAGCGAACACTTTCATAGCGTCCGTCATCTACTACTGCTTGACTGTCGTGCCTTGTCCCCGTGAACACCTCGCCAAGATGGAATGCATGCTCTTCCAGTTTCTGTGGAAGAAGCAGGCTCCGCTGGTGAGGAGATCCGTCTGCTGTCAGCACCCTTCTAACGGAGGGCTGGGAATGCCGTGGCTGATGATGCGCAAACATGCACTGAAGCTGCGGCATCTCCAGGTATTCCTCACTGACCCCCAACCGGTGTGGGCACCGTTTGTGAGACAGGCTTTCACGCAGCTCGTCTCGCTGACGGAGCTGCAGTCCTGGGTCAAGAAAAGACCGAAAACGATGGGCGCCTGGCACATTGAATGCGTTCAGGCGCTCACAGTCCTCTGGCAAGCGAGCACAGCAATCATCGGAGACTCCACTTCGACATTCTATAGAGGGATTGTACGTGACAAGGGCGACGACGTGCTCAGAGAGACTCTGGGCGTCGAAGACGATGAGCTCAACAGTCTGTTTGGTAGGACTTTCCGCCCGGGACCTATGGACAACTTCCTGAGGTCCCTGGCCTGGCAGTGCTACCGAGGAGCTCTACCAGTTCGTGACAAGATCTACATGTACGGACGCCCCTTCAGGGATCCTTCCAAGAGGACGTGTCCAAGATGTGCGCAGGACATTGAAACAGTCCTGCACGCAATTGTACACTGCCCGGGCGTAACCGACCTGTGGAACTATGCAGAACAACTGCTGTCGCGTATGGGACAAATCCAATTGACTGCCGAGTCCATAGTAAGGATCAAACCGCCAGCCTCTTTCAAAAACGACAGAGAGGCGGTTTTCCTCTGTACAGTGGCTATGGTGAAAGAAGTTATATGGTGGATGAGGTTGAGAGGACTGAGGACATATGCCTTTCTCTCCAGACAACAATTGATTCCTTTCTTTAAGTATCACTTTAGAAGGAGAATCAAGGTGGAGAGAGAGGCACTGCACCCCAGTAAATTTACTGAAGGTGGGTGAATGAAGCAAAAATGGCCCGAGTGATTGTGCCTTCTCTGTTTATAAGTCTGTAGGTTGAAGGTCTGTAGTGAGGAAGGACGAGAACAAGGGGGACGAAATAAGTAACTTCAGGCCCATAACTCTGCTAAATACAGAGTTACAGATTTTGGCCAAGGTGCTAGCAAAGAGGTTGGCGCTTGTCGTGGGCAACCTGGTGGGAGATGCGCAGACATGCGCTATCCCGTCCAGGTCCATCCATGACAACCTTCACCTCATGCGATACATTATAGAGAGGGTTGGGAACGAACCCGGCTTTGGTGGGGCTCTGATCAACTTGGATCAATCTAAGGCGTTCGATAGGGTCGACCATGGTTACCTGGATGCGGTGCTAGCGGCGGCAGGCTTCGGACCCGTTTTCAGGGGCTGGATCACTGCTATGCACAGCAGCCGCATCTGCTCTAGGGTCAAGGTGAACGGCTACCTCTCGGAGCCGTTCAAAATCGCGCGGTCCATCCGACAAGGGTGCCCTCTCTCCTCCCTTCTGTATGTGTTGACTCTCGAGCCACTACTGCGGAAGTTGGAGTTGTTGCAGGGCATCCCTTTGGAACCGGGATTGCGGAAAGCGGTGTCGGCCTACGCCGATGGCGTGACAGTAATGGTGTCGACGGCCTCCGAAATCGAGGCGGTCGGCACCTTACTGGAGGAGTACGAAAAGTTCACAGGGGCTAAGCTGAACCGGGACAAGTCGATCGGTTTGCAACTCGGCACGTGGAGGGGCAGACCGATGCCCTCCGATGGCGTCGTCGGACGCTGGACGGAGGGCCCGGTGAAGTTGCTCGGGGTCTGGTTCGGACCGGACCTCCAGGTGGAGAAAAACTGGGCGGAGGTTACGAACAGGGTGTTTGCACTGACCCAGAAGTGGGCCAGTTGCAAACTATCCCTGAAAGGTCGGGCGGAGGTGGCGAACACCTACATAGCGTCCGTCATCTACTACCGCCTGACCGTAGTGCCCTGCCCAAGGGAAACCCTCACCAAGATGGAGCGCGCGCTCTTCCAATTCCTTTGGAAGAGGCGGGCTCCTATGGTGAGGAGATCCATCTGCTGTCAACACCCTTCGAAAGGAGGGCTGGGGATGCCGTGGCTAATGATGCGTAAACACGCATTAAGGCTACGGCACCTCTACGTATTCCTCACCCGACAACCGGTGTGGGCCTCGTTTGTGAGACGAACCTTTCCCAGACTCGTCTCACTCACCGAGCTGCAATCCTGGGTCAAGCAAAGACCGAGAAAACTGGGCGCCTGGCACACTGAGTGTGCCCAGGCGCCCACCGCCCTCTGGCAGGCGGATCCGGTTATCAGTGGAGACTCCACCGCAACATTCTATAGAGGGCTGGTACGCAGCAGGTGCGACGACGCCCTCGGAGAAGCCCTAGACATGGAGGAGGACGAACTGGCCAGCCTGTTCGGTAGGACATTCAGCCCGGGACCTATGGACAACTTCCAGAAGTCCCTGGCCTGGCAGTGCTACCGAGGGGCTTTACCCGTTCGAGAAAGGCTCTACAGACACGGGCGCCCGGGTAGGGACCCCGCCAAAAAGATCTGTCCCAGATGCGTGTGCGACGAGGAAACCGTTGCACACGCATTGGTACACTGCTCGGGCGTAGCCGATCTGTGGGGCTATGTCGAACAACTGCTGTCAAGGGTGGGACCGATCCGGTTGACCACCGAGTCTATTGTAATGATCAAGCCGCCTCCCCCCTTCAAAGATGAAGCAGAGGCGGTGTTTCTGTGCGTAATAGCCATGGCGAAAGAGGTTTGTGGTGGACGCGTCTGAAAGGATTGAGGTCAGGCACCTTTCTCTCTGGCCAACAACTGGTCCGTTTCTTCCGATATCATTTCGGAAGAAGGATCAGGATGGAGAGAGAGGTGCTGCACCCCAGCCGTTTCTATGAAAGATGGGTGAAAGTGGCGAGAATGGCCCGTGTGAATGGGCCTTCACTCTACATCAGACTATAGGTGAGGAAGATGAAAGACCAAGGGAGCACCCCTTCTCTGTGCTCCTGAGGAGAAGGGTTGCACACTTTTTTCGGGGGTGTGTGCGACCCCCCAAGGCGCCTCCTCTCTATTGAGGATTTTGTTATAAATTTTATTTTTTGTTATATCTTATTTTATTTTTATATTTTGTTATTGCCTCCTCCTTATTGAGGACGCCTTTTTGTGTAAACTCCCCCCTTTGTACTTGTCCCACTTTTGATGCCCTAGTGGCAAATAAAAGAAACATATCTATCTATCTATCCATCTATCTATCTATCTATCTATCTATCTATCTATCTATCTATCTATCTATCTATCTATCTATCTATATCTATATAAATCTCTCTATACATATATAAAAATAAAATTGTCTGTGTGTGTGTGTCCTAATTTTTGCAAAGTCTATACAAATCCATATTTCTACTCCGATTGACTTCAAACTTGCATTTATATATTTCTTGTGTCTAAAGATATTAACTGCAGCTTTTATTTTTCATTTTTGTCTTGTTAAAGGGATGTTAGGCGCCAGTTATAGATTTCTCTATTTCTTTCTTAGTCAGTCTTTTTAGATAGATACATAGCTATAACGTCGCGCCCTTATAATATCTGTCTGTATGTCTGACTGTCTGCATTACGACATTATGACAAAAATTGTTCTCATTGCTGACGTATTATCTTCGTTATTTTCCGTTCATCGCCAGGGAACGTCTTCACGAAACAAAGTATTGCCTTCCTGTCTTCCTTCGGTTGCAACGTTTTTCGAAATATTCGCTTCTGCGTGCACAGATTGATTTTTTTTAGTTTCAGAAGATCCCGTTAAGGGTGAAAGCAGCGATTCTTTGCTTAAACTTTAATCTGTTATTTTAATATATATATATATATATATATATATATATATATATATATATATATATATATATGTGTGTGTGTATGTATGTATACGTACATACATATATGCATACAGACGTACAGTAGTATGTATATATATATACATACATGCACACATATATATATGCACGTATCGGTAAACCGAACATTTATTATAATTCTCGGTTTTTTTGTGTGTAAACAAACAAACACCCCGAATTACGCCGTACAGTGTTTAGGCAACCACGTCACCTTTTTGTTCAACACTGACACAGGAACGATGTACTAGTTTCAAGCTTATTAGTTATCGTCAGCATCGTATACCTTCCTGCCAGATGGTTGAACGTCTGAAAGTATATACTTTCCTTATGCATATTAACGGCTGAGCAGCCTAATTTGCATATCGAGTGAGTTCAGTCGGCCGGGCACACCGAAAACGATAAATGGAATAGAATGAAACGAAATTTCATTTCTCAGTCTTAGTACGGCACTTACTTAAATGTAAGTATGTATGTATGTATACGTACATACATATATGTATACAGACGTACAGTAGTATGTATATATATACATACATGCACACATATATATATGCACGTATCGGTTTACCGAACATTTATTATAATGCTCGGTTTGTTTGTTTGTATCGATCTAGCCCAACTCTGGATATATATATATATATATATATATGTATATATATATATATATATGTGTGTGTGTATATATATATATATTGTTATACTTGGGGAGGGTCATATTGTTGTCATAATATTGCCAGAAATAATAACTGTTTCTACTTTAGGCACAAGGCCAGCAATTACCCAGTGCATTACTGGTACTTTATTTTATCGACCCCGTAAGGATGAAATGCAAAGTCAACCCCGGCGGGATTTGATCTCAGATTGTAAAGGGACGTAACTATGCTGCAAAGCATGGTGTCTGACCCTCTATACCAGAAATAATAACAGAACATACTCACTGTTTGGTTGGTTTTCGCTTCTGTATCTTTTATATCTCCACAGTTAATTCATTCGGTCCTCAATGTTTACCATTGACTGACCAACGGTCAAAAATACAGATACAATATAGATATAAACACACATATATAGTCTAACAAAGTTCTTTCGTTGCACATCTGCAACATCATCAGTGGTACTATTATGTTCCTCCTGTTGTATCGTATATCTTCACCATTTTTCTGGCGTAGAAAAATGGCGTAGATATACAATACAACAGGAGGAACATAATAGTACCACTGATGATGTTGCAGATGTGCAACGAAAGAACTTTGTTAGACTATATATATGTGTTTATATCTATATTATATCTACATTTTTGACCGTTGGTCAGTCAATGGTAAACATTGAGGATCGAATGAATTAACTATGGAGATATAAAAGATACAGAAGCGAAAACCAACCAAACAGTGAGTATGTTCTGTTATTATTTCTAGCAACATTATTACAACAATATGACCCTCCACAAGTATAACAATATTTATTTCGACACACGATTTCATATCAAAAACCTCGCAAAATAATATATATACAGTGGTACCTTGAGTTGTGATTGTCCAAATTAACTAGTTTTTCGAGATACTAGCCGTCTCTCGGCCGATTTTTTGCTTTGAGTTGCAAGCTAAAATTCAGGTTACGAGCCACCTTCAGATACCCCACCGATAGTTGGTGTAGCGAATGCCACAGTGAACGCCGTAACATCCACCCAGCATACCATGGGTCCTAAGAAAGTGAACGTGAAAGACAGTGCTAAGATGTGCATTGAATTAAAGAAAGAAATTATCGAAAAACATGACCAAGGTGTGCGTGTAGTCGACTTGGTGAAGCGGTACGAGCGTAGCACCTCTACAATCTATTCCATACTGAAGCAGAAGGAGTCGATAAAGGCTATAACGTCAGCTAAAGGGCGTTACAATAATTTCTAAACAGCGGACATCTATCCATGAAAATATGGAAGGTTGCTGATGTGTGGTTGACAGAGAAGCAACCCGCAGGAGATACCGTGACGGAGGCTATAATATGCGGAAGGCATGAGCCATTTACGCTGATTTTCTGCAGCAGACCCCAGGCACTTCGACGGACGAGGCATCGGGCGAGCCGTTTATAGCCAGTCGGGGCTGGTTCGAGAATTTTAAAAAGAGGACCGGCATTCACTCCGTTGTCAGACATGGTGAGGCAGCGAGTGCGGATATGAAGGCAGCTGAGGATTACCTCAAAACTTGTGTCGGAATTATAGCAGCCGAAGGATACAACCCCAGCAAGTCTTCAACTGTGACGA
This sequence comes from Eledone cirrhosa, assembly GCA_964016885.1. Lineage (NCBI taxonomy): Eukaryota > Metazoa > Mollusca > Cephalopoda > Octopoda > Eledonidae > Eledone > Eledone cirrhosa. The sequence continues at coordinate 260,494,608 of OZ024743.1, read as the reverse complement.
GGCAGGACGTTTTTGGAAGAAGGTACCAAGAGAACTTATATAACGGCAGTGGAGAAGAGGATGCCAGGCCACAAACACATTCAGGATAGGCTAACCCTCGCACTATGTGCCAATTCGAGCGGCGACTGCAAGATTTAGCTGCTTATCGTTTATCATTCGAAAAACCCCAGAGCCTTTAAGTCACATAATATTCCGAAAGAAGAACTTCAGGTTATGTCGAGGGCAAACCTGAGGGTGTGGGTCACCAGGAAGTTTTTTGTGGAGTGAGTAAATTTGGTTTTTGGTCCTGAAGTTAAGTAGTATCTCCAGAAAAATAACCTACCCCTGCAAGGCTTTCTCGTCCTGGACAATGCACCTGCTCAACTACCTAACTTTGAAGATGACACCCTCGAAGAGTTCAAGTTTATGAAGGTTTTCTACCTTCCACCCAACACCGCCCCTATTCAGCAGCCCACGGACCAGCAGGTGATTTCTAATTTCAAGAAGGTCTTCACCAAGCACCTGTTCTGCCGTTACTTTGAGGTGACAGAGAGCACAAACCTCACCCTTCGAGAGTTTTGGAAGGACACATATATATACACACACACACAAATATATATAAACACACACTCGCATATATAAACAAACAAACACACACACACACACACATATATATATATATAGAAACATACAAACACGCACACATATATATAAAGACGGACCCACCCACCCACACACACATATATATATACACATACATATACATATAAATACACACACACATATATACAGCCACTCAAATTATCTTCCCGTCTCTATATTCCACTACATACCTCACTCTCTCTCACAATTCCCTCTCCCACTAGACCACGCAGCCTATTTCTGGGTGAAACTGGCTACCCTGCTTGTCACCTCATTCTAATTCTTATCCACCTGGAGGTCTGGTCCGAACAAAACCCCAAGCAACTTTAACGGTCCGTCCGTCCAGCGCCCAACGACGCTGTTGGACAACATGGACTTGGCTCTCAAGGTGCCGAGCTTCAAGCCCACCGACTTTCCCGGGTTAAGTTTCGCTCCCGTCAACCTTTCATATTCCTCCAATAAGGTGCTGACCACCTCAATTTCCGAGGTGTCCGACGCCATCACGGTGATGTCGTCTGCAAAAGCTGACAGAGCCTTTCCGCGTCCCGGTTCGAACGAGATGCCCTGCACCAACTCCAGCTTCCGCAGTAAAGGCTCGAGAGTCAATACGTACAGAATGGAGGAGAGAGGGCACCCATGACCGACCGATCGGGAGATCTGAAATGGTTCCGAGAGGTGGTCATTAACTTTGACCACCGAGCAGATGCCGCTGTGCATTGCAGCGACCCAGCTTCTGAAGATGGGGCTGAAGCCAGCTGCCTTGAGGACAGCCTCCAGGTACAGATGGTCGACCCTATCGAATGCTTTCGATTGAATATAAATTTATCAGAGCCCAACCGAAGCCAGGTTTACACACTACCCTTTCTATGATGTATCGCATGAGGTGAAGGTTGTCGTGTATGGACATAGTCGTGATTGCGCAAGTTTGCGCCTCCCTAACCAAATCTTAGACAAGCGCTCTTTGCTAACACATTGGCCAAAATCTTAAACTCTGTGTTGAGCAGATTTATGGGGCCTGAAGTTGTCTAATTTGTCCCTCTTCTTCTCGTCTTTCCTTACCAGTGTCAATACACCCCGGCTCACAGAACTGGGAATGCTCCCGGCCTGCTGTCAGTTACAGTAGAGCGCTTCCGGGAGATCGGAGAACAAGTCTAGCATATTTACGTAAAGCTCGTAGAGCAGATCATCCAAGCCAGGTGACTTGCGACGCGTGCAGCCGACAGGGGCATCCTGAATTTCACAGCGCCCAGCGGCGGCAGTAGAGAGGCACGGCAAATCATCGCGGTAGGGACTGAAGTCCGCTACTGTCTCTGACTCTCCACTTCCTCCCGAGCAACTGAACAAAATACTGGCGAAAGGCTTCACACATCCGCCTGGAATCGGTCCGCCAAAGACCGAATTGTGGTTTTATTATCACGCTGCGCCTCCGCCACGAGGGCCATCGAACAGCTTTGGTTCTCTCGTTTCTCAGAGCTCGTGCCTTAGCTCTGACAATGCAACCGTCGTGTTTCGCATTGAAGAAATGGTCTAATGTCATTCTCGCCACTAGCATGTCAGTTGCAATGCCACTACAAATAGCCACGTCTAACTTAACTACCAGCTCCCCCTCCTTTCTATTTTTCTCTAACGCTACTTCTTTGCCAAATCCGATCGAAATTAGAATTACTCTAATATCTCTTTTGAGAGCCCCCCACCATCTGTTGTTGACGATCCCCCCACTCCGTCAACTTTTGCTTAACTAAATTGTTGACCCGGTCCCTGTAAGCCTTACGTGCCGGAAATGACATGTTCAGCTTCCAGTAACCAGACCCTAACCTACGTGTCTTATCTAGGTTGACCATACAGATCACAAACTTGTGATCTGAATAGGTGACCGTTTTAAAACGGGGACAATTAACATTATCTCTATCTATTTTCCTAATGAAAATCCTGTCTATATACGATCTAGGTGACCCTATGCGGTCAGTCCAGATCCACACTGGCGCATTAGGGAAATCTATCTAGTCGGTACCTCTTAGACAGTTGGAACTGGCTGATCAGGTACTTGAGTCTTTTACCCCCCCCCCCCCACACACACACACTCCTATCGGCTACTCCCACACAATCCCAGCGTACGTCTAAGATGCAGTTCCAGTCCCCGCTAACAATAAAGAGCGAAACGTACCCAGAAAGGCTTCCAGGCGTCTAAAGAAGTCTGGCTGTCCGGCCCCGATAGGGGCGTAGACGGCCACCACTCAGACGGTATTGTTCACGTCTAGGACCACCAACTTACCGTCCGAGTCCCGGAAGATCGATCTTATCTCGATATCCTGGCCTTTCCTAAACAGCTCTGCCACCTCACCTCTCATTCCCTGCCGACTAACAGATGCGAAGATCTGAGAGACGTCAAAAATGGGGCTAGTGACCGCGTGTCGGAAATCCTGGTCTCGCTGACGGCAATTACATCCATTTCTCGAGACCTGAGGTCGTTGAGCAGGCGACCCTGCTTCAGGGCGACCCCAGGCCTCGAACATTTAAACTTCCTACACTTAATATGGCCATCTTTATTTCACGTTGCTCCAGTTTACTCAGCTGTGGAAATGAGATGATAAGACTGAAGTCCCTATCATTAAATCACCCAAGACACCTCCAACGAGATATACCTTGGAGGAGGCCAGCTAAACCTGCATAGGTGTGAGCTGTCACACACACGCACATGTTGGGAGGCTAAAAGAGAGAGGAAAGGTTTACTTACCTTCTGGGGTCTTGTGAAGGTGGGGGTGGTTTGACCTCCATAATTGGAGGGGATTCTTTTGGGAACACCTTTAAAAGTCTCGATGTGGGTTTTACGTTCGGGGTTCCCACGTCCCCAGGAAAGCTCTCTCGAATTTCTTTTGTAAGAATCGAGCGACATTCGCACTAGAAACAAATCTTCTGGCACGCGAAATGTGCTCGATTCAAAAAATCTCCCCCTCTATTTGAATTTCTTTACTTCGTGCTACGAAGGCCATCAATTCCTTGTTGGCCCTTCTGACAAGCATGAAGTTTTGTATGTTTCCTTGGTGCAGTTTTATTAGTTTGAGTGACTGTGGTGGTGACGGTTGTGTCTGTGTTTGTTGTGAGGGTGGTGTCTGCTCTTTCAGATGTTTGTGTGTGTATATTTGGTCTTGTGTCTGTTTAGGTTGTTTACGTTTGGGGGATTCTGATGATGGTGATGGTGTTTATGATGTTGGTGTTGTTGGGGAGATGTTTACGTGGGTGGTATCTACATTTTTTTTATTGTGGGTGTTTTTGTGCTTTGTGGAGTTTTTTTCTTTGTGTTTTTCTTGTTTGTTTTGGGGGGGATTTTGGTTTTGCCTCATCTTCACTATTGGAAGATGAGGGGTCTGTGGCTGTAAGTGTGCATGAGAGGGTATGAAATTTACATGATCACATGTAAAAAAATGTAGGTCGTCGTACATCGAAAGTACCGTCCGGATGTTTCATATCCAGATCAAGGAGCACATGACAACGAGAGCTTCTGTCAAAATACATCTTGACAGATGCCACAACCGAGATATTGAGGTCGCCATAGAGGCGTCGAAATAAATGTGAGAAATTTAAAAAAAGGTAATTATTACCAAAAAGAATAGACCCAAAAGACAGAGAAATAATAACTTAGGAGATTCACGAAGTAAACTGGCTGCTATAACGGCTCAACGCATGCATATTGGCGGGAATCGGCCTCCAGGTCAACTCGGCCAAGTCGGAAGTGGTGAATGTCAGGCACGATGCTGAGAGCTTTGCAGCCTCCGTCTCGGACGTGCGGTCCATTCTCTACCAGGTACAGGTGACCCCCAAAGAAGATGTCCTCATCCTCGTGTCACCGATCCACCCACCGGCCATCCGCTCTACCATCAGATCCAGGTTTCAACAACTCCGGACTCTCACGAGCCGACTGGGCTTGATCGACGGCCACCCAGCTCTCTTTCTGTTGAGGAACTGCTTCGCCATACCGAAGCTCCTCTATACACTTCGCAGCGCTCCGTGCTACACCCACACATCTCTCCTCGCTGACCTGGATACTTGTATCCGAGGATATATATAACGTCAAGTTTGACGACATTGGATGCAACAGGCCACTTTACCTGTCAGGTATGGCGGCCTTAGCTCCGGTCGCCGATCTCGCTGGCTTTGCCGGCGTATCTTTCATCGGTAACCTCGTGTCGCGTCCTCGTCAGCAGGGTTCTTCAAAACATAATAGAACCCTCTGTGTTCAGAGAACGTGAGGCCGCCTGTGAGACGTGGGACCGGCTGAGACTTAGCCCAGTAGACGTCCCTCCTCCTTCTCCCCCTGTTGACGTCAAGTCCCCCAAAGCACTTGGGATGCCATCCAGTGCAGCCTGGCCTCAGACAGGCTTACGCACCAGCTCGACCAGCACCGCCTTGCCTGCTTTCGTGCGGTCTCCAAAGCCACAGTGGTGCCTGGCTCCATGCCCTGCCCTCCTTCTCCACTGGCACACAGCTAGACAACAATAGCCTGCGCATCGGCGTTTCCTTGAGGCTCGGCCTCCGCATCTGCGAGCCACACCAATGTCGCTGCGGATCCACCGTGGACTCTTTCGGCCGATTTCCTGTCGCCACAGTGACGGCCGCCTTCCACGCCATGCTGCCCTCAACGAGGTCATAAATCATGGCTTGGACGCTGCGGGCTTCCCAGCTCGAGCCGGTGGGGCTGGACCGCGGGTACGGCAAAAGGCCAGATGGCATGACCATCTTCCGGTTCCGCGGTGGCAAACTCCTCGTCTGGGATGCTACTTGCACCAACACTTTCTGCAGCCGCAACCTGGTGCAGTCTGCGACTAACCCAGGTTCTGCTGCACGTCGGGCTGAGGAGGCCAAACTCCTCAAATACCGGTCGCTCTCCGAAAGGTTTGCGGTTGTACCATGGGTGTGGAGACTTCTGGTGTCCTCGCCCCTAGGGCTACCTCCCTACTCACCACTATAGGCGCTGAGCTGGCCAGCCGGACGTGTGAACCCTGCGAGTTGGAGTGGCTTTTCCAGCGCCTCTCCGTTGCCGTCCTCCGGGGAAAAGCCTTCTCCACCCTGACCACCGTGGCTGTGGGGGTGCCTCATCACGAAACTTTCCATATTTTAGTAAGTAATAGTAAAGATGATGTATGTTTGCAGGCTTGTGTGTGTTTGTCAATATATGTATGTTGGCATGCATGAATTAATACACTAAGCCTTAGATTTAGTAGAATGTACAACCACCGATTCCAGCTACTTGCACTATCCTATATTTTGGTTTCTATTAATTCCCTGGGCAATTGGTTGATCAAATGCTTTGCTTAATTGTTTTATTTATTAAAAAAAAAATGATTCTTTCTCTTAGACTTCAGGTATTTTTTGAAAGCAAAGCATTGACCCCTAAAATACAACAGTGGGCTCTGCAATGCTACTATGGGCCACTGCAATGCTATAGTGGGCCCCCTGTGGACCACCAGCCATTGGGTAACCTGGTAACTTGGCCAGTCAGCCACTGTATTTATATATTAATTGTTTGTTCAAATAATCAAATTAAATCAATTCAACAGTTAAACAGACATAGGAAGAATGAGGTTGTTACCAAAGAGCCAGAAGAATGACAAGTCGACCCTAAATATAACTAATAGCACTTGGAAAGCCATGAACATCATCAAATATTTTAAACTCTGATTTTGAAATTAGGTTTATAATTATTAATATTCAATTTACCTTCGTAGTGGTCTTGGCGGCCTAGTTGGAGGAATCATAGATGGTGGTGATCCTGGTCTGACGTTCGATCCTGGTCGCGAGTAGGGTTCCCGGTAAATATTTTCAGGTTTTTTTTCTATGGGATGTAAAATAAAAACTGAAAACGATTACATGCACCTCTCGACCAGGATTGAACCCAAGACCAGGATCTCCACTGTCTCTAGTAACTAATGTTAGTCCACTAAGACTGCTACAAAACTGTCCTGAAAATTCATACTTATAAACATTCTTTCAATATTTTCAATGCAAAATGATGTGGTGTCGTTCATGTCTTTCTTAATGTTAGTTAAAGTCGATTTCTAAATCATTTGGGTGTTCCATAAACTACACCCTCGTTTTGCTTCTGATCTATCTAGACGAAATTTTAACCTGCAATGAATGTTTCGTTTCTGTTGTTTTCAAATTGTACAAAAATCCCTAGGGATGTAATTGACGTCGGTAGCTTATATTTATAATTTGAAACTCGCTCGCTGTTTCGAAAATATCCCTACATATATATATATATATATATATATATATATAAACGGAAAAAATGAAACGAAATTTCATTTCCCACTCTTAGTACGGCTGTTACTTAAATGTAAGTATGTACACGTACATACATATATGTATACAGACGTACAGTAGTATGTATATATATATACATACATGCACACATATATATATATATGTACGTATGGATTCACTGAACATTTATTATAATGCTCGGTGTGTTTGTAAACAAACATCCCGTATTAAGCCGTAGTGTCTAGCAACCATCGTTGCTCGTTTGTTCAACACTGACAAAGGAACGCTGTACTAGTTTCAAGCTTATTAGCTATCGTCAGCAACGTATACCTTCCTGCCAGATTGTTGAACGTATATACTTGCTTTATGCATATTAACGGCTGAGTAGCCCAATTTGCACATCGAGTGGGTTAATCGGACGGGTGCATCGAAAACGATAAACGGAAAAACTGAAACGAAATTTCATTTCCCACTCTTAGTACGGCTGTTACTTAAATATAAGTATGTACACGTACATACATATATGTATACAGACGTACAGTAGTATGTATATATATATAAATACATGCACACATATATATATGTACGTATGGATTCACCGAACATTTATTATAATGCTCGGTGTTTTTGTAAACAAACATCCCGTATTAAACCGTAGTGCTAGCAACCATCGTTGCTCGTTTGTTCAACACTGACAAAGGAACGCTGTACTAGTTTCAAGCTTATTAGCTATCGTCAGTAACGTATACCTTCCTGCCAGATTGTTGAACGTATATACTTACCTTATGCATATTAACGGCTGAGTTACAAATTTCGTTTCATTTTTTCTGTTTATCGTTTTCGGTGCACCCGGCCGATTAACCCATTCGATATGCAAATTGGGCTACTCAGCCGTTAATATGTATAAGGTAAGTATATACGTTCAACAATCTGGCGGGAAGGTATATATAGTATAGGTATAAATAGTGTTTTTGACCCAACTTCGAGTGGTTAGCTGCCTTTAGACATACCTAATCAATTAAACAATTGTTAATACTGTTAATAAAACCCTTTTTGTACAGCTGACCATGTTATTCTTCAATTTTTCACTATTATTATTCCAAGATTATCCTGCATAGGAATTGTCGCGAACTCGCTGCCTAACTGTGAAACCTCTTGTTGAGTCAAACAACGTCGTACGTTGAAACTATCCATAGTACAGAGTACTCACAAACTCTAACTGGATTACCTAAAACGATAACTTGTTATCCCATATATATATATATAAATATATATATATTTGATAAACACACACTCTCAGTCATGTGTTTTTTTCTCTATATATTATATATATATATATATATATATATATATATATATATATATATATATATATATATGCTTGTGTATGTTTGTCTATATATGTATGTTTGCATGAATTAATGAATACACCCAGCTTTAGATTTAGTAGAATGTACAACCACCGATTCCAGCTACTTGCACTATCCTATATTTTGGTTTCTATTAATTCCCTGGGCAATTAGTTGATCAAATGCTTTGCTTAATTGTTTTATTTATTTTAAAAAAATGATTCTTTCTCTTAGACTTCAGGTATTTTTTGAAAGCAAAGCATTGACCCTTAAAATAAAACAGTGGGCTCTGCAATGCTACTACGGGCCACTGCAATGCTACCGTGGGCCCCTTGTGGACCACCAGCCATTGGGTAACTTGGCAACCTGGCCAGTCATCCACTGTATTTATATATTATTTGTTTGTTCAAATAATCAAATTAAATCAATTCAACAGTTAAACAGACATAGGAAGAATGAGGTTGTTACCAAAGAGCCAGAAGAATGACAAGTCGACCCTAAATATAACTAATAGCACTTGGAAAGCCATGAAAGACACCACATCTTTTTAACTTTGATTTTGAAAGTAGGTTTATAATTATTAAAGTAGGTTTATAATTGTTAATTTTCATCCTACGTTCGTAGCTGTCTAGGCGGCATTGTTGGAGGAATCATAGACGGTGGTGATCCTGGTCTGACATTCGATCCTGGTCACGTGTAGGGTTACCGGTAAATATTTTCAGTTTTTTTTCTATGGGATATAAAATAAAAACTGAAAACGATTACATGCACCTCTCGACCAGGATTGAACCCAAGACCAGGATCTCCACTGTTTCGTACCTAACGTTAATCCACTAAGACTGCTACAAAAATCTACTGAAAATTCATACTTATAAACCTACTTTCAAAAGTTTCAATGCAAAATGATGTGGTGGCGTTCATGTCTTTCTTAATGTTAGTTAAAGTCGATTTCTAAATCATTTGGGTGTTCCATAAACTACACCCTCGTTTTGCTTCTGATCTATCTAGACGAAATTTTAACCCGCAATGAATGTTTCGTTTCTGTTGTTTTCAAATTGTACAGAAATCCCTGGGTATGTAGTTGACATTATATATATATATATATATATATATATATATATATATATATAAAAACAAATAACGAAACGAAATTAAATTTCGTTTCATTTGTAACTCACTTTTGTATGACTGACGCTTAAACAATTAAGTTAAAAATGTACATCCACATATGTATACTGAAATACTAGTATGCATATGAATACACACACGTATACATATGTAGATGTACCGAGTTTTTCACTGGTCACTTTACTGTGAGTGTCCAGCTATTCTGTATGTAAACACACAGACAAACCGGTTTTTAGAGTCATACTGGTTTTTGAGGAAACACCTTTCCTCTATTCTCCAGAAAGCCAGGCAAGGAATATTGAACTAGTTTCGATGTTGTTACATCTCATCAGCAATATTTACCTATCTTCCGGCCTCTCTAGAGAATCGTGAAAGCACATATCGTTATATGCTTTTTCTATGAAAATTAGTAGTGGGCAGACTAATTTGCATAGAGCGTGAGTACGTACCGGTTCAACGGAGACGATAAAAACAAATAACGAAACGAAATTAAATTTCGTTTCATTTGTAACTCACTTTTGTATGACTGACGCTTAAACAATTAAGTTAAAAATGTACATCCACATATGTATACTGAAATACTAGTATGCATATGAATACACACACGTATACATATGTAGATGTACCGAGTTTTTCACTGGTCACTTTACTGTGAGTGTCCAGCTATTCTGTATGTAAACACACAGACAAACCGGTTTTTAGAGTCATACTGGTTTTTGAGGAAACACCTTTCCTCTATTCTCCAGAAAGCCAGGCAAGGAATATTGAACTAGTTTCGATGTTGTTACATCTCATCAGCAATATTTACCTATCTTCCGGCCTCTCTAGAGAATCGTGAAAGCACATATCGTTATATGCTTTTTCTATGAAAATTAGTAGTGGGCAGACTAATTTGCATAGAGCGTGAGTACGTACCGGTTCAACGGAGACGATAAAAACAAATAACGAAACGAAATTAAATTTCGTTTCATTTGTAACTCACTTTTGTATGACTGACGCTTAAACAATTAAGTTAAAAATGTACATCCACATATGTATACTGAAATACTAGTATGCATATGAATAAACACACGTATACATATGTAGATGTACCGAGTTTTTCACTGGTCACTTTACTGTGAGTGTCCAGCTATTCTGTATGTAAACACACAGACAAACCGGTTTTTAGAGTCATACTGGTTTTTGAGGAAACACCTTTCCTCTATTCTCCAGAAAGCCAGGCAAGGAATATTGAACTAGTTTCGATGTTGTTACATCTCATCAGCAATATTTACCTATCTTCCGGCCTCTCTAGAGAATCGTGAAAGCACATATCGTTATATGCTTTTTCTATGAAAATTAGTAGTGGGCAGACTAATTTGCATAGAGCGTGAGTACGTACCGGTTCAACGGAGACGATAAAAACAAATAACGAAACGAAATTAAATTTCGTTTCATTTGTAACTCACTTTTGTATGACTGACGCTTAAACAATTAAGTTAAAAATGTACATCCACATATGTATACTGAAATACTAGTATGCATATGAATACACACACGTATACATATGTAGATGTACCGAGTTTTTCACTGGTCACTTTACTGTGAGTGTCCAGCTATTCTGTATGTAAACACACAGACAAACCGGTTTTTAGAGTCATACTGGTTTTTGAGGAAACACCTTTCCTCTATTCTCCAGAAAGCCAGGCAAGGAATATTGAACTAGTTTCGATGTTGTTACATCTCATCAGCAATATTTACCTATCTTCCGGCCTCTCTAGAGAATCGTGAAAGCACATATCGTTATATGCTTTTTCTATGAAAATTAGTAGTGGGCAGACTAATTTGCATAGAGCGTGAGTACGTACCGGTTCAACGGAGACGATAAAAACAAATAACGAAACGAAATTAAATTTCGTTTCATTTGTAACTCACTTTTGTATGACTGACGCTTAAACAATTAAGTTAAAAATGTACATCCACATATGTATACTGAAATACTAGTATGCATATGAATACACACACGTATACATATGTAGATGTACCGAGTTTTTCACTGGTCACTTTACTGTGAGTGTCCAGCTATTCTGTATGTAAACACACAGACAAACCGGTTTTTAGAGTCATACTGGTTTTTGAGGAAACACCTTTCCTCTATTCTCCAGAAAGCCAGGCAAGGAATATTGAACTAGTTTCGATGTTGTTACATCTCATCAGCAATATTTACCTATCTTCCGGCCTCTCTAGAGAATCGTGAAAGCACATATCGTTATATGCTTTTTCTATGAAAATTAGTAGTGGGCAGACTAATTTGCATAGAGCGTGAGTACGTACCGGTTCAACGGAGACGATAAAAACAAATAACGAAACGAAATTAAATTTCGTTTCATTTGTAACTCACTTTTGTATGACTGACGCTTAAACAATTAAGTTAAAAATGTACATCCACATATGTATACTGAAATACTAGTATGCATATGAATAAACACACGTATACATATGTAGATGTACCGAGTTTTTCACTGGTCACTTTACTGTGAGTGTCCAGCTATTCTGTATGTAAACACACAGACAAACCGGTTTTTAGAGTCATACTGGTTTTTGAGGAAACACCTTTCCTCTATTCTCCAGAAAGCCAGGCAAGGAATATTGAACTAGTTTCGATGTTGTTACATCTCATCAGCAATATTTACCTATCTTCCGGCCTCTCTAGAGAATCGTGAAAGCGCATATCGTTATATGCTTTTTCTATGAAAATTAGTAGTGGGCAGACTAATTTGCATAGAGCGTGAGTACGTACCGGTTCAACGGAGACGATAAAAACAAATAACGAAACGAAATTAAATTTCGTTTCATTTGTAACTCACTTTTGTATGACTGACGCTTAAACAATTAAGTTAATATTGCTGATGAGATGTAACAACATCGAAACTAGTTCAATATTCCTTGCCTGGCTTTCTGGAGAATAGAGGAAAGGTGTTTCCTCAAAAACCAGTATGACTCTAAAAACCGGTTTGTCTGTGTGTTTACATACAGAATAGCTGGACACTCACAGTAAAGTGACCAGTGAAAAACTCGGTACATCTACATATGTATACGTGTGTGAATTCATATGCATACTAGTATTTCAGTATACATATGTGGATGTACATTTTTAACTTAATTGTTTAAGCGTCAGTCATACAAAAGTGAGTTACAAATGAAACGAAATTTAATTTCGTTTCGTTATTTGTTTTTATCGTCTCCGTTGAACCGGTACGTACTCACGCTCTATGCAAATTAGTCTGCCCACTACTAATTTTCATAGAAAAAGCATATAACGATATGTGCTTTCACGATTCTCTAGAGAGGCCGGAAGATAGGTAAATATTGCTGATGAGATGTAACAACATCGAAACTAGTTCAATATTCCTTGCCTGGCTTTCTGGAGAATAGAGGAAAGGTGTTTCCTCAAAAACCAGTATGACTCTAAAAACCGGTTTGTCTGTGTGTTTACATACAGAATAGCTGGACACTCACAGTAAAGTGACCAGTGAAAAACTCGGTACATCTACATATGTATACGTGTGTGTATTCATATGCATACTAGTATTTCAGTATACATATGTGGATGTACATTTTTAACTTAATTGTTTAAGCGTCAGTCATACAAAAGTGAGTTACAAATGAAACGAAATTTAATTTCGTTTCGTTATTTGTTTTTATCGTCTCCGTTGAACCGGTACGTACTCACGCTCTATGCAAATTAGTCTGCCCACTACTAATTTTCATAGAAAAAGCATATAACGATATGTGCTTTCACGATTCTCTAGAGAGGCCGGAAGATAGGTAAATATTGCTGATGAGATGTAACAACATCGAAACTAGTTCAATATTCCTTGCCTGGCTTTCTGGAGAATAGAGGAAAGGTGTTTCCTCAAAAACCAGTATGACTCTAAAAACCGGTTTGTCTGTGTGTTTACATACAGAATAGCTGGACACTCACAGTAAAGTGACCAGTGAAAAACTCGGTACATCTACATATGTATACGTGTGTGTATTCATATGCATACTAGTATTTCAGTATACATATGTGGATGTACATTTTTAACTTAATTGTTTATATATATATATATATATATATATATATATATATATATATATATATATATATATATATATATATATATATATGTGCATGTATGTATATATATATACATACTAGTGTACGTCTGTACACATATATGTATGTACGTATAAATACTTATATTTAGGTATCAGCCGTACTAAGAGTGAGAAATGAAATTTTGTTTCATTCTTTTCCATGTGTATATATATATATATATATATATATATATATATATATATATATAAAGAATTAATATCTAGTAACATATATATACATACAGATGCATATCAATGCCAGCAAATATATAGGTTTTGTCTTAGTAACTTTGTGGTTCAATGCATGGGGTTGCAGAACCATAATATGAGAGACGTAAAATAAGAAAATTATAAAATTAACTTACTTACTAAAATTTCACTCCCAACTAATTAGTTTCTGAAATGGAATAAATATACTTTCCGAAGAAGATATAGAGAAGCATTTCGTCGTCAGTTTCCAGAGTCGTCGCTTTGCCTGGATACTTAGCTGAGAATAGCCTTCCCTGACGACGAAATGCTTCTCTATATCTTCTTCGGAAAGTATATTTATTCCATTTCAGAAACTAATTAGTTGGGAGTGAAATTTTAGTAAGTAAGTTAATTTTATAATTTTCTTATTTTACGTCTCTCATATATATATATATATATATATATATATATATATATATATACATATATATATATATATATATATCAAACTGAAGTTTCTTAGTTTATAAGTTCCATACGTTAGTGGTATTTCCTGTCACTTGATAAACACACACTCTCTCTCATGTGTTTTCTTCTCTCTATATTATATATTTATATATATGTATATATCTATATGCTTGCGTGTGTTTGTCTATGTATGTATGAATGAATACACGAAGCTTTAGATTTAGTAGAATATATAACCACCGATTCCAGCTACTTGCACTATCCTATATTTTGGTTTCTATTAATTCCTTGGGCAATTAGTTGATCAAATGCTTTGCTTAATTGTTTTATTTATAAAAAAAAAGAATTCTTTCTCTTAGACTTCAGGTATTTTTCGAAAGATAAGCATTGGCCCCTAACATACTACAGTGGGCCCTGCAATGCTACTGCGGGTCACTGAAATGCTACCGTGGGCTCCCTGGGACCTCTAGCCATTGGGCAACCAGGAAACCTGGCCAGTCCGCCACTGTATATATATATATTATTTGTTTGTTCAAATAATCAAATTAAATCAATTCAACAGTTAAACACACATAGGAATAATGAGGTTGTTACCAAAGAGCCAGAAGAATGACAAGTCGACCCTAAATATGACTAATAGTACTTGGAAAGCCATGAAAGACACCACATCTTTTTAACTTTGATTTTGAAAGTAGGTTTATAATTATTCTAGTAGGTTTATAACTATTAATTTTCATTTTACGCTCGTGGCTGTCTAGGCGGCCTAGTTGGAGGAATCATAGACGGTGGTGATCTTGGTCTGACGTCCGATCCTGGTCGCGTGTAGGTTACCGGTAAATATTTTCAGTTTTTTTTCTATGGGACGTAAAATAAAAACTGAAAACGATTATATGCACCTCTCGACCAGGATCTCCACTGTTTCGTACCTAACGTTAGTCCACTAAGACTGCTACAAAAGTCTACTGTAAATTCATACTTATAAACCTTCTTTCAAAATGTTCAATGCAAAATGATGTGGTGTCGTTCATGTCTTTCTTAACGTCATTTAAAGTCGATTTCTAAATCATTTGGGTGTTCCATAAACTACACCCTCGTTTTGCTTCTGATCTATCTAGACGAAATTTTAACCTGCAATGAATGTTTCATTTCTGCTGTTTACAACTTGTACAAAAATACCTAGGGATCTAATTGGCATTATATACGTATATATATAGTGAAAAATACTGTATTTAAGGTCGAGTGACACAACTCCGAGTGATTAGCGGCTTTTAGACATACCTAATCAATAAAACAATTGTTAATACTGTAAATAAAACCTTTTTTGTACAGCTGACCATGTTATTCTTCAATTTTTCACTATTATTACTCCAAGATTATCCTGCATAGGAATTCTCGCGAACTCGCCGCCTAACTTTGAAACCTCTTGTTGAGTCAAACAACGTCGTACTTTGAAACTATCCATATTACATAGTACTCACAAACTCTAACTGGATTACCTATAACAATAATTTGTTATCCTATATATATATATATATATATATATATATATACAAGTGGAAGCTTAGTAAAATCGAAGCTTTGTTTGTGGGGAAGCAAAGTCGACCTACAATATGAATGAGTTAGCAAAACACTCAAATAGGTCCTTAGAGTAATAACATACGTTTAAATAGCTTGACAAATTGAACATTGTGGTAGGCAAAACCTAACACACAATACCAAAGTAACGAAAAAACTAACAGGTTAAAAAAGATACACCTGGACAAATTAAACGATATACGTTTAAAGTGTTTCTGTGAATCCGAAATCAAATATCCGACTTACGTATCAGGCACGCTCGTGGTATTCCATGATCGAACAGAGGATTAATTTCATCAACAGGGATTCCGTTCTGTCAAAAATCGGAGTGGACGCTAAATGCTGCTGCTATAAGCAAGCCAAATGTACATTTAGTTATCACGTGTTATTTCCAACAAGGGAAGCAACCCCCGGTTTTTGGCGGGTAGATTCAACGTGATAAACAAAGGAAATATTATAATTTCCGCTAACATTCAGAATAAAAGCTCTCAACCAGATGTTATTAAACAAACACAAATAATTAACCAATCAACAGAATTGTCTAATTAAATTAATTAGTTATATATATATATCAAACTGAAGTTTCTTAGCTTGTAAGCTCCATACGTTAGTGGTATTCCCTGCAACTTGATAAACACACACTCTCTCTCATGTGTTTTCTTCTCTCTCTCTCTCTCTCTCTCTCTCTCTCTCTCTCTCTATATATATATATATATATATATATATATATATATATATATATGCTTGTGTGTGTTTGTCTATATATGTATGTTTGCATGCATGTATGAATACACTAAGCTTTAGTAGAATGTACAACCACCGATTCCAGCTACTCGCACTATCATATATTTTGGCTTCTATTAATTCCCTGGGCTTTGCTTAATTGTTTTATTTATTGAAAAAAAATGATTCTTTCTCTTAGATATTTTGAAAGCAAAGCACTGGCTCCTGAAATACTACAGTGGGCCCTTATATATATATATATATATATATATATATTCAAATACAAATATTAATAAAATAGATGTTCTTGTGATCAATTAAATGTTATTATACATATTTCAGAGGTACAACAGTACGTCCTCATCAGATAAAATAAAATGATACATGACATACCCTGAGATGTTAAATGGTTAAGATTTAATCAAGGTAGTGATTAACTTATGAGAAAACTCAACATTTATACCCTAATAATGAGAACATGCGAAAACGTAATACAATCAATAGAGAAGGTATGAGTAAGAAAAACATTGCTTTAATGTAACAGTTATAGAGTTTTTAAAATCTGGGATACTACAAATTAGGATTATAGAAGAAGACGTCTATATATAACAACTTGATTTTAAAGGAACTATATATATAACAACTTATTTTGAACTGTTGATCATTCATGCGTTTACACTATTTATATATATATATATGTATTCAACTTATGAATGTTTGAATCTATTATCTAAGATTATAATCGTTATCATTTACTAAAAGCATACTGTCTCATTAATACTTAGTATATCTCTCTATACGTAATTTTTGCAAATATGTTTATTTTGTATAATAACAGAATCATATTAATAGTTAGGTATATCTCTGCATTTAGTTTTTTTGCATCTATATTTATAATGTATAATAACTTAATCATAATTATTGTTTAGGTATAACGCTATATATAGTTTGTGCAAATATATATATATTGTACAATAAGATAATCATTATTTAGAGTTCATTCTTCCCTTGAAGGTAGAACTAATATAGTGATTTAATATAATATAATAAATATTAATTTATTACGATAAAAGCACACACACATATATATATATATATATAGCTGAAAACTCTGCGTTAATTATTATACTTTAGACAATGTATCTACTTGACAATAAATTCCTTGATATTTGTAACAGTAAGTACTTCATAAATTATACATACCGAAAATGTTGACACTGTTATAAGTAATTTTGTCAAAGATTACATATATTTTCGTTCGCGGGCCTAGTACATCCTTTAAATTTGTTTTCATAAAACTCAGAATTTTAGAAATGTAACACATTTAAAAAATTTTATAAAATTTATAAAATTAATATAAATAACCATCAACTTTTAAATCCTAAAATTTTGATTCTTCACCCTAAAATAACATAAATTAAATATTAAATATTTTGAAATTTAACCGCTAAGTCTATATGTGAAAAAGTTTTGGCATAAATTACTCCCCTTTATCTCTCCCTCTCTAAACTGTAATAAAATTATAACTCCAGAGACGTCTTCCTCTATAATCCTAATTTGTAGTATCCCAGATTTTAAAAACTCTATAACTGTTACATTAAAGCAAAGTTTTTCTCTATTGATTCTATTACGTTTAAGCATGTTCTCATTATTAGGGTATAAATGTTGAGTTTTCTCATAAGTTAATCACTACCTTGATTAAATCTTAACCATTTAACATCTCAGGGTATGTCATGTATCATTTTATTTTATCTGATGAGGACGTACTGTTGTACCTCTGAAATATGTATAATAAAATTTAATTGATCACACGAACATCTATTTTATTAATATTTGTATTTTAATATTAATAACTCTGGAAAAATGTTTACTGTAGAGTGCTTCCAATCTACTGTAAAAGTCATTTTTTGATGTACTCATTGAATCTTGTTTAACTCTTTAATATATATATATATATATATATATATATATATATATATATATATATATATATATATATATATATATGTATATATATATATATATATATATACATACACACACACACACACACACATATATATATATATATATATACTTAGGTTAATAGGAGTTAGGTATTGTATACCCGTGTCCCATTAAGATATTGGCAGCATAATAATTAGCTCTATGCTTTGGAGCAGAGCCGTATATATGATAAAGAACACAAGAGCGTCTACAACATCAACAGATTTTTTATTGGCTTACAATGTTTCTTCTTTACGTAACCGTAGGATTCTTCAGAGCTATAAAAGGGGTTTGATTGGTGTTATGGACTTTACCAACCAAACGTTCAAGAACAAAGAGTAAAGAGCAAAAGCAGGGGACGATAAGTCTAATTTTGGTGCGGGAGGGTGGGGTGTGTGTCCTTGTTTACTAGCTGTGGTCATATTCATTCCCGGGAGTCGAGTGGTTAGTGGAGCCATAGATGGGATGGCGTCGATAGTAGGGTGCAGAGGGTGTTCATAGGCTACACACACACAAAGGGCATACAATATATATATAACGGAGGAGAAAGTACATGAGGTAATTAGAAATGGAATAAGAGTAATAATAATAATCTATAATTAATAATGTATAATAAGGCATGGGGAAGATTACACTATAATAAGGTATAAAAGTAAGAATAAGGTAAAATATAAAGGAGGATAAGAGTGAAAATAAGAATAAAGATAAAAAAAAATATATATAAAAAATATATAGAGAATATATAAAAAAAATATAAGCGAAAATTTTCTTGGGAATTCAGACAGGCATGACAGGTACATTTAGATGAAATTAATAAGGAAGCATGCGCCATAGTGGATAAACTAGGCCTGGAAAAGTATACCCAACCATATACCCCTAGGCAACCCAGGTTCACCCTTAAAGACCATAAGGCTGACTTCATTAGTAAACCCTCTGTTAGATTAATTAGCCCATCGAAGTCAGATATAGGGATTATCAGTAAGAAAATTTTAGACGGCGTTATACCTATCATCAGGAGGAAAATAAATCTAGAGCTATGGGAGAATACGGAAGAGGTTTTGAAATGGTTCTCAAGCCTTAGCAACCATAAATCCCTTAAATGTATACAGTTCGACATCGATGCGTACTACACCTCAATCTCCCCCATACTCCTTAATAAGGCCCTAATCATGGCCATGCAGAAAAGTGACCTCACTAGGTCCCAAATTGATGTCATTCTTGCGGCCCGGAAAACGATAATCACATTTGAGGACGCATTGTGGACCCGCAAGAATACGCTCAATAACTTCGACATCACAATGGGATCTAGTGACTCTGCACAAGTAACGGACCTGGTAGGATTGTACCTCTTAAAGGAGTTACATGAGACATTACCGCACCTGAAGGGCGGCTTATATCGTGACGACGCCCTCTTCACTCTCGAGTATAAAAAGTGCAATATAGAAAGAACTAGGAAACAGTTACGTAGGTTCTTTAAAAGCTTTAATCTAAATATTACCATAGATGCAAATGACAAAACAGTAAACCTCCTAGACGCCACGCTTGACCTAGAAACTAAAACATTTGCACCCTACCACAAACCTAATGATAGACTAACATATGTAAACGCCAGCTCCAACCACCCCAAATCAGTCCTAAACGCTATTCCCAAGGGGGTCTCTAATAGAATTAGCAGACTATCCTGTAATGAGAGTATCTTCAACTCCAATGCATAGTATTATGACAAGGCCCTAGCAGAATCTGGTTACGGGAATAGATTATCATATATACATAAGGACTCCCAAACCATGAGTGTGAAACCTACCAACATAATCACACATAGTATGGCCACAAAGCCTAACCAACGTAGAGGCAAGAATAATAGTAAGAACCCTAATGGCGGTAACCCAGCTAAATGTAAACCACGTAGAGACAATATTAGAGTCCCTCACCACAACTCTAAAGCAGCAAATGATCATGCCATGAATATAAACCATCCGGGCATAAGCAAAACAGACAACGCCACTAACGTTAATAACGGAACCCTACAAAATAGTACGCACAGTAATGAGACTCACCCCCACAGATAAGAAAAATAGAAGAAGGAAAAACATGTATTTTAACCCACCTTTTAACTCTGAGGTCCTCACTAACCTCCCCAGAGTATTCTTCTCATTATTAGAAAAAGACTTCCCACCAGGCAATAGATATCGCAACATAATTAACAAAAACGTGATTAAATTATCCTATTCGACCACACCTAACCTCGCATCACACCTAGCACGCACGAACATTAGGAAAACTAGGGAAGGTTTCGAAACAATTAAAATGGCAGTTAACCACCAGCAACCGACTACACTGGAAAATAGGCAACATAATAGCATCACTGAGCCATCTAATGATATAGAGGCACCTAGTGATAATGCTAGTAACCAAAGTTCAGGAGGTACGCTAACTGATCGAACTCGCAGTTGCAATTGTAGGCAGAGTAGTAACTGTCCCCTAAGGGGGGCCTGCCTCATGAAAAACATCGTATATGCATGTGATGTAACCACACACAACTCTACCAAAACATATATAGGATCAACGTCCAATACATTTAAAACTAGATATAACGCGCATATGTGCACGATAGACATAAGAATGCCACATCACTGGCGGGATACATCTCCTTTTTAAAAAATAATAATACCCCAAACAAACTTTTTGGAGGAAGCTTACTAGATCCACGCCATACCGAACGCAGAGCGGGAGTTGTGACCTGTGTTTACTGGAATGCCATGCCATAATACACTCTAAACTGAACCTGCTTAACAGGAAATCGGAAATTTTCTCCTCTTGTCAACACAAAATCCTGAGTTCCTTCTTCTATTTTAAACCTAGCACATAGACGTAACATATATTACGCAACCCCCACCTAGACATACCCGTCCTTGACTATAACTTCCCCCCCAACCCATAACCCAGATAGATAGGTAGCCTATGAGTGGAACAGTCCCCTACAAGGTTTGTGTTTGTGTCTGTGTGTGTGTGTGAGTGTGTGTTTGTGTGTGTGTGTGTATTCTCCTTTTCTCTCACACACACATACACACACACATATGTATGTATATATATGTGCGTGTGTACATGCATACATGCATATATATGTATATTGTATACATATGTATTGTATATATATATATATATGTATATTATATACATATATATTGTATGTGTGTGTATATATGATATATGTATATATATGTAAGTATATGTGTATATATGTGTATGTGTGTGTATGATATGTATATATGTGTGTATGTATATATATTTTTTCTGTAGAAGTCTTCTCTATATGTGGTGTTTGGCATGAATTCCTCCTATAATACTCTTCTTTGAGAGGAGCACGATATGTAGAGTAACACATATGTATTGTCGCAGTTAAAACTGAGAACCACCACCCCTCCTGCTGACCCAAATGTTTACTGAGGACCAGAACACCATTCTCCACAATATAAGAGAGGAATGCGCTTGCCGGACTATTGATGACCAAAACATCACATTCCAAGGTAATGGCAAAACACAGTGAATGGTAAACACGACCAGAACATCACAACATGCACATCGGAGCAACAGAGATATAATATCAATAAGCGAATCAACTGAATTTTTTGAGTTGAAATACATATAAATATGTGTCTGTGTGTATCGGACACACGTACACATGAAGAAACTGCTGACCTAAATGTACCTGTCATGCCTGTCTGAATTCCCAAGAAAATTTTCGGTCAGTTACTATCTTGACCGCTTACCCTCAAAATTACTACGTAGCGGTTCTTGCACGTGACTGCTAGACCCGGATGAAACGAAGACGAAGAATTTCCTTGCCTACCGTTTTGTACCACAGATGCGATCTCACTCTGCCTCGTTAATGTTCAATCAACACCAAAGTTCTACGTTCTGGGCAATAGAATTGAATCCAACCACCGACAACATAGTTGGATGACCGATAATCACACCAAACCGGAGTACTGTGATCCTTGTGATTTCGAGATATACAACCACTGATAGTGTAACGAAGACCAGAAAACCATACTCCATAATATTGAACCAAGTGATTGATTTGTGCGACCAAAATAACACCACACACATATTGGGTCGGCAGTGAACTAGGAATATTGGATCCTCCGTCAATATCTGGGTGAGCAAAAATAGATTTCTATCTGCATTGAATTTATGAACTTGTGCATCTGCTGTGGTGTCAAACACAAACGCACACGACCGCACAGATGAGCAATGGACTATGCCACGTGGGTTGAACTTGCAAGTGAATTGAAGGATGTGTAACTCTGATATACAGATTATTTATTATTAAGATGTATAAACTTGATATAACTATTATCATCTTATATTCTCTCAACTAATCACATTTGATTATATTTCTCTATCCCGTTTTCTCCCCCCCATATTTATAATATTTTTATTTGACAAAATCGTTTTTTTTACATTGTGTTTTTCCCTTCTAATACTTGCTTATATTTTTTTTATATATTCTCTATATATTTTTTATATATGTATTTTTTTATCTTTATTCTTATTTTCACTCTTATCCTCCTTTATATTTTACCTTATTCTTACTTTTATACCTTATTATAGTGTAATCTTCCCCATGCCTTATTATACATTATTAATTATAGATTATTATTATTACTCTTATTCCATTTCTAATTACCTCATGTACTTTCTCCTCCGTTATATATATATTGTATGCCCTTTGTGTGTGTGTAGCCTCTGAACACCCTCTGCACCCTACTATCGACGCCACCCCATCTATGGCTCCACTAACCACTCGACTCCCGGGAATGAATATGACCACAGCTAGTAAACAAGGACACACACCCCACCCTCCCGCACCAAAATTAGACTTATCGTCCCATGCTTTTGCTCTTTACTCTTTGTTCTTGAACGTTTGGTTGGTAGAGTCCATAACACCAATCAAACCCCTTTTATAGCTCTGAAGAATCCTACGGTTACGTAAAGAAGAAACATTGTAAGCCAATAAAAAATCTGTTGATGTTGTAGACGCTCTTGTGTTCTTTATCATATATATATATATATATATATATATATATATATATATATATATATATACATACACACACACACACATATATATATATATATATATATATATATATACACACACACACACACACACACACACACACACACACACACACATATATATATATATATATATATATATATATATATATCAAACTGAACTTTCTTAGTTTATAAGTTCCATACGTTAGTGGTATTCCCTGTAACTTGATAAACACACACTCTCTCTCATGTGTTTTCTTCTCTCTATATCATATATAAAATTTATCTTTCTTTTAGACTTCAGGTATTTTTTGAAAGCAAAGCATTGGCCCCTAAAATTATACAGTGGGCCCTTTATCGCTACTGTGGGCCCCGGCACTCCTACCGTGGGTCCCCTGGGGACCACCAGCCATTGGGTAACCTGGCCAGTCCGCCACTGAGCATGTATTTGTATGCATGTATGTGCTTACATGTATATGTATGCTTGTATAAGGGTGTATGTGTGAGCATGTATGTGTACGCATGTATATGTAAAATCATATGTGCATCACTGTACATGTAAGCATGTACGAGTATGCCTGCATATGTAAGAAAGTATATGCACACCTGTTTGTGTTAGCATGTATGTCTATACATATATATGTATGGATGTGTATGCATTTATGCGTATGCTTGTATGTGTATGCACTTACAATTATGCATGTATAAGTATGTATGTATGTCTATGTATCTATGTGTATGCACGTATGATTAAACATATATATATATGTATGTATGTGTATGCATATATGTGTATGAATGTATGATTATATATGTATGTATATGCATGTATGTGTATGCATATATGTGTATGAATGTATGATTATATATGTATGTATATGCATGTATGTGTATGCATATATGTGTATGAATGTATGATTATATATGTATGTGAATGCATGCATGATTATGCATGTAAGTGTAGACATGCATGTGTATGCATGTATGTATAAGCATATATACGTATGCGTATATATGCATGCGTGTAGGTGTATGCATGTATGTGTATATATATGCATGCATGTAGGTGCATGTATACATGTATGTGTATACATGTATCTGTATGAAGGTTTGCATACACCTGTCATTGTGATGTGTAATTTCTCAGGCCACACATGATTTTCAAGACATATTTTGTTTCATATGTCTTTTTAATCAAAATATACAGTCGAGTGGGTCGTCTCTCTCTCTCTCTCTCTCTCTCTCTCTCTCTCTCTCTCTCTCTCTCTCTCTCTCTCTCTCTCTCTCTCTTTCACCCCCCTCTCCCTCTCTCTCTATATATATTTATATATATAGATACAGATATATATATATATACTGAATATATATATATATATATAGATATATATATATATATATATTGAGTATTGGTTGGTTGTTTACCGACACCTCAGTATGCACATTGGAGCACTCGACGAAGTACGCATTTTTTATATATATATATATATACATTTATACATATATATATATATATATATATATACATTTATACATATACATATATATATATATATATATATATATATATATATACATACATAGAGAGAGAGAGGGGGGGGGGCAAAGAAAAAATAATGAAGGCAAAAAAGCATAAACTATTTAATTATTAGCAATTATAAGCTTCTTCTTCTTCTTCTTCTTCTTCTTGTAAAACATATTACATTCCTAACTTGAATATTATTAATGACAATTATTGAAGAGACCAGACACCCCACCTCACTACAAAAATGCAATAAAATAGGATATAGAAAATGAACCAGCGAAATAAGCGTCCGAAATTGAAAGACATGTAACTATCACCACAATGACCAGTACCACCACCACTACCACCACCATCGCCACCACCACCGTCACCATCAAACTACCGTCACTACAATTACCAATATCACCACCACCAGTACCACTGCCTTTACTACCACCACCACAACCAATAGCACCAGCTTTACCCCTACCACGAATATTACTACAAATATCACTACCACCACTACCACCACCAATATACCACCAATACCACCACCACCACCACAACCACCACTACCACCACTACCAACACCAAAAGTATCACCAATACCACCACGACCACCACTACCACCACCAGTAACACCACCACTACCACCACCAGTGATAACACCACCACCACCACGATCACCACTACCACCACTATCACCACCAGTAACACCACCACAAGTAATACCACCACCACCACTACCACCACCAGTAATACCACCACCATCACCACCACCACCACCACTACCACCACTATCACCGCCAGTAACACCACCATCACCAGTAATATGACCACCACCACCACCACTACCACCACCAGTAATACCAACATCACCACTACCACCACTACCACCACCAACAATACCAACATCGCCACCACCACTACCACCGCCACCACCACCACCACCACCAGTAATACCATCTCCAAATTAGTTAATCACCATTTGTCCTGTTTATTAATGAAACAGTAATTGTTATACATGTCAACGTCATTAAAGACTTTCTCGTTGGTGCCTTCAACATATTTCATAATTTATCCTTTTTACTCTTTTCATTTACATTCATTTTTCTCGTATTTTGTGGGGTTTTTCTTTTGTCAGTCTATGGTTAAATTCTCAACCATCAATTTCTCTCTCTCCCCCTTTCTCGCTCTCCCTCTTTCTTTACACCTTCTCCCTTTCACTTTCTCCCCCACTCTCTTTCCTCTCTCCTACTTTCTCAACTCCCTCTCTCTTTCCTCTCTCCTACTTTCTCAACTCCCTCTCTCTTTCCTCTCCCTCCAACTTTCTTAGCTCCCATTCTCTCTCTCTCTCTCTCTCTCCCTCCCACTTTCTCAGCTATCACTCTCTCCCCCTCTTTCTCACTTTCTCAACTATTACCCTCACCCACTTTCTTTACACCCTCTCCCGTTCACTTTCTCCCCCCCCTCCCCACTTTATCAACTATTACTCACTCCCTCTATCTTTACACACTCTCTTTCTCAATTTCTTAGCTATATTTCTTCCTTCTCTCTGTCTCACTTTCTCATCTCCCACTCCCCCCTCCCTTCCATCCTCTCCTGCCTGTCTGTCTATCTGTCCCTATCTCCCCCTCCCTTTCCTACCTCTCTCTCTCTCTCTTGCTCTATCAATCTGGATCTGTTTTTTTCTATATCTTTATTTATTACTATTTCTGCCTTTTACTCTGTCATTCGAAGTTGTCCTAGCATGAAGTTCGAATATAATCACACACACACACACACACACACACACACACACACACACACACACACACACACACACACACACACACACGCACACGCACACACACACATGCACATACACACACCCATGCACACACATACATATATATATATATATATATATATACACATACAAGAACATGGAGATGGAGAGTGAGAAAGTGAGAGAGAGTGAGATAGTGAGAAAGAGAGAGAAAGAGAGAGATATACATACACACAAACACACATATACAGAGACACATATACACACCATCACTTACCCACACATGCTGGAAGAGAAAGGAAGAGAGAGAGAAAGAGAGAAAGAGAGAAAGAGAGAGAGATTGAAGCATATGCATATAGTGAAACCCAAATGCACTACACGCAAACCCATACGCATTATACACATACATTATAGCACATACTCACAACACACATATACAGAAACCCCTACACTAACGTTTACGCAAAACCTCTATTTTGTTTTTGTTTCATTCGTAAATATATTTTGTTGTGGCAGTTGTTTTGCTGTTGTTGCTGTTATTGTTGTTGTTACTGTTGTGATTTCATTGATTGTTTCAACCTGATTATTCTTGCTTTTGTTATCTTCACCACAAAGTTTAGACATCCATCTGTGAACTTCAAACTTCCTCCCCTGTTTCCTTCAGAACGGCCATACAGCTATAGAATCGCTGATGCTGCATGGCTTCCTTACAGAAAATAAAAATAAAAAGGAAAATCATTTCACCATTTCAGACTGTCGTTTAAAAATGATTGATGTAACGTTAGCAAATGATAATGGATCGCAATACATATTAAATAAAATATAATAAAATAAAATACAAACTAAATAGAATTAGAAATGAAATGAAGAGGAAATAATAATGAAGAGAAAAAGAGAAAAAATTGTAAAAAAATAATGTGAAAATAAAAAGCAACAACCACAATCCCAACAACAAGAAAAAAAAATGAAAAAAACAAGCAATGCAAACCACGAAAAGACATGTCTGTCTGTCTGCATTCACTTAATCTTCTAACCTTAAGGATCACCAACAATATGAACCCTATAAAAATCTTTCACCATATTTTATATTGCAAAAATTCACAGCAACAACGACAGCAACAGTAGCACTGTATCACTGTCACTAACACCAACAATAATAACTACTGCTGCCACTGCTGCTGCTGCTGCTGCTGCTACTGCTACTACTACTACTACCATTACTACTACCACCACCACCACCACCACCAATATTTCAGACACCAGTAGCTTTCACCACACTACTAGTTGTTAGGATGTTGGACTCACAACTATAAGGTTGTGGGTTCGAATACTGGACTCGACGGCTCGATAATCCAGACCCTTCATTTCACGTTGCTGTTCGTGATAGGGTTGTGGGTTTCATCATTAAAACATCCAAGGGGCCTCCTATTAGATACATTAAAACATTAAAAAAAGCACTGTTATTTAAGCATCAAAGAAATCCTCAATGAAATATAACTACTTATGAGGTCAGTTGAAGCTACAGAGGTATGAGCTGTAGCAACAACAGCATGATAGGACTAGGCCCTCTGTCATTAAAAAAACCATATATACAAACTCATAGTAGGCTAGTTAAACCAACATAGGTGTGAGCTGTATCAATAACATGATATAACAGGATCCCTATCATTAAAACACCCTATATTCAACCTCATAGTAGGCTAGTTAAACCAACATAGGTGTGAGCTGTATCAATAACATGATATAACAGGATCCCTATCATTAAAACACCCTATATTCAACCTCATAGTAGGCTAGTTAAACATACATAGGTATGAGAAGTACATTTTATTTTTTATTAAACTGAACAACAATTATTACCAACGTAAGCTCAAAGACATATTAGTTGGATTATTGTTAATGTTTAGTAACAGATCATATGTTAGTACTGGTGTTTAGTACCAGGTCATCTGTTAGTATTGTTTAGTACCATGTCATCTGTTAGTATTGTTTAGTACCAGGTCATCTGTTAGTATTGTTTAGGACCAGGTCATCTGTTAGTTTTGTTTAGTACCAAGTCATCAGTTAGTATTGTTTAGTACCAGGTCATCTGTTAGTATTGTTTAGTACCAGGTCATCTGTTAGTATTGTTTAGTACCAGGCCATCGGTTAGTATTGTTTAGTACCATGTCATCTGTTAGTATTGTTTAGTACCGATCCATCTGTTAGTATTGTTTAGTACCATGTCATCTGTGAGTATTGTTTAGTACCATGTCATCTGTTAGTATTGTTTAGTACCAGGTCATCTGTTACTATTGTTTAGTACCAGGCCATCTGTTAGTATTGTTTAGTACCAGGCCATCTGTTAGTATTGTTTAGTACCATGTCATCTGAGTATTGTTTAATACCATGTCATCTGTTAGTATTGTTTAGTACCAGGTCATCTGTTAGTATTGTTTAGTACCAGGTCATCTGTTAGTATTGTTTAGTACCAGGCCATCTGTTCGTATTGTTTAGTACCAGGTCATCTGTTAGTATTGTTTAGTACCAGGTCATCTGTTCGTATTGTTTAGTACCAGGTCATCTGTTAGTATTGTTTAGTACCAGGCCATCTGTTAGTATTGTTTAGTACCAGGTCATCTGTTAGTATTGTTTAGTACCAGGCCATTTGTTAGTATTGTTTAGTACCAGGTCATCTGTTCGTATTGTTTAGTACCAGGTCATCTGTTAGTATTGTTTAGTACCAGGCCATCTGTTAGTATTGTTTAGTACCAGGTCATCTGTTAGTATTGTTTAGTACCAGGCCATCTGTTAGTATTGTTTAGTACCAGGTCATCTGTTAGTATTGTTTAGGACCAGGTCATCTGTTAGTATTGTTTAGTACCAGGCCACCTGTTAGTATTGTTTAGTACCAGGTCATCTGTTAGTATTGTTTAGTACCAGGCCATCTGTTAGTATTGTTTAGTACCAGGTCATCTGTTCGTATTGTTTAGTACCAGGTCATCTGTTAGTATTGTTTAGTACCAGGTCATCTGTTAGTATTGTTTAGTACCATGTCATCTGTTAGTATTGTTTAGTACCATGACATCTGTTAGTATTGTTTAGTACCAGGTCATCTGTTAGTATTGTTTAGTACCAGGCCATCTGTTAGTATTGTTTAGTACCAGGTCATCTGTTCGTATTGTTTAGTACCAGGTCATCTGTGAGTATTGTTTAGTACCATGTCATCTGTTAGTATTGTTTAGTACCAGGTCATCTGTTAGTATTGTTTAGTACCAGGTCATCTGTTACTATTGTTTAGTACCAGGCCATCCGTTAGTATTGTTTAGTACCAGGTCATCTGTTCGTATTGTTTAGTACCAGGTCATCTGTTAGTATTGTTTAGTACCAGGCCATCTGTTAGTATTGTTTAGTACCAGGTCATCTGTTAGTATTGTTTAGTACCAGGCCATCTGTTAGTATTGTTTAGTACCAGGTCATCTGTTCGTATTGTTTAGGACCAGGTCATCTGTTAGTATTGTTTAGTACCAGGCCATCTGTTAGTATTGTTTAGTACCAGGTCATCTGTTAGTATTGTTTAGTACCAGGTCATCTGTTCGTATTGTTTAGGACCAGGTCATCTGTTAGTATTGTTTAGTACCAGGCAATCTGTTAGTATTGTTTAGTACCAGGTCATCTGTTAGTATTGTTTAGTACCAGGCCATCTGTTAGTATTGTTTAGTACCAGGTCATCTGTTCGTATTGTTTAGTAACAGGTCATCTGTTAGTATTGTTTAGTACCAGGTCATCTGTTAGTATTGTTTAGTACCATGTCATCTATTAGTATTGTTTAGTACCACGTCGTCAGTTAGTATTGTTTAGTACCAGGTCATCTGTTAGTATTGTTTAGTACCAGGTCATCTGTGAGTATTGTTTAGTACCATGTCATCTGTTAGTATTGTTTAGTACCAGGTCATCTGTTAGTATTGTTTAGTACCAGGTCATCTGTTAGTATTGTTTAGTACCATGTCATCTGTTAGTATTGTTTAGTACCAGGCCATCTGTTAGTATTGTTTAGTACCGATCCATCTGTTAGTATTGTTTAGTACCATCTCATCTGTTAGTATTGTTTAGTACAATGTCATCTGTTAGCATTGTTTAGTACCAGATCATCTGTTAGTATTGTTTAGTACCAGGCCATCTGTTAGTATTGTTTAGTACCAGGTCATCTGTTAGTATTGTTTAGTACCAGGCCATCTGTTAGTATTGTTTAGTACCAGGCCATCTGTTAGTATTGTTTAGTACCATGTCATCTGTTAGTATTGTTTAGTACCAGGCTATCTGTTAGTATTGTTTAGTACCCGGTCATCTGTTAGTATTGTTTAGTACCATGTCATCTGTTAGTATTGTTTAGTACCAGGCCATCTGTTAGTATTGTTTAGTACCAGGCCATCTGTTAGTATTGTTTAGTACCAGGTCATCTGTTAGTATTGTTTAGTACCAGGTCATCTGTTAGTATTGTTTAGTACCATGTCATCTGTCAGTATTGTTTAGTACCAGGCCATCTGTTAGTATTGTTTAGTACCGATCCATCTGTTAGTATTGTTTAGTACCATCTCATCTGTTAGTATTGTTTAGTACAATGTCATCTGTTAGTATTGTTTAGTACCATGTCATATTTGTTAGTATTGTTTAGTACCATGTCATCTGTTAGTATTGTTTACTACGAGCTCATCTGTTAGTATTGTTTAGTACCATGTCATCTGTTAGTATTGTTTAGTACCAGGCCATCTGTTAGTATTGTTTAGTACCAGGTCATCTGTTAGTATTGCTTAGTACCAGGCCATCTGTTAGTATTGTTTAGTACCATGTCATATTTGTTAGTATTGTTTAGTACCATGTCATCTGTTAGTATTGTTTACTACGAGCTCATCTGTTAGTATTGTTTAGTACCATGTCATCTGTTAGTATTGTTTAGTACCAGGCCACCTGTTAGTATTGTTTAGTACCATCTCATCTGTTAGTATTGTTTAGTTCCATGTCATCTGTTAGTACTGTTTAGTACCATGTCATCTGTTAGTATTGTTTGTACCATGTCATCTGTTAGTATTGTTTAGTACAATGTCATCTGTTAGTATTGTTTAGTACCGATCCATCTGTTAGTATTGTTTAGTACCATGTCATCTGTGAGTATTGTTTAGTACCATGTCATCTGTTAGTATTGTTTAGTACCAGGTCATCTGTTAGTATTGTTTAGTACCAGGCCATCTGTTAGTATTGTTTAGTACCAGGCCATCTGTTAGTATTGTTTAGTACCAGGTCATCTGTTAGTATTGTTTAGTACCAGGCCATCTGTTAGTATTGTTTAGTACCAGGTCATCTGTTAGTATTGTTTAGTACCAGGCCATCTGTTAGTATTGTTTAGTACCAGGTCATCTGTTCGTATTGTTTAGTACCAGGTCATCTGTTAGTATTGTTTAGTACCAGGCCATCTGTTAGTATTGTTTAGTACCAGGTCATCTGTTAGTATTGTTTAGTACCAGGCCATCTGTTAGTATTGTTTAGTACCAGGTCATCTGTTAGTATTGTTTAGGACCAGGTCATCTGTTAGTATTGTTTAGTACCAGGCCACCTGTTAGTATTGTTTAGTACCAGGTCATCTGTTAGTATTGTTTAGTACCAGGCCATCTGTTAGTATTGTTTAGTACCAGGTCATCTGTTCGTATTGTTTAGTACCAGGTCATCTGTTAGTATTGTTTAGTACCAGGTCATCTGTTAGTATTGTTTAGTACCATGTCATCTGTTAGTATTGTTTAGTACCATGACATCTGTTAGTATTGTTTAGTACCAGGTCATCTGTTAGTATTGTTTAGTACCAGGCCATCTGTTAGTATTGTTTAGTACCAGGTCATCTGTTCGTATTGTTTAGTACCAGGTCATCTGTGAGTATTGTTTAGTACCATGTCATCTGTTAGTATTGTTTAGTACCAGGTCATCTGTTAGTATTGTTTAGTACCAGGTCATCTGTTACTATTGTTTAGTACCAGGCCATCCGTTAGTATTGTTTAGTACCAGGTCATCTGTTCGTATTGTTTAGTACCAGGTCATCTGTTAGTATTGTTTAGTACCAGGCCATCTGTTAGTATTGTTTAGTACCAGGTCATCTGTTAGTATTGTTTAGTACCAGGCCATCTGTTAGTATTGTTTAGTACCAGGTCATCTGTTCGTATTGTTTAGGACCAGGTCATCTGTTAGTATTGTTTAGTACCAGGCCATCTGTTAGTATTGTTTAGTACCAGGTCATCTGTTAGTATTGTTTAGTACCAGGTCATCTGTTCGTATTGTTTAGGACCAGGTCATCTGTTAGTATTGTTTAGTACCAGGCCATCTGTTAGTATTGTTTAGTACCAGGTCATCTGTTAGTATTGTTTAGTACCAGGCCATCTGTTAGTATTGTTTAGTACCAGGTCATCTGTTCGTATTGTTTAGTACCAGGTCATCTGTTAGTATTGTTTAGTACCAGGTCATCTGTTAGTATTGTTTAGTACCATGTCATCTATTAGTATTGTTTAGTACCAGGTCGTCAGTTAGTATTGTTTAGTACCAGGTCATCTGTTAGTATTGTTTAGTACCAGGTCATCTGTGAGTATTGTTTAGTACCATGTCATCTGTTAGTATTGTTTAGTACCAGGTCATCTGTTAGTATTGTTTAGTACCAGGTCATCTGTTAGTATTGTTTAGTACCATGTCATCTGTTAGTATTGTTTAGTACCAGGCCATCTGTTAGTATTGTTTAGTACCGATCCATCTGTTAGTATTGTTTAGTACCATCTCATCTGTTAGTATTGTTTAGTACAATGTCATCTGTTAGCATTGTTTAGTACCAGATCATCTGTTAGTATTGTTTAGTACCAGGCCATCTGTTAGTATTGTTTAGTACCAGGTCATCTGTTAGTATTGTTTAGTACCAGGCCATCTGTTACTATTGTTTAGTACCAGGCCATCTGTTAGTATTGTTTAGTACCATGTCATCTGTTAGTATTGTTTAGTACCAGGCTATCTGTTAGTATTGTTTAGTACCCGGTCATCTGTTAGTATTGTTTAGTACCATGTCATCTGTTAGTATTGTTTAGTACCAGGCCATCTGTTAGTATTGTTTAGTACCAGGCCATCTGTTAGTATTGTTTAGTACCAGGTCATCTGTTAGTATTGTTTAGTACCAGGTCATCTGTTAGTATTGTTTAGTACCATGTCATCTGTCAGTATTGTTTAGTACCAGGCCATCTGTTAGTATTGTTTAGTACCGATCCATCTGTTAGTATTGTTTAGTACCATCTCATCTGTTAGTATTGTTTAGTACAATGTCATCTGTTAGTATTGTTTAGTACCATGTCATATTTGTTAGTATTGTTTAGTACCATGTCATCTGTTAGTATTGGTTACTACGAGCTCATCTGTTAGTATTGTTTAGTACCATGTCATCTGTTAGTATTGTTTAGTACCAGGCCATCTGTTAGTATTGTTTAGTACCAGGTCATCTGTTAGTATTGCTTAGTACCAGGCCATCTGTTAGTATTGTTTAGTACCATGTCATATTTGTTAGTATTGTTTAGTACCATGTCATCTGTTAGTATTGTTTACTACGAGCTCATCTGTTAGTATTGTTTAGTACCATGTCATCTGTTAGTACTGTTTAGTACCATGTCATCTGTTAGTATTGTTTGTACCATGTCATCTGTTAGTATTGTTTAGTACAATGTCATCTGTTAGTATTGTTTAGTACCGATCCATCTGTTAGTATTGTTTAGTACCATGTCATCTGTGAGTATTGTTTAGTACCATGTCATCTGTTAGTATTGTTTAGTACCAGGTCATCTGTTAGTATTGTTTAGTACCAGGCCATCTGTTAGTATTGTTTAGTACCAGGCCATCTGTTAGTATTGTTTAGTACCATGTCATCTGAGTATTGTTTAATACCATGTCATCTGTTAGTATTGTTTAGTACCAGGTCATCTGTTAGTATTGTTTAGTACCAGGCCATCTGTTAGTATTGTTTAGTACCAGGTCATCTGTTCGTATTGTTTAGTACCAGGTCATCTGTTAGTATTGTTT
This sequence comes from Eledone cirrhosa, assembly GCA_964016885.1. NCBI lineage: Eukaryota > Metazoa > Mollusca > Cephalopoda > Octopoda > Eledonidae > Eledone > Eledone cirrhosa. Next base: position 260,459,783 of record OZ024743.1, on the reverse strand, counting down.
AGTACCAGGTCATCTGTTCGTATTGTTTAGTACCAGGTCATCTGTTAGTATTGTTTAGTACCAGGCCATCTGTTAGTATTGTTTAGTACCAGGTCATCTGTTAGTATTGTTTAGTACCAGGCCATCTGTTAGTATTGTTTAGTACCAGGTCATCTGTTAGTATTGTTTAGTACCAGGTCATCTGTTAGTATTGTTTAGTACCAGGCCATCTGTTAGTATTGTTTAGTACCAGGTCATCTGTTAGTATTGTTTAGTACCAGGCCATCTGTTAGTATTGTTTAGTACCAGGTCATCTGTTAGTATTGTTTAGGACCAGGTCATCTGTTAGTATTGTTTAGTACCAGGCCATCTGTTAGTATTGTTTAGTACCAGGTCATCTGTTAGTATTGTTTAGTACCAGGCCATCTGTTAGTATTGTTTAGTACCAGGTCATCTGTTCGTATTGTTTAGTACCAGGTCATCTGTTAGTATTGTTTAGTACCAGGTCATCTGTTAGTATTGTTTAGTACCATGTCATCTGTTAGTATTGTTTAGTACCAGGTCGTCAGTTAGTATTGTTTAGTACCATGTCATCTGTTAGTATTGTTTAGTACCAGGTCATCTGTGAGTATTGTTTAGTACCATGACATCTGTTAGTATTGTTTAGTACCAGGTCATCTGTTAGTATTGTTTAGTACCAGGCCATCTGTTAGTATTGTTTAGTACCAGGTCATCTGTTCGTATTGTTTAGTACCAGGTCATCTGTGAGTATTGTTTAGTACCATGTCATCTGTTAGTATTGTTTAGTACCAGGTCATCTGTTAGTATTGTTTAGTACCAGGTCATCTGTTACTATTGTTTAGTACCAGGCCATCCGTTAGTATTGTTTAGTACCAGGTCATCTGTTCGTATTGTTTAGTACCAGGTCATCTGTTAGTATTGTTTAGTACCAGGCCATCCGTTAGTATTGTTTAGTACCAGGTCATCTGTTAGTATTGTTTAGTACCAGGCCATCTGTTAGTATTGTTTAGTACCAGGTCATCTGTTCGTATTGTTTAGGACCAGGTCATCTGTTAGTATTGTTTAGTACCAGGCCATCTGTTCGTATTGTTTAGTACCAGGTCATCTGTTAGTATTGTTTAGTACCAGGTCATCTGTTCGTATTGTTTAGGACCAGGTCATCTGTTAGTATTGTTTAGTACCAGGCCATCTGTTAGTATTGTTTAGTACCAGGTCATCTGTTAGTATTGTTTAGTACCAGGCCATCTGTTAGTATTGTTTAGTACCAGGTCATCTGTTCGTATTGTTTAGTACCAGGTCATCTGTTAGTATTGTTTAGTACCAGGTCATCTGTTAGTATTGTTTAGTACCATGTCATCTGTTAGTATTGTTTAGTACCAGGTCGTCAGTTAGTATTGTTTAGTACCATGTCATCTGTTAGTATTGTTTAGTACCAGGTCATCTGTGAGTATTGTTTAGTACCATGTCATCTGTTAGTATTGTTTAGTACCAGGTCATCTGTTAGTATTGTTTAGTACCAGGTCATCTGTTAGTATTGTTTAGTACCATGTCATCTGTTAGTATTGTTTAGTACCAGGCCATCTGTTAGTATTGTTTAGTACCGATCCATCTGTTAGTATTGTTTAGTACCATCTCATCTGTTAGTATTGTTTAGTACAATGTCATCTGTTAGCATTGTTTAGTACCAGATCATCTGTTAGTATTGTTTAGTACCAGGCCATCTGTTAGTATTGTTTAGTACCAGGTCATCTGTTAGTATTGTTTAGTACCAGGCCATCTGTTAGTATTGTTTAGTACCAGGCCATCTGTTAGTATTGTTTAGTACCATGTCATCTGTTAGTATTGTTTAGTACCAGGCTATCTGTTAGTATTGTTTAGTACCCGGTCATCTGTTAGTATTGTTTAGTACCATGTCATCTGTTAGTATTGTTTAGTACCAGGCCATCTGTTAGTATTGTTTAGTACCAGGCCATCTGTTAGTATTGTTTAGTACCAGGTCATCTGTTAGTATTGTTTAGTACCAGGTCATCTGTTAGTATTGTTTAGTACCATGTCATCTGTCAGTATTGTTTAGTACCAGGCCATCTGTTAGTATTGTTTAGTACCGATCCATCTGTTAGTATTGTTTAGTACCATCTCATCTGTTAGTATTGTTTAGTACAATGTCATCTGTTAGTATTGTTTAGTACCATGTCATATTTGTTAGTATTGTTTAGTACCATGCCATCTGTTAGTATTGTTTACTACGAGCTCATCTGTTAGTATTGTTTAGTACCATGTCATCTGTTAGTATTGTTTAGTACCAGGCCATCTGTTAGTATTGTTTAGTACCAGGTCATCTGTTAGTATTGCTTAGTACCAGGCCATCTGTTAGTATTGTTTAGTACCATGTCATATTTGTTAGTATTGTTTAGTACCATGTCATCTGTTAGTATTGTTTACTACGAGCTCATCTGTTAGTATTGTTTAGTACCATGTCATCTGTTAGTATTGTTTAGTATCAGGCCACCTGTTAGTATTGTTTAGTACCATCTCATCTGTTAGTATTGTTTAGTACCATGTCATCTGTTAGTACTGTTTAGTACCATGTCATCTGTTAGTATTGTTTGTACCATGTCATCTGTTAGTATTGTTTAGTACAATGTCATCTGTTAGTACTGTTTAGTACCATGTCATCTGTTAGTACTGTTTAGTACCATGTCATCTGTTAGTATTGTTTGTACCATGTCATCTGTTAGTATTGTTTAGTACAATGCCATCTGTTAGTACTGTTTAGTACCAGGTCATCTGTTAGTATTGTTTAGTACCATGTCATCTGTTAGTACTGTTTAATACCAGGTCATCTGTTAGTACTGCTACAATGTAATATTGTGTTGTGTAGTGTTGTCTAGTGTTGTGTAGTGTAGTGTTGTGTAGTGGAGTGTAGTGTAGTGTTGTGTAATGTAGTGTTGTGTACTGTATTGTAGTGTTGTGTACTGTAATGTAGTGTAATGTAGTGTTGTGTAATGTTGTGTACTATAGTGTTGTGTAATGTAGTGTTGTGTAATGTAGTGTTGTATACTGTAATGTAGTGTACTGTAGTGTTGTGTAGTGTTGTGTACTGTAGTGTTGTGTAATGTAATGTTGTGTAATGTATTGTATAATGTAGTGTAGTGTACTGTATTGTAGTGTACTGAACTGTAGTGTACTGTAATGTTGTGTAATGTAATGTTGTGTTCTGTAGTGTAGTGTAGTGTAATTCAGTGTAATTTAGTTTTGTGTACTGTAGTGTAGAGGAATGTAGTGTGATTTAGTGTTGTGTAAAGTAGTGTTGTGTAATGTAGTATTGTGTAATTATGTTCTATGAATTTTGTGAGAGAACCCATCTATTTGTTTTTCTTTTCTGATATATATGCATTGTTGTGTTTAACGCTCGTTAGATTGGCAGTATCGGTAGTGAGTCGGACGCCATGCTTTCCAGCATAGTTATGTCCCTTTACGGTCTGAGTTCAAATCCCGCCGAGGTTAACTTTGCCTTTCATCCTTACGGGGTCGATAAAATAAAGTACCAGTAATGTACTGGGTAATTGCTGGCCTTGTGCCAAAAAGTAGAAACAATTATTTTGTTTAACGCTCTATTGTTAGCATCGTCACCACATCTGATAGAATGCCTTAAGTATTTATTTCTGCCTTCTCTGCTCTGTGTTCGACCCCCACTGAAGTCTATTCTGCCTTATCTCCTGGAAGGTTTGTCTAATTTCTTATTTCTATCATCACTTTATGCACGAACCTACGTCTGTTTGTATGGCGGACCGCTCAGATGGACGGACGTACAGAGAGATGGATTCCTGGGTGTTTTAATGTTTAAGATGAAATCTTATTAAGTACATAATCTGTCCTGCCTTAGTCTATTCTAGATTTAGGTTTGCAACTGTCTACAATTATGCTCTCAATCGGATAATTTATAATAAAACCGCATGTCATCTATGGAAATAGATTTAGTTAAATAAACAGTAGCTTTTACACGTCCCAATAAAAGAAACATGCTACAATTATTTTCTTTTTTAATTAATATAACTTTATAATTGACTTGGTGAGTATCTATGATAAAACAGATGCATCAGAATTTTAAATGTTGTTTACATATTAATTTTATCATAAATATATGATTACAGGTCAACAACCAAATATCAACAAAATCTTCAACAACAGAAACTTCTAGCGCTTTTACAGCTTCCCTTGTTTCCTCTTTTCTATTTTTTCTCCTTTTCTTATGAATAATCTGCCTCTCATTAGCCTTCAATATCTGAAATTATATTTTTATTTCATTTTATTGTTTTTCCTTTTTTTTTAATTACTTGTCTAACTAGCTCTTTTTGATCCTCAACTCTAAGGAGTACTCGATACTTCCCCTAGTCTATGATGGCTTACTAGCTCTATATGGAAGTCTAAATTGAGTAAATAAATAAATAAATAATTGAATTCATAAAAATCATTGTTAAATTGAAAATTACTCGAGAATACCATGTCGCTTACCTTTTTTAAGACAGTAAGGTGAAATTTGAGGGAGATTTGGCTGCTATTACTAGAAAAGGCGAGCGATAACATTACCGGTGTAATTTCGTTCTATTCCGTTTTAGGTTCAAGTCCAAGTCCATGCAGATTACGTCTTCGAGTACTTAAGAGATCGAAGCAATAGATATCAATAAATGCACACTGAGTGATGCTTCCAATCACACCACTTGTTTATATCTGAGTGAGCACTATGTAGTGTTTAACCTGCTAGAAATAGTAACCAATTATACTTTAGACAAGATCAACCTTCACAAAAGCGACACGTTGGATATTATAGTCATTGATGATATAGGCATGGCTTGAATGTCTTTAATTACAGATTTGCTCAATAACAGATGATCTGGTACTAAACGATACTAACAGATGATCTGGTACTAAACGATACTAACAGATGACCTGGTACTAAACAATACTAACAGATGATCTGGTACTAAACAGTACTAACAGATGACCTGGTACTAAACAGTACTAACAGATGACCTGGTACTAAACAATACTAACAGATGACATGGTACTAAACAATACTAACAGATGACCTGGTACTAAACAATACTAACAGATGACCTGGTACTAAACAATACGAACAGATGACCTGTTAGTAAACAGTACTAACAGATGACCTGGTCCGCCATACAAACAGACGTAGGTTCGTGCATAAAGGCCTGTACAGTGATGATAGAAATAAGAAATTAGGCAATTAAAGGCATTCTATCAGATGTGGTGACGAGGCTAACAATAGAGCGTGAAACACAATAATGCATATATATCAAAAAAGACAAACGAAAAGATGGTTCTCGCACAAAATTCATATAAAAATAATAAAAAAATACTACATTACACAACACTACTCTACACAACACTAAATCACACTACATTACTCTACACTACAGTACACAATACTACATTACACTACAGTACAGTATACAAAACTATAGTACACAAATTAATTACACTACATTACACGCTACAGTACACAACAGTAGACTACAGTACAGTACACAACACTACATTACAGTAAAGTACACTCCGCTACACTACAGTACACAATAGTACAGTACACAATACTACAGTACAGTACGCTACAGTACACACCACTACACTACACTACACTACACTACACTACACAACACTACAGTACACTACACAACATTAAATAACACTAGACAACATTGCACTACACTACATTACACTAAACTACACTACACGACATTACACAACACAACACTCAACAACAGTACAGTACACTACACTACACTACACTACACTACACTACATTACACTACACTACACTACACTACACTACATTACACTACACTACAGTACACAACACCACATTACACAACACTACACTACACTACATTACACAACCCTACATTACACTACAGTACACTACACTACACTACACTACACTACACTACATTACATTACACTACACTACGGTACATTACAGTACAGTACACTACACTACACAACACTACATTACACAACACTACAGTACACAACACTACATTACACTACACTACAGTACACTACACTACATTACATTACACTACACTACGGTACATTACACTACAGTACAGTACACTACACTACACTACACAACACTACATTACACAACACTACAGTACACAACACTACACTACACAACACTATACTACACTACATTTCAGTACAATACATTACACTACATTACAGTACACTACACTACACTACACTACATTACACAACATTACATTACACAATACAACCCTGCATTACACAACACAACACTACACTACACACCACTACATTACACAACACTACATTACACAACACAACACTACACACCACTACATTACACAACGCTACACTACACTACATTACACAACACAACACTACACACCACTACATTACATAGCACTACATTACACTACACTATACTACAGTACACAACACTACACTACAGTACACAAGACTACAGTACACTACAGTACACTACAGTACACTACATTACATTACATTACACTACACTAAACCACAGTACACTACACTACACAACACTACATTACACAACACTACATTACACAACACTACATTACACTACACTACAGTCCACAACATTACACTACACTACATTACACAACAGTACAGTACACTAAATTACACTACATTACACTACACTACAGTACACAACACTACATTACACAACACTACACTACACTACACTACATTTCACTACACTACATTACACTACAGTACACTACACTACACTACATTGCATTACACTACACTACGGTACATTACAGTACAGTACACTACACTACACAACATTACATTACACAACACTATAGTACACAACACTACAGTACATTACACAACACTACATAACTCTACACTACCGTACACAACACCACATTTCACTACACTACATTACACAACACTACAGTACACTACACTACAATACACAACACTATATTACACAACACTACATGACACAACACTACATTACATACAACTGCATGACACAACACTACATTACACAACACTGAATTACATAACACTAGATTACACAACACTAGATTACACAACACTACATTACGCAACACTACATTACACAACACTACATACCACTACATTACAGTACACAACACCACATTACACAGCACTACATTACACAACACTACATTACACAACGTTACGTAACACTACACAACACTACATTACACAACACCACAGTACACAACACTACAGTACACAACACTACATTACACAACACTACAGTACACAACGCGACATTACACAACACTACACTAGAAAACACTACAGTACACAACACTACAGTACACAACACTACAGTACACAACACCACATTACACAACACTAGATTACACAACACTAGAGTACACAACACTACAGTACACAACACTACAGTACACAACACCACATTACACAACACTACATTACACAACACCACATTACACAACACTACAGTACACAACACTACAGTACACAACACTACAGTACACAACACGACATTACACAGCACTACATTACACAACACTACATTACACAACACTACAGTACACAGCACCACATTACACAACACTACATTACACAACACTACAGTACACAGCACCACATTACACAACACTACATTACACAACACTACAGTACACAACACTACATTACACAACACTACAGTACACAACACTACATTACACAACACTACAGTACACAACACTACATTACACAGCACTACATTACACAACACTACATTACACAACACTACAGTACACAACACTACACTAGACAACACTACAGTACACAACACTACAGTACACAACACCACATTACACAACACTACATTACACAACACTACAGTACACAACACTACATTACACAACACAACACTACAGTACACAACACTACATTACACAACACTACATTACACAGCACTACATTACACAACACTACATTACACAACACTACAGTACACAGCACCACATTACACAACACTACATTACACAACACTACAGTACACAGCACCACATTACACAACACTACATTACACAACACTACAGTACACACCACTACATTACACAACACTACAGTACACAATACTACATTACACAACACTACAGTACACAACACTACATTACACAGCACTACATTACACAACACTACAGTACACAACACTACACTAGACAACACTACAGTACACAACACTACAGTACACAACACCACATTACACAACACTACATTACACAACACTACAGTACACAACACTACATTACACAACACTACACTAGACAACACTACATTATACAACACTACAGTACACAACACCACATTACACAACACTACAGTACACAACACTACAGTACATAACACCACATTACACAACACTACAGTACACAACACTACATTACACAACACTACACTAGACAACACTACAGTACACAACACTACAGTACACAACACTACACTAGACAACACTACAGTACACAACACTACATTACACAACACTACAGTACACAACACTACAGTACACAACAGTACAGTACACAACACTACATTACAAAACACTACACTAGACAACACTACAGTACACAACACTACGTTACACAACACTACACTAGACAACACTACAGTACACAACACTACATTACACAACACTACAGTACACAACACCACATTACACAACACTACAGTACACAACACTACAGTACACAACACTACAGTACACAACACTACAGTACACAACACTACAGTACACAACACCACATTACATAACACTACAGTACACAACACTACAGTACACAACACTACAGTACACAACACTACAGTACACAAAACTACAGTACACAACACTACATTACACAACACTACACTAGACAACACTACAGTACACAACACTACATTACACAACACTACAGTACACAACACTACACTAGACAACACTACAGTACACAACACTACAATACACAACACTACACTAGACAACACTACAGTACACAACACTACATTACACAACACTACAGTACACAACACTACAGTACACAACACTACAGTACACAACACTACAGTACACAACACTACAGTACACAACACTACAGTACACAACACTATAGTACACAACACTACACTAGACAACACTACAGTACACAACACTACAGTACACAACACTACAGTACACAACACTACAGTACACAACGCTACATTACACAACACTACACTAGACAACACTACAGTACACAACACTACAGTACACAACACTACAGTACACAACGCTACATTACACAACACTACACTAGACAACACTACAGTACACAACACTACAGTACACAACACTACAGTACACAACACTACATTACACAACACTACAGTACACAACACTACATTACACAACACTACACTAGACAACACTACAGTATACAACACTACAGTACACAACACTACAGTACACAACACTACAGTACACAACACTACACTAGACAACACTACAGTACACAACACTACAGTACACAACACTACAGTACACAACGCTACATTACACAACACTACACTAGACAACACTACAGTACACAACACTACAGTACACAACACTACATTACACAACACTACACTAGACAACACTACAGTACACAACACTACAGTACACAACACTACATTACACAACACTACAGTACACAACACTACAGTACACAACACTACACTAGACAACACTACAGTACACAACACTACAGTACACAACACTACAGTACACAACACTACAGTACACAACACTACAGTACACAACACTACAGTACACAACACTACAGTACACAACACTACATTACACAACACTACACTAGACAACACTACAGTACACAACACTACGTTACACAACACTACACTAGACAACACTACAGTACACAACACTACAGTACACAACACTACAGTACACAACACTACAGTACACAACACTACATTACACAACACTACACTAGACAACACTACAGTACACAACACTACGTTACACAACACTACACTAGACAACACTACAGTACACAACACTACAGTACACAACACTACAGTACACAACACCACATTACACAACACTACAGTACACAACACTACAGTACACAACACTACAGTACACAACACTACAGTACACAACACTACAGTACACAACACCACATTACATAACACTACAGTACACAACACTACAGTACACAACACTACAGTACACAACACTACAGTACACAAAACTACAGTACACAACACTACATTACACAACACTACACTAGACAACACTACAGTACACAACACTACAGTACACAACACTACAGTACACAACACTACAGTACACAACACTACAGTACACAACACTATAGTACACAACACTACACTAGACAACACTACAGTACACAACACTACAGTACACAACACTACACTAGACAACACTACAGTACACAACACTACATTACACAACACTACAGTACACAACACTACAGTACACAACACTACAGTACACAACACTACAGTAGACAACACTACAGTACACAACACTACATTACACAACACTACACTAGACAACACTACAGTACACAACACTACAGTACACAAAACTACATTACACAACACTACAGTACACAACACCACAGTACACAACACTACAGTACACAACACCACATTACACAACACTACAGTACACAACACTACAGTACACAACACTACAGTACACAACACTACATTACACAACACTACAGTACACAACGCTACATTACACAACACTACACTAGATAACACTACAGTACACAACACTACAGTACACAACATCACATTACACAACACTACAGTACACAACACTACAGTACACAACACTACAGTACACAACACTACAGTACACAACACTACAGTACACAACACTACAGTACACAACGCTACATTACACAACACTACACTAGACAACACTACAGTACACAACACTACAGTACACAACACTACAATACACAACGCTACATTACACAACACTACACTAGACAACACTACAGTACACAACACTACAGTACACAACACTACAGTACACAACACTACATTACACAACACTACAGTACACAACACTACGTTACACAACACTACACTAGACAACACTACAGTATACAACACTACAGTACACAACACTACAGTACACATCACTACAGTACACAACACTACAGTACACAACACTACATTACACAACACTACACTAGACAACACTACAGTACACAACACTACAGTACACAACACTACAGTACACAACACCACATTACACAACACTACAGTACACAACACTACAGTACACAACACTACAGTACACAACACTACAGTACACAACACTACAGTACACAACACCACATTACATAACACTACAGTACACAACACTACAGTACACAACACTACAGTACACAACACTACAGTACACAAAACTACAGTACACAACACTACATTACACAACACTACACTAGACAACACTACAGTACACAACACTACAGTACGCAACACTACAGTACACAACACTACAGTACACAACACTACAGTACACAACACTACAGTACACAACACTACACTAGACAACACTACAGTACACAACACAACAGTACAGAACACTACAGTACACAACACTACAGTACACAACACTACACTGGACAACACTACAGTACACAACACTACAGTACACAACACTACATTACACAACACTACAGTACACAACACTACAGTACACAACACTACAGTACACAACACTACATTACACAACACTACACTAGACAACACTACAGTACACAACACTACGTTACACAACACTACACTAGACAACACTACAGTACACAACACTACAGTACACAACACTACAGTACACAACACCACATTACACAACACTACAGTACACAACACTACATTACACAACACTACAGTACACAACACTACATTACACAACACCACATTACATAACACTACAGTACACAACACTACAGTACACAACACTACAGTACACAACACTACAGTACACAAATCTACAGTACACAACACTACATTACACAACACTACACTAAACAACACTACAGTACACAACACTACAGTACACAACACTACAGTACACAAGACTACAGTACACAACACTACAGTACACAACACTATAGTACACAACACTACACTAGACAACACTACAGTACACAACACTACAGTACACAACACTACACTAGACAACACTACAGTACACAACACTACATTACACAACACTACAGTACACAACACTACAGTACACAACACTACAGTACACAACACTACAGTACACAACACTACAGTACACAACTCTACATTACACAACACTACACTAGACAACACTACAGTACACAACACTACAGTACACAACACTACATTACACAACACTACAGTACACAACACCACAGTACACAACACTACAGTACACAACACCACATTACACAACACTACAGTACACAACACTACAGTACACAACACTACAGTACACAACACTACATTACACAACACTACAGTACACAACGCTACATTACACAACACTACACTAGACAACACTACAGTACACAACACTACAGTACACAACATCACATTACACAACACTACAGTACACAACACTACAGTACACAACACTACAGTACACAACACTACAGTACACAACGCTACATTACACAACACTACACTAGACAACACTACAGTACACAACACTACAGTACACAACACTACAGTACACAACGCTACATTACACAACACTACACTAGACAACACTACAGTACACAACACTACAGTACACAACACTACAGTACACAACACTACATTACACAACACTACAGTACACAACACTACATTACACAACACTACACTAGACAACACTACAGTACACAACACTACAGTACACAACACTACATTACACAACACTACAGTACACAACACTACAGTACACAACACTACACTAGACAACACTACAGTACACAACACTACAGTACACAAAACTACAGTACCCAACACTACAGTACACAACACTACAGTACACAACACTACAGTACACAACACTACATTACACAACACTACACTAGACAACACTACAGTACACAACACTACGTTACACAACACTACACTAGACAACACTACAGTACACAACACTACAGTACACAACACTACAGTACACAACACCACATTACACAACACTACAGTACACTACACTACAGTACACAACACTACAGTACACAACACTACAGTACACAACACTACAGTACACAACACCACATTACATAACACTACAGTACACAACACTACATTACACAACACTACAGTACACAACACTACAGTACACAAAACTACAGTACACAACACTACATTACACAACACTACACTAGACAACACTACAGTACACAACACAACAGTACACAACACTACAGTACACAACACTACAGCACACAACACTACAGTATACAACACTACACTAGACAACACTACAGTACACAACACTACAGTACACAACACTACACTAGACAACACTACAGTACACAACACTACATTACACAACACTACAGTACACAACACTACAGTACACAAAACTACAGTACACAACACTACAGTACACAACACTAGAGTACACAACACTACATTACACAACACTACACTAGACAACACTACAGTACACAACACTACAGTACACAACACTACATTACACAACACTACAGTACACAACACCACAGTACACAACACTACAGTACACAAGACCACATTACACAACACTACAGTACACAACACTACAGTACACAACACTACAATACACAACACTACATTACACAACACTACAGTACACAACGCTACATTACACAACACTACACTAGACAACACTACAGTACACAACACTACAGTACACAACATCACATTACACAACACTACAGTACACAACACTACAGTACACAACACTACATTACACAACACTGCACTAGACAACACTACAGTACACAACACTACATTACACAACACTACAGTACACAACACCACATTACACAACACTACATTACACAACACTACATTAGACAACACTACAGTACACAACACCACATTACACAACACTACATTACACAACACTACAGTACACAACACTACAGTACACAACACTACAGTACACAACACCTAATTACACAACACTACAGTACACAACACTACAGTACACAACACTACAGTACACAACGCTACATTACACAACACTACACTAGACAACACTACAGTACACAACACTACAGTACACAACACTACAGTACACAACGCTACATTACACAACACTACACTAGACAACACTACAGTACACAACACTACAGTACACAACACTACAGTACACAACACTACATTACACAACACTACAGTACACAACACTACATTACACAACACTACACTAGACAACACTACAGTATACAACACTACATTACACAACACTACAGTACACAACACTACAGTACACAACACTACAGTACACAACACTACAATACACAACACTACACTAGACAACACTACACTACACAACACTACAGTACACAACACTACATTACACAACACTACAGTACACAATACTACACTAGACAACACTACAGTACACAACACTACAGTACACAACTCTACAGTACACAACACTACAATACACAACACTACATTACACAACACTACAGTACACAATACTACAGTACACAACACTACATTACACAACACTACAGTACACAACACTACATTACACAACACTACACTAGACAACACTACAGTACACAACACTACATTACACAACACTACATTACACAACACTACACTAGACAACACTACAGTACACAACACTACACTAGACAACACTACAGTACACAACACTACAGTACAGAACACTACATTACACAACACTACAGTACACAACACCACAGTACACAACACTACAGTACACAAGACCACATTACACAACACTACAGTACACAACACTACAGTACACAACACTACAATACACAACACTACATTACACAACACTACAGTACACAACGCTACATTACACAACACTACACTAGACAACACTACAGTACACAACACTACAGTACACAACATCACATTACACAACACTACAATACACAACACTACAGTACACAACACTACATTACACAACACTGCACTAGACAACACTACAGTACACAACACTACATTACACAACACTACAGTACACAACACCACATTACACAACACTACATTACACAACACTACATTAGACAACACTACAGTACACAACACCACATTACACAACACTACATTACACAACACTACAGTACACAACACTACAGTACACAACACTACAGTACACAGCACCTAATTACACAACACTACAGTACACAACACTACAGTACACAACACTACAGTACACAACGCTACATTACACAACACTACACTAGACAACACTACAGTACACAACACTACAGTACACAACACTACAGTACACAACGCTACATTACACAACACTACACTAGACAACACTACAGTACACAACACTACAGTACACAACACTACAGTACACAACACTACATTACACAACACTACAGTACACAACACTACATTACACAACACTACACTAGACAACACTACAGTATACAACACTACATTACACAACACTACAGTACACAACACTACAGTACACAACACTACAGTACACAACACTACAGTACACAACACTGCACTAAACAACACTACAGTACACAACACTACAGTACACAACACTACAGTACACAACACTACAGTACACAACACTACATTACACAACACTACTTTACACAACACTACACTAGACAACACTACACTACACAACACTACAGTACACAACACTACATTACACAACACTACAGTACACAACACTACACTAGACAACACTACAGTACACAACACTACAGTACACAACTCTACAGTACACAACACTACAATACACAACACTACATTACACAACACTACAGTACACAATACTACAGTACACAACACTACATTACACAACACTACAGTACACAACACTACATTACACAACACTACAGTACAAAATACTACATTACACAACACTACACTAGACAACACTACAGTACACAACACTACAGTACAGAACACTACATTACACAACACTACAGTACACAACACTACACTAGACAACACTACAGTACACAACACTACATTACACAACACTACAGTACACAATACTACAGTACACAACACTACAGTACACAACACTACATTACACAACATTACACTAGACAACACTACAGTACACAACACTACATTACACAACACTACACTAGACAACACTACAGTACACAACACTACAGTACACAACACTACAGTACACAACACTACATTACACAACACTACAGTACACAACACTACAGTACACAACACTACAGTACACAACACTACAGTACAGAACACTACATTACACAACACTACACTAGACAACACTACAGTACACAACACTACAGTACACAACACTACAGTACACAACGCTACATTACACAACACTACACTAGACAACACTACAGTACACAACACTACAGTACACAACACTACAGTACACAACACTACATTACACAACACTACAGTACACAACACTACATTACACAACACTACACTAGACAACACTACAGTATACAACACTACATTACACAACACTACAGTACACAACACTACAGTACACAACACTACAGTACACAACACTACAGTACACAACACTACACTAGACAACACTACAGTACACAACACTACAGTACACAACACTACAGTACACAACACTACAGTACACAACACTACAGTACACAACACTACACTAGACAACACTACAGTACACAACACTACACTAGACAACACTACAGTACACAACACTACACTAGACAACACTACAGTACACAACACTACACTAGACAACACTACAGTACACAACACTACACTAGACAACACTACAGTACACAACACTACAGTACACAACACTACATTACACAACACTACCTTACACAACACTACACTAGACAACACTACACTACACAACACTACAGTACACAACACTACATTACACAACACTACAGTACACAACACTACACTAGACAACACTACAGTACACAACACTACAGTACACAACTCTACAGTACACAACACTACAATACACAACACTACATTACACAACACTACAGTACACAATACTACAGTACACAACACTACATTACACAACACTACAGTACACAACACTACATTACACAACACTACACTAGACAACACTACAGTACACAACACTACATTACACAACACTACATTACACAACACTACACTAGACAACACTACAGTACACAACACTACACTAGACAACACTACAGTACACAACACTACAGTACAGAACACTACATTACACAACACTACAGTACACAACACCACAGTACACAACACTACACTAGACAACACTACAGTACACAACACTACACTAGACAACACTACAGTACACAACACTACAGTACACAACACTACATTACACAACACTACCTTACACAACACTACACTAGACAACACTACACTACACAACACTACAGTACACAACACTACATTACACAACACTACAGTACACAACACTACACTAGACAACACTACAGTACACAACACTACAGTACACAACTCTACAGTACACAACACTACAATACACAACACTACATTACACAACACTACAGTACACAATACTACAGTACACAACACTACATTACACAACACTACAGTACACAACACTACATTACACAACACTACACTAGACAACACTACAGTACACAACACTACATTACACAACACTACATTACACAACACTACACTAGACAACACTACAGTACACAACACTACAGTACAGAACACTACAGTACACAACACTACAGTACAGAACACTACATTACACAACACTACAGTACACAACACCACAGTACACAACACTACAGTACACAAGACCACATTACACAACACTACAGTACACAACACTACAGTACACAACACTACAATACACAACACTACATTACACAACACTACAGTACACAACGCTACATTACACAACACTACACTAGACAACACTACAGTACACAACACTACAGTACACAACATCACATTACACAACACTACAATACACAACACTACAGTACACAACACTACATTACACAACACTGCACTAGACAACACTACAGTACACAACACTACATTACACAACACTACAGTACACAACACCACATTACACAACACTACATTACACAACACTACATTAGACAACACTACAGTACACAACACCACATTACACAACACTACATTACACAACACTACAGTACACAACACTACAGTACACAACACTACAGTACACAACACCTAATTACACAACACTACAGTACACAACACTACAGTACACAACACTACAGTACACAACGCTACATTACACAACACTACACTAGACAACACTACAGTACACAACACTACAGTACACAACACTACAGTACACAACGCTACATTACACAACACTACACTAGACAACACTACAGTACACAACACTACAGTACACAACACTACAGTACACAACACTACATTACACAAGACTACAGTACACAACACTACATTACACAACACTACACTAGACAACACTACAGTATACAACACTACATTACACAACACTACAGTACACAACACTACAGTACACAACACTACAGTACACAACACTACAGTACACAACACTACACTAAACAACACTACAGTACACAACACTACAGTACACAACACTACAGTACACAACACTACAGTACACAACACTACAGTACACAACACCTAATTACACAACACTACAGTACACAACACTAGAGTACACAACACTACAGTACACAACGCTACATTACACAACACTACACTAGACAACACTACAGTACACAACACTACAGTACACAACACTACAGTACACAACACTACAGTACACAACACTACACTAAACAACACTACAGTACACAACACTACAGTACACAACACTACACTAGACAACACTACAGTACACAACACTACAGTACACAACACTACAGTACACAACACTACAGTACACAACACTACACTAGACAACACTACAGTACACAACACTACACTAGACAACACTACAGTACACAACACTACACTAGAGAACACTACAGTACACAACACTACAGTACACAACACTACATTACACAACACTAATTTACACAACACTACACTAGACAACACTACACTACACAACACTACAGTACACAACACTACATTACACAACACTACAGTACACAACACTACACTAGACAACACTACAGTACACAACACTACAGTACACAACTCTACAGTACACAACACTACAATACACAACACTACATTACACAACACTACAGTACACAATACTACAGTACACAACACTACATTACACAACACTACAGTACACAACACTACATTACACAACACTACAGTACAAAATACTACATTACACAACACTACACTAGACAACACTACAGTACACAACACTACAGTACAGAACACTACATTACACAACACTACAGTACACAACACTACACTAGACAACACTATAGTACACAACACTACATTACACAACATTACACTAGACAACACTACAGTACACAACACTACATTACACAACACTACACTAGACAACACTACAGTACACAACACTACAGTACACAACACTACAGTACACAACACTACATTACACAACACTACAGTACACAACACTACAGTACACAACACTACAGTACACAACACTACAGTACAGAACACTACATTACACAACACTACACTAGACAACACTACAGTACACAACACTACAGTACACAACACTACAGTACACAACGCTACATTACACAACACTACACTAGACAACACTACAGTACACAACACTACAGTACACAACACTACAGTACACAACACTACATTACACAACACTACAGTACACAACACTACATTACACAACACTACACTAGACAACACTACAGTATACAACACTACATTACACAACACTACAGTACACAACACTACAGTACACAACACTACAGTACACAACACTACAGTACACAACACTACACTAGACAACACTACAGTACACAACACTACAGTACACAACACTACAGTACACAACACTACAGTACACACCACTACAGTACACAACACTACACTAGACAACACTACAGTACACAACACTACAGTACACAACACTACAGTACACAACACTACAGTACACAACACTACACTAGACAACACTACAGTACACAACACTACACTAGACAACACTACAGTACACAACACTGCACTAGACAACACTACAGTACACAACACTACATTACACAACACTACAGTACACAACACCACATTACACAACACTACATTACAAAACACTACATTAGACAACACTACAGTACACAACACCACATTACACAACACTACATTACACAACACTACAGTACACAACACTACAGTACACAACACTACAGTACACAACACCTAATTACACAACACTACAGTACACAACACTACAGTACACAACACTACAGTACACAACGCTACATTACACAACACTACACTAGACAACACTACAGTACACAACACTACAGTACACAACACTACAGTACACAACACTACATTACACAACACTACACTAGACAACACTACAGTATACAACACTACATTACACAACACTACAGTACACAACACTACAGTACACAACACTACAGTACACAACACTACAATACACAACACTACACTAAACAACACTACAGTACACAACACTACAGTACACAACACTACAGTACACAACACTATAGTACACACCACTACAGTACACAACACTACACTAGACAACACTACAGTACACAACACTACAGTACACAACACTACAGTACACAACACTACAGTACACAACACTACACTAGACAACACTACAGTACACAACACTACACTAGACAACACTACAGTACACAACACTACACTAGACAACACTACAGTACACAACACTACAGTACACAACACTACATTACACAACACTACCTTACACAACACTACACTAGACAACACTACACTACACAACACTACAGTACACAACACTACATTACACAACACTACAGTACACAACACTACACTAGACAACACTACAGTACACAACACTACAGTACACAACTCTAGAGTACACAACACTACAATACACAACACTACATTACACAACACTACAGTACACAATACTACAGTACACAACACTACATTACACAACACTACAGTACACAACACTACATTACACAACACTACAGTACAAAATACTACATTACACAACACTACACTAGACAACACTACAGTACACAACACTACATTACACAACACTACAGTACACAACACTACACTAGACAACACTACAGTACACAACACTACAGTACAGAACACTACATTACACAACACTACAGTACACAACACCACAGTACACAACACTACAGTACACAAGACCACATTACACAACACTACAGTACAAAACACTACAGTACACAACACTACAATACACAACACTACATTACACAACACTACAGTACACAACGCTACATTACACAACACTACACTAGACAACACTACAGTACACAACACTACAGTACACAATATCACATTACACAACACTACAGTACACAACACTACAGTACACAACACTACATTACACAACACTGCACTAGACAACACTACAGTACACAACACTACATTACACAACACTACAGTACACAACACCACATTATACAACACTACATTACACAACACTACATTAGACAACACTACAGTACACAACACCCCATTACACAACACTACATTACACAACACTACAGTACACAACACTACAGTACACAACACTACAGTACACAACACCTAATTACACAACACTACAGTACACAACACTACAGTACACAACACTACAGTACACAAAGCTACGTTACACAACACTACACTAGACAACACTACAGTACACAACACTACAGTACACAACACTACAGTACACAAC
Source organism: Eledone cirrhosa (assembly GCA_964016885.1). NCBI lineage: Eukaryota > Metazoa > Mollusca > Cephalopoda > Octopoda > Eledonidae > Eledone > Eledone cirrhosa. The sequence continues at coordinate 260,437,666 of OZ024743.1, read as the reverse complement.
GCTACATTACACAACACTACACTAGACAACACTACAGTACACAACACTACAGTACACAACACTACAGTACACAACACTACATTACACAACACTACAGTACACAACACTACATTACACAACACTACACTAGACAACACTACAGTATACAACACTACATTACACAACACTACAGTACACAACACTACAGTACACAACACTACAGTACACAACACTACAGTACACAACACTACACTAAACAACACTACGGTACACAACACTACAGTACACAACACTACAGTACACAACACTACAGTACACAACACTACAGTACACAACACCTAATTACACAACACTACAGTACACAACACTACAGTACACAACACTACAGTACACAACGCTACATTACACAACACTACACTAGACAACACTACAGTATACAACACTACAGTACACAACACTACAGTACACAAGACTACAGTACACAACACTACACTAAACAACACTACAGTACACAACACTACAGTACACAACACTACACTAGACAACACTACAGTACACAACACTACAGTACACAACACTACAGTACACAACACTACAGTACACAACACTACACTAGAGAACACTACAGTACACAACACTACAGTACACAACACTACATTACACAACACTACTTTACACAACACTACACTAGACAACACTACACTACACAACACTACAGTACACAACACTACATTACACAACACTACAGTACACAACACTACACTAGACAACACTACAGTACACAACACTACAGTACACAACTCTACAGTACACAACACTACAATACACAACACTACATTACACAACACTACAGTACACAATACTACAGTACACAACACTACATTACACAACACTACAGTACACAACACTACATTACACAACACTACAGTACAAAATACTACATTACACAACACTACACTAGACAACACTACAGTACACAACACTACATTACACAACACTACAGTACACAACACTACATTACACAACACTACACTAGACAACACTACAGTATACAACACTACATTACACAACACTACAGTACACAACACTACAGTACACAACACTACAGTACACAACACTACAGTACACAACACTACACTAGACAACACTACAGTACACAACACTACAGTACACAACACTACAGTACACAACACTACAGTACACACCACTACAGTACACAACACTACACTAGACAACACTACAGTACACAACACTACAGTACACAACACTACAGTACACAACACTACAGTACACAACACTACACTAGACAACACTACAGTACACAACACTACACTAGACAACACTACAGTACACAACACTACACTAGACAACACTACAGTACACAACACTACAGTGCACAACACTACATTACACAACACTACATTACATAACACTACACTAGTCAACACTACAGTACACAACACTACAGTACACAACACTACATTACACAACACTACAGTACACAACACTACACTAGACAACACTACAGTACACAACACTACAATACACAACACTACAGTACACAACACTACAGTACACAACACTACATTACACAACACTACATTACACAACACTACAGTACACAACACTACATTACACAACACTACAGTACAAAACACTACAGTACACAACACTACATTACACAACACTACACTAGACAACACTACAGTACACAACACAACAGTACAGAACACTACATACACAACACTACAGTACACAACACTACACTAGACAACACTACAGTACACAACACTACAGTACACAACACTACACTAGACAACACTACAGTACACAACACTACATTACACAACACTACAGTACACAACACTACAGTACACAACACTACAGTAAGAAACACTACATTACACAACACTACACTAGACAACACTACAGTACACAACACTACGTTACACAACACTACACTAGACAACACTACAGTACACAACAATACAGTACATAACACTACAGTACACAACACCAAATTACACAACACTACAGTACACAACACTACAGTACACAACACTACAGTACACAACACTACAGTACACAACACTACAGTACACAACACCACATTACACAACACTACAGTACACAACACTACAGTACACAACACTACAGTACACAACACTACAGTACACAAAACTACAGTACACAACACTACATTACACAACACTACACTAGACAACACTACAGTACACAACACTACAGTACACAACACTACAGTAAACAACACTACAGTACACAACACTACAGTACACAACACTACAGTACACAACACTACAGTACACAACACTACAGTACACAACACTACACTAGACAACACTACAGTACACAACACTACATTACACAACACTACAGTACACAACACTACAGTACACAACACTACAGTACACAACACTACAGTACACAACACTACATTACACAACACTACACTAGACAACACTACAGTACACAACACTACAGTACACAACACTACATTACACAACACTACAGTACACAACACCACAGTACACAACACTACAGTACACAACACCACATTACACAACACTACAGTACACAACACTACAGTACACAACACTACAGTACACAACACTACAGTACCCAACACTACAGTACACAACACTACAGTACACAACACTACAGTACACAACACTACATTACACAACACTACACTAGACAACACTACAGTACACAACACTACGTTACACAACACTACACTAGACAACACTACAGTACACAACACTACAGTACACAACACTACAGTACACAACACCACATTACACAACACTACAGTACACAACACTACAGTACACAACACTACAGTACACAACACTACAGTACACAACACTACAGTACACAACACCACATTACATAACACTACAGTACACAACACTACAGTACACAACACTACAGTACACAACACTACAGTACACAAAACTACAGTACACAACACTACATTACACAACACTACACTAGACAACACTACAGTACACAACACTACAGTACACAACACTTCAGTACACAACACTACAGTACACAACACTACAGTATACAACACTACACTAGACAACACTACAGTACACAACACTACAGTACACAACACTACACTAGACAACACTACAGTACACAACACTACATTACACAACACTACACTAGACAACACTACAGTACACAACACTACAGTACACAACACTACATTACACAACACTACAGTACACAACACCACAGTACACAACACTACAGTACACAACACCACATTACACAACACTACAGTACACAACACTACAGTACACAACACTACAATACACAACACTACATTACACAACACTACAGTACACAACGCTACATTACACAACACTACACTAGACAACACTACAGTACACAACATTACAGTACACAACATCACATTACACAACACTACAGTACACAACACTACAGTACACAACACTACATTACACAACACTGCACTAGACAACACTACAGTACACAACACTACATTACACAACACTACAGTACACAACACCACATTACACAACACTACATTACACAACACTACATTACACAACACTACAGTACACAACACCACATTACACAACACTACATTACACAACACTACAGTACACAACAATACAGTACACAACACTACAGTACACAACACCGAATTACACAACACTACAGTACACAACACTACAGTACACAACACTACAGTACACAACGCTACATTACACAACACTACACTAGACAACACTACAGTACACAACACTACAGTACACAACACTACAGTACACAACGCTACATTACACAACACTACACTAGACAACACTACAGTACACAACACTACAGTACACAACACTACACTAGACAACACTACAGTACACAACACTACATTACACAACACTACAGTACACAACACTACAGTACACAACACTACAGTACACAACACTACATTACACAACATTACACTAGACAACACTACATTACACAACACTACATTACACAACACTACACTAGACAACACTACAGTACACAACACTACAGTACACAACACTACAGTACACAACAATACAGTACACAACACTACAGTACACAACACCGAATTACACAACACTACAGTACACAACACTACAGTACACAACACTACAGTACACAACGCTACATTACACAACACTACACTAGACAACACTACAGTACACAACACTACAGTACACAACACTACATTACACAACACTACAGTACACAACACTACATTACACAACACTACACTAGACAACACTACAGTATACAACACTACATTACACAACACTACAGTACACAACACTACAGTACACAACACTACAGTACACAACACTACAGTACACAACACTACACTAAACAACACTACAGTACACAACACTACAGTACACAACACTACAGTACACAACACTACAGTACACACCACTACAGTACACAACACTACACTAGACAACACTACAGTACACAACACTACAGTACACAACACTACAGTACACAACACTACAGTACACAACACTACACTAGACAACACTACAGTACACAACACTACACTAGACAACACTACAGTACACAACACTACACTAGACAACACTACAGTACACAACACTACAGTACACAACACTACATTACACAACACTACTTTACACAACACTACACTAGACAACACTACACTACACAACACTACAGTACACAACACTACATTACACAACACTACAGTACACAACACTACCCTAGACAACACTACAGTACACAACACTACAGTACACAACTCTACAGTACACAACACTACAGTACACAACACTACATTACACAACACTACAGTACACAACACTACATTACACAACACTACAGTACAAAATACTACATTACACAACACTACACTAGACAACACTACAGTACACAACACTACATTACACAACACTACAGTATACAACACTACACTAGACAACACTACAGTACACAACACTACAGTACAGAACACTACAGTACACAACACTACAGTACACAACACTACACTAGACAACACTACAGTACACAACACTACAGTACACAACACTACACTAGACAACACTACAGTACACAACACTACATTACACAACACTACAGTACACAACACTACAGTACACAACACTACAGTACACAACACTACATTACACAACATTACACTAGACAACACTACAGTACACAACACTACATTACACAACACTACACTAGACAACACTACAGTACACAACACTACAGTACACAACACTACAGTACACAACACTACATTACACAACACTACAGTACACAACACTACAGTACACAACACTACAGTACACAACACTACAGTACAGAACACTACATTACACAACACTACACTAGACAACACTACAGTACACAACACTACAGTACACAACACTACAGTACACAACGCTACATTACACAACACTACACTAGACAACACTACAGTACACAACACTACAGTACACAACACTACAGTACACAACACTACATTACACAACACTACAGTACACAACACTACATTACACAACACTACACTAGACAACACTACAGTATACAACACTACATTACACAACACTACAGTACACAACACTACAGTACACAACACTACAGTACACAACACTACACTAGACAACACTACAGTACACAACACTACAGTACACAACACTACAGTACACAACACTACAGTACACACCACTACAGTACACAACACTACACTAGACAACACTACAGTACACAACACTACAGTACACAACACTACAGTACACAACACTACAGTACACAACACTACACTAGACAACACTACAGTACACAAAACTACACTAGACAACACTACAGTACACAACACTACACTAGACAACACTACAGTACACAACACTACAGTACTCAACACTACATTACACAACACTACATTACACAACACTACACTAGACAACACTACAGTACACAACACTACAGTACACAACACTACATTACACAACACTACAGTACACAACACTACACTAGACAACACTACAGTACACAACACTACAGTACACAACTCTACAGTACACAACACTACAGTACACTACACTAAATTACACAACACTACAGTACACAACACTACAGTACACAACACTACATTACACAACACTACAGTACAAAACACTACAGTACACAACACTACATTACACAACACTACAGTACAAAATACTACATTACACAACACTACACTAGACAACACTACAGTACACAACACTACAGTATACAACACTACATTACACAACACTACATTACACAACACTACACTAGACAACACTACAGTACACAACACTACAGTACACAACACTACATTACACAACACTACAGTACACAACACTACACTAGACAACACTACAGTACACAACACTACAATACACAACACTACAGTACACAACACTACAGTACACAACACTACATTACACAACACTACAGTACACAACACTACAGTACACAACACTACATTACACAACACTACATTACACAACACTACAGTACAAAACACTACAGTACACAACACTACATTACACAACACTACACTAGACAACACTACATACACAACACTACAGTACACAACACTACACTAGACAACACTACAGTACACAACACTACAGTACACAACACTACACTAGACAACACTACAGTACACAACACTACATTACACAACACTACAGTACACAACACTACAGTACACTACACTACAGTAAGAAACACTACATTACACAACACTACACTAGACAACACTACAGTACACAACACTACGTTACACAACACTACACTAGACAACACTACAGTACACAACAATACAGTACACAACACTACAGTACACAACACCAAATTACACAACACTACAGTACACAACACTACAGTACACGACACTACAGTACACAACACTACAGTACACAACACTACAGTACACAACACCACATTACATAACACTACAGTACACAACACTACAGTACACAACACTACAGTACACAACACTACAGTACACAAAACTACAGTACACAACACTACATTACACAACACTACACTAGACAACACTACAGTACACAACACTACAGTAATCAACACTACAGTACACAACACTACAGTACACAACACTACAGTACACAACACTACAGTACACAACACTACATTACACAACACTACAGTACACAACACTACACTAGACAACACTACAGTACACAACACTACATTACACAACACTACAGTACACAACACTACAGTACACAACACTACAGTACACAACACTACAGTACACAACACTACATTACACAACACTACACTAGACAACACTACAGTACACAACACTACAGTACACAACACTACATTACACAACACTACAGTACACAACACCACAGTACACAACACTACAGTACACAACACCACATTACACAACACTACAGTACACAACACTACAGTACACAACACTACAGTACACAACACTACATTACACAACACTACAGTACACAACGCTACATTACACAACACTACACTAGACAACACTACAGTACACAACACTACAGTACACAACATCACATTACACAACACTACAGTACACAACACTACAGTACACAACACTACATTACACAACACTGCACTAGACAACACTACAGTACACAACACTACATTACACAACACTACAGTACACAACACCACATTACACAACACTACATTACACAACACTACATTACACAACACTACAGTACACAACGCCACATTACACAACACTACATTACACAACACTACAGTACGCAACACTACAGTACACAACACTACAGTACACAACACCTAATTACACAACACTACAGTACACAACACTACAGTACACAACACTACAGTACACAACGCTACATTACACAACACTACACTAGACAACACTACAGTACACAACACCTCATTACACAACACTACAGTACACACCACTACAGTACACAACGCTACATTACACAACACTACAGTACACAACACTACACTAGACAACACTACAGTACACAACACTACAGTACACAACACTACAGTACACAACACTACATTACACAACACTACAGTACACAACACTACAGTACACAACGCTACATTACACAACACTACACTAGACAACACTACAGTACACAACACTACAGTACACAACACTACATTACACAACACTACACTAGACAACACTACAGTACACAACACTACAGTACACAACGCTACATTACACAACACTACACTAGACAACACTACAGTACACAACACTACAGTACACAACACTACAGTACACAACGCTACATTACACAACACTACATAACACTACACCACAATACACAACGCTACAAAACACACCACTGCAGTACAGATCTCTACAGCACACATCCCTATATTACACATCACTACATTACACAGCACCATAATATGGTCAACAATGACGTGTTTTGCAGTAATTTTGGAGACTAAATATTATTTGTATTTGCGGTATGACATCCTCTCTATCTCTCCACAAGTTTTCCGCTTTCGTTATTTGTCTATCTTTATATCGTGTCAATACATATTTACTGTCAAGCTGTCTTGTCCGTGTAACATTGATTACATTATCCTTAATAAATGTAGTTTCGTCTCCCTGTCGGGGTCGCATGTATTTCCATAGCTAATGCTTCTGTTCGTAGAGAAGATGCATGAAATCGCAGCAACCAATTGCTTATGTAATATATGATTATATCTGTAGTTATACAGAAGTTTGAGCATTCATGTGTGATTGTGCTTTTCTATATGTGTGTCTGTGTGTGGGAGTCAAAGTATGTGTGATCGTTTGGGGGAATGCGACAGTGTACGTGTGTATGTGCGAGTGTAGTAGTCAAAGTATGTGTATGAGCTAGTGTTCGTGTATTTTGTAGTGTTTGTGTGAGACAAGATTTACATATTAGATATTCATATATAAGACATTCGACCTCGAAATTCAAATATGTTTTCTGTTAATGTCTCAAGGAATAACAAGATGATCTGGGTGAGAATCAAGGTCACGATCAGGGTCATGTTCAGGATCAAGATCCGAGTCAGGAAGAGAGTCAAGAACATTACAGGATCATGATCATGTCATGATCGGGATCAGGTTCAGGATTAAGATAAATTTCAGGACCAGAATCGTGATAATGGTCACGACCAAGATCAAGGTCGAATTCCGGATTATCTACCGATAATCCCAATCCACTTCCCTAATAATAATAATAACCACCAGAAATATATAATGAAGGAGCACCCACTAATTAACTGCAGCATATGTGATGATGGGGAAGAACCAATTAACCACATTATCTTTACCAGTTCAGTCTGAACCAAAAACGTATATATCCGCAGGCATGATGGAGTTGGGATTCACATACACTGGAAGTTATCCAAAAACAACGAAATACGAACAGAAAATAGGCGATACAAATATACACCAGTAAAGGTGTCAGAGAATGACGACAAAGCAACCATACTCTGGTATATGCTGATACACACAGACAGAAAGATCAAAGCCAACCGAATATTATAGTAAAAAACCACAGAGGAAAAAGTATCTTATAATTGATGTATCTATCCCCACAGACGACAATATATCCATCAAGGAAATGGAGAAATTATCCAAATATAATTATCTGGAGATAGAAATAATCCTATTGTGGATGATGAAAACAGAAACAATTCCTATAATAATAGGTGCTCTGGGAATGATGAAAAACCCCAACAGATACTTAAACAAAACTCCAGGATTTACTAATATATATAGCATCCAGAAAATAACACTACTAGGCACTACACACATATTACGAAGAGTACTATGGAAAAAAAAACAGCACTGTGCATACCCAAGGCACACAGAGCTGTGCTCGGTAGTGCAGTAACAACAGGTAATAAAAATAAGACTAATAATGATATTAATAATTATAAACTACAGGATGAGATGAAACACCATTGCTGTGTATAAAATCAAAAAGAAAAGAAAACACAAAAATCACTCGTACTACATAGTTACCACACACGCATAATACACACATACACACCCATTCATCGATAGATCATGGTCATTATCATTATACATGGCGTACGTTGGGCACTTAAATCTTGCAGAGCCCATCATTCTCCAAGTCTGTACACAGCTAATTACTTCAGAGAAAGAAGAAAGAGGAAGAAAGGGTCGATTCTAGAACTGGAGTGGTACTTTATTTATCGATCTTGGAAGGATGAAAATTTGACCTCGGCGTGATTTAAACTGACAGCGCAGAGAGCCAGAAAAAATACGGCAAAACATTTCAGTCGACATTCTACCGACTCTGTTAATTTTCTGCCTTAACACAGATCAATATTACATTCAATCAGTAGAAATCTCTATTTAAATATAAATAGCTCATTATGCATTCATTTAACAACTGTTGCTATTGTTGGCGTGTTAATTTACAACTCTGACACTGGTAGAAATTAAACGGTATACCTAATATATGTTAAATTATTCAGAAAAATAAATTTATAGAAAAAAAAACTAAAAGCAATACAACAACAAAAATTAACACAACAAAAAACAAAAATCAAATTAAAAAATATATGAGCGCGCAAATGACCTAATTGATAGTATGTTAACTATATGGATTGTTGACTGTAGTGTTGTTATAATAGATCGTTAGTTCGACAGTGTGTTCATGGCCGACACTGAACTCTCATCGATGAATCAGTCCACAAGCGATAAATAAATACAATGATGAAGTACGGGTCACTAGTTGCTGTAAGCAGTAAGAACGCTGCGAATGTTTCTTTAGCTTGTAATGCTGAGTCCAGGGTCACTGTTATCATTAAGGCTAACAAGATAGTCGCTTACAGCACAGACCGTTATCGAACCTTAAAGGATCACAGTTTTATACACATTTTTTATAATTAAATTAAATATATACTAATTTTCTCCGATCAATAAATTAATCACTAAATATCTTTACCATGAAGCAGCGTTGTAGAAATATTCAAAGATATGAAGTGGGTGACTGTGGACTGTGTAGTAGAAAATTCAGATTTAGTAATTAGTGTGATTAGAACAAGAAGTATTAAATAGTAGGTTCGTCAGCTTACCAAACTGTAGGTTGAAATTATTTAATTTAGGTGAATGGATGCGGTCGCACATATCCCGTTAA
>OZ024743.1:260416471-260421471 GCA_964016885.1 Eledone cirrhosa | reverse complement strand
TAAACATTTGACTTTTTATTTAACTTTATTTTACATTACTCCGGAGTAACCAAACCAACCTGCGCACTTCGTCGAGTGCTCTAGCCTGCATATTGAGGTGTTGGTATACAACCAACATATACTCAAAATCTCTCTCTCTCTCTCTCTCTCTCTATATATATATATATATATATATATATATATATATATATATATATATATATATATATATATAAGTTAAAACAATGAAATAAAAAATCAAGTCAGAAATATACTTCACTGCTTTACGATGTTATGTTTCTTTTGCGGTTTTTAGTTAAGTTCTTATTACCACTTATATTAATGTGCTGTAGTATCTGTATTTGTGGAATTTGGTAAACTACCGTGGTTTTATTTGGTGTGAAGTATATTTGAAGTGAAGTATATTTCTAATGACTTGATTTTTTATTTGATTGTTTTAACTTATATCATGACTGTTTTCCTTTTAATGTTTTATTGTTTTCCGGGATTTATTTTAACCTACAACATTTTCAACACATGGATTACATTGTGTTCTTCATGCAGACTAGACCCCACAACTTACCGTGGATATCTCTGTGTATATATATATAGAGAGAGAAAGAGAGAGGGAGGGAGAGGGTGTGTGTGTGTTTGAGAAAGAGGAAGAGAGAAAGAGAGAAATATATATATATATATATATAGGAACGAGTAGGACCCCGACTGCTGATCTCAAGCCGTTTCGACGGCTAATTCAGTCCAGAATTAGCCGTCGAAACGGCTTGAGCTCAGCCGTCGGGGTACTACTCGTTCCTATTACCCACTCTACTACCCTAAGTATTTAGTACTTTGGTGCGTTATGGTCCACCTGGTTCCTTACCACATTTCCTTCGTTATATATATATATATATATATATATATATATATATATATAGAGAGAGAGAGAGAGAGAGATTAGAAAAATATAGAAAAGAATTTGATTCTAATACTTGACTGGTACATCATTTATTGACCTTGAAATGATGAAAGACAAACTGGTTTCGACTGGTTTTAAACTCGGACGCTGAGTGTCGAAATAAATAACTCAACAGTCACGTCACACATAATACTATTTGATCCCTTCTTCACTGTAAACAATAAAAATGGTTACGACATGTCCAATAACTTGACCTGAGTTGTATTAACTCATCGCATGCCCCCCCCCCCTAAGATTTCAGGTATTTCGGTGGTCCTTTAACCATGGGATCCCTAAGATTTAGCCTACTCAGCTATGTGAATAACACGGCCCTGGAGTTGACAAGGCCCAGCATTAAGATCTCGCCAAATGAATGGCAAGGACCGAATTATTTTCTAATTCATACTATGCCACTTAGGTGGAAAATTGTGAGCGTCGTGAGAAGGTCGGATAGAATGATTCATGCTATTCATTACTGTTCTCTACGTTCTAGGTTCAAATACCGCTGAGGACAACTTTGCATTTCATCCTTTCGACGTCGATAAATGCAATGCCATTCTAGTACTGGGATCGATGCTTCTTACGCTCTCTTTCTCTCTGGAAGTAATCGACTGGAGTGCTCAGACACGTCATATGTCACTACCCTGCTCCTACCACACCGTCAAGAGTTCACACTCTTTGGACATGGTGCACTTACTACGCAGATACATTTGAAAAGGTATCAACATTAAGGTATTCTTTCTCTAAAGACATGATAATTCATGTCATGTATATATATATATATATATATATATATATATATATATATATATATAAAAGATATACATTTGCTATTGAAATAAAAGGAAAAAGAATAATTCGTCAGATCGGGCAAAATAAACTGTTTTCATTGGTATTTCCACTGTTGATCGCAACTATTTGAACTTTGAACTCACAGCGCCGGATTTGACAAAGCAATGCATCCTGAAAATCTTTAGCAGTTCCTTCAATCCATCGTCCGGGATTCGAATTCAGAGCAGAAAGAGCCGGAAAAAATACCTAGACATACAATTGGACATTCTATATAATGTTGATGGACGCGAGAATGAGTTCTCAAAACTGAAGTAGAATTTAATATAGTTTTTATTATAGCTAATTATTGAGTCTTGTTACAAGACTCATCACTTAGCCATAAAAAAGAATGTCACATTTTAAATAATATTATATATATATATATATAATAATATATAATATTTTACACACACACACACACATACACACACACACACACACACACACACACACACACACACACACACACACACACACACACACACACACACATATATATATATATATATATATATATATATATATATATATACATGTGTGGGTGTATAGTGGGATGGTTAAGTGTTAAATGTTTCGCCGATACACGTTATTGAAATCTTTGATGACTTTTCTTTGTAAGTAAAATACTTACAATTTTTTTACTTTCTGGTGTCGGGATCGATATTATGGACTATGACTTCAAAAGGCGGTGCCCTTTGTATGGCCACAGCTTAATGATTGCAACCAGTAAGATGACAATAAAATATGAGAAGAATATACACGCGTTCCTTTGTGTGCGTTCGTGTGAAAAATTTATTAAACAGCGGCACAGAATGAAACAAAGATTCATCCGACAAGTCAAGCAGAAATTGAGAAATGATGTGAATCAATTTTCACTGTCTAGACATGTTTACCTCAGTGGGGGTAACTGTATTCTACCCAAGACGCCACAATATTTAAATTACCCCAAATTAATTTTGTTTGCTATAATAGATAATAGGCAAGGGCCTCGATGAAAATTCAGTCAGAGGTCCCATGCAAGCTTAATCCTACTTTGATTTAACCCCTGTACTTAATTATCTGAGTATAATTTGACTGTAGATCTTAAAATTTGTATCTCCTTATTTGAGCTATATTGTGGTCGTTATTGGTGCAGGCACGTGACAGGGCTTGCGACTGTGCTCTATAGGGCACAGGCTTGTGACAGAGCCTGTGGTCTTGATGGGTGGTCTCTCTGCATACAATGCTCCATAGGGATCAAAAGGAACTTAAGTAAAAGTGATAGTTATTATTGATTTTTTAAAATCCGCTGTCAGTTCTAATCGAGCAGGCATTCCAACCGTGACCATCTAATATTTTTATCTATTAAGATCTATGTCATTCAGGATGTTATCCTTTATAAAGGATTGTAGAGTATGTCTTGAGCGTTAGTATATTCTTCGTAGGTCAAAAGAGTACGTAGAAAGTATTTTAGTTACCCACACCGGTGTAACATTGATGGGAAACAGAGACTGTTGGCGTGAAGTTAGGCTTTCTGTCACGCTTAAGGGTGATGGATAAAATGTATCAGGTGAGCGCACAGTTTCTAGCCCTAATGAAACCGTTTTACTTTACATAATTCAGCAGATACACCTATGAAAATTACGAATGACAGAACTTGTTACCAGAGTATTGATCTTCCGTCGGTTCCGACGATGAGCATGTTCATTTGCTAGAAAAAAAAAGCGAGGTAATCCGTGTAATAGCTACTATATCAACTCAACACAATTCTAGTGTTGTGTCATGGTCCCAACAGACAGACAGATAAATGCTTTATCTGTTAGGATAGCAAGGGGGTCACAGTATTGTAGATGACTTCAGCTCGATTGTAGTAAGTAGAGAGTTGGTTTGGGGATCCAGGACGCCAGATGTTCCCATATCTATGGGTTCGACAAGAAGCCAGTCTAACTTACGGATTTATTCTCGTGGGTGGCTATTTCAATTCCAAGAGGTAGTTGGTAGCCTAGGAAGTGAGATATTTCTATCGCTTCGTTAATTCTTTTTCTTTTTTTACTCCAAATTAACTATATCGAGTCACATTCTTATGTAAGAATTAACCCTGAGATAAACAGGAAGCTAATAAGTAAATGACCTCCTTAATTAATTAGTTAAGATAATTTTCTTCAGGTATGTCATTTAGGGCCTTCAAAAATGCATGAATGCAGCATTATTATTCTTTCTTACTAAGGTACGCATAAGGAATCATAATGATAATGATTTTGTGAGCAAAGGAATAATTTATATTTTCAATGGTTAAGAGCAGAGTTGGCAAATAATTCAGATCCTCAGCATTGGCAAAACTAAATAAGTAAATATATTAGTAAGCAGAATATAAAATAGACAATAAAGGCTAATTATATATAAATCAGAAACCTGTGTAAGCAAGACGTATTTTATTGTATCAGACCTGCCAACCTTTAAAAACCCAAACGCGGAGTACCATGAAAAAAACAATGCCTCAAATGCGGCAAAATGGGGAGATTTTACATAATAAAAGCTTTACCCATTTTCACAAAAGTGGGTGGGAGATCTCCTCGTCGGACGAAGAGAGTTGACAGATCTGTTGTATTACTTAATATATATTTTCTTATATAAATGTCATGTTTTGGTCCTAAGTTTCAACTGACACACTTGGTAGTTCTATTGACTCATGGAACTTGATATCGATCATTTTGGAGACTCCTTGTTTCATCTAATGAAGAGAAGCAGTGGCCATGCCCATGATTCTTTTCTGGATACCTGAAACTGGTGTGAAGAAGAGAAAACGTTCTCAGACTAAGAATACTTTCAACAGAGGGAACTCTGCTAAGGGCACTCACTAAAGAACCAGATCTTAGCGTTAAACAAACCGAGTAACGGATTCATTTTACAACTCACAAAATATCTGATGAGCTTCCGCCTTGTATCCGTCTATTAAATCTGATCCAGGAAAACACTTGCCCAAAGTTCCTTTCAGTAGGATTGAATAGGGAGGCTTCTGACCTCTCACGGTACTCCTTACATTGATTATTTTACTGTTAAGAGTTAAGTATATTTTGTGTCCTGAGTTCAAATATCACTGCGTAGCGCGGGTTGGCTGGGAGTAGTATTCATCATTTAAAGGTCAATAACAGTAATATACTAGGTTTAAATCTTATTCAGGTTTGTAATGGAGACAAGAGAGACAGAAATTGAATCGGTCAAAGACATAAAACATTTTAAATTTTAATAGTGGTGGTGG
>OZ024743.1:260406471-260411471 GCA_964016885.1 Eledone cirrhosa | reverse complement strand
TGTGTGTGTGTGTGTGTGTGTGTGTATTTATATGGATGGAAGCAAGTTGGCACAATGGGAATGAAAGAAAACCTCATGGAATAATGTGTGGAAAACAAGACAGAAGGGGCAATAGAAAAAGTTTCACATGTTGACAGGGTAGCTTTTTAAAGTGAAACTGGGGGGCGACCCTCTTTGTTTAAAAATCTTAAGTAACATTTGCAGAACTTTCTCTGTTCTCCTCTTTGTGTCCTGCACTCGAAATAGAAAGAAAAAGAAAGAAAGAAGGAAAGATATCTCTGTACGTGAGTACTTTCATAAATGATAGAACTGTGTGTACGTGAGTATATGTTTCTGTTTGATAGTCTGTATGTTGTAAGTGGATACGTATGTGTATGTATATATATATATATATATATATATATATATATATATATATATATGTGTGTGTGTGTGTGTGTGTGTGTATGTGTGTGTAGAACAAACTTATTTCCCCAAACCAAACAGGCAAGGAAGAGGAAGAGGAAGAGAAAGGTGGGAAGTATTTCCTTCTGTTTTTATTTTATTCCACCACACCCCTCAAACAGACCTAACACCTACATCAACCCTCTCTCTTCACACACACACAGACAGACACACACACACACACACACACACACACACACACACACACACACACACACACACACACACACACACACACACACAAACACACACACACACTCACACACTCACACACACACACACACACATACACACCCCTCTCTCTCCACACACATATACACACACTCTAACACTTTTGAACTCGGTTGTTATTTTATTTTATTCCATTTTATTTTGTTTTATTCTTCATCATAACAATTTATTGAGGTTCTCTCCCCCTCTTTTAGTCTTCTGTTTCCACCTTCTCATTATTCTCACTTCCCACCCAGCCACCCAGACAACTTACCTAGGTGAACACCTACCCACCAACCAGCCTACCCAACCAGCCAGCCTCTCACTCCTCCAGAATAGCCACATCAACAACTGACACACCACCCTAGACTCACAAACAGACATGCATCCATACAAACACACCCCTTACACACAATTTCTCTTTCTTATCAAAACTATATATTTTATCTCTCTTTTTCTCTTTCTCATTCTCTTTCCCTCTTTACTCATCACTTTCTTTCTTTCCCATATTATTTTTCTCTCCCCCCTCCTATTTTTCATGAGGCTCTATTGCACATCAGGTGTTCCCCCACCCGCCAGAGATGTGTTGCTGTGCAGAAGGTGGGTAGCCTGCGGACTAAACTTGCCACTCGATGTATGATGTATCGTTAATCTAACAGAAGAAAGTCCAAAGGGGTTTTCATAGCAAAGACAAACAAAAACATGGGGGAAAAAATGAAATCTTAAGAAACAATAAAGTTTGTGAAAAAGTCTAAAAGAATAATAGGAGGGGGAAGAGAAGAAATAAAGGAAAGAAAGAGAATTGGAAAGAAACGGAAGGGAAGAGGATGGAACTAGAAAATGAATCTATAAAGAAATTGGTGGATAATAATGGAAATTGAGGGTGAGAAAGTGGTAAGAAAAAAAGCAGAAACCGAGAAGAGAAAAATCTATTTGTCATTGATGAAGTGTAGGGGTAGGGGGCAGACACTGAAGGGGCAAAAACCTAAAGTAGATTTTAGAGCAAAATTAAAAAATGTAAATAATAAGGAAAGATGAGCTATGCAAACGTTTTAGGAGTGGAGGGAAAAAGCAGAACGAAAGGTGGAATATAGTGTGAGAAATTATGTGTGATAAAGACAGATTAGACCTAATGAGAGGAAGGAGCTATTTGAGAGGTTCCTTCTCCTCATCCTCTTCTCGTTCTTTTTCTTCTTCTACTTCTTCTTCTCCTTCCTCTCCCTCCTTCCCTGTGCCCCACTTCGCGTTCGCTTATGAGTTGTTCGTTTTTTTTTTCTGTCTTTTGCTGTCTGGCTGTCTAGCTGGCTGGCTCCGTCCATATGTAACATGCAAGAGGTTGTTAGTGGCGTCCTATGCTGCTTGAACGAACGAACGGACGGCCGCTACTACACAGAACCACCTGCCCCACGTTCACAACAGAAACGAGCGAAACATGCCTCAGTTGGTGAGTGTGCACTCTTCGTTTGGCTTCCAACAAAAGAGTCGGACATAATCGAGTATTTTGCATCACAATGTTGTGTAACACTTGTAATTAAGGTCTCGTGGAGACGTCTGCTTACTGATCATGTTGTTGAGGGCCTTATATCCACACGCGACCACACATTGTTATTCAGATGTCCTTAACTAATTTTCTTTACTGCCTTCTGTCACAGTTTGTTCATTATAAGCTTGGCTAGGGATTATTTATCTATATTCAACGGTTTCTTTCACACTGGCAGCTGCAAACTTTCTTGCCACAACTACACAACAGAACGTGGGCTTAATAAAGATTCTGTCCGCTTATAAGCTCGTCAATTGACCAAAAGAGTTTCTTTCTGAAAGACAGCTGCGTTGAATCGATGCATGAAAAGAAATAATGTCTTGGAAATATTGTTCTATCATAATGTTATAAACCATTCATATGAAACACAGCCAATATAAAAGAGCGACCTATAGATTTCAGGGCAAAAAAAGAAAAAAACAAGAAGAAAGAAAAAAGAGAAATGAAAAGGTAAAAAAATGAAAAAAATTAGACTAAGAGAAAGAAAGCGTTTCGGGTGAAAAAAAACCCCAGTGAGTGGGCCATGTTTTGGTCGTACTCTGCAGCTGTTTCCGTGTTCACTTGATGATGGTTGCTATCCCTATAATTAAACATAATTTTCTGCAACCTTTACACAGCAGTCTTCAGAAAAATATCCAGATGACCAGCTACTTTGAGTTCGTCTTTGTTGCTCAGATCTCTCACGTCAGTGAAAGTTAGAAAAAAAAGGAAAATAAAAACAAAAAGAAAACTCCCCTCGCCGCACTGTGGGAGTTGCGCTTTATAGAAAGCTATTTTTCCTACTGGCTTTTTCTTCTTTCCTTTAATGAAACTAATTTGTTTAACATATTCTTTTATTTTCTTTTGACATATTCTTTTATATTCTTATAACTATTTTTAAGCCTCTGTGTATTTCAATTGCGTTTACCCGGCGATAAATATTCAATAATAGCGCGAGAAAAACGCGCCAGAAGTTCTAGATTTTTTCCACAAATCAAACTGCGCGCTTTTTTACGCAGAGCAAAACTTTCTCGTATTCAGCGCCCTCTTGCGACACTGGAGCTTGTTCCATTATGCGACAGAGGCGGATAATAGCCACGGAGAATCGCTTTTGTTGCACAGCGCTTCAGCGGAATATTGTGCTTGTACAATAGTGAATATCGATTCAAATATTATCGCAATAGATTTTACTGTAATGAAAAACTTAACTATTTAATAATCATGAATTTATATTAATTTTAATGACGAGATGAAGCAACTAAATGCTTAATTATATTGCGTTGCTTTGTACATCGCCAAGGCGAAATCTCTCCCGAGATGGAGAAAGAACATTGTGAAGTGGAGTAAAAGAAAAAGTATACAGTCTATGGGTTAGTAAACAATTTTCCTTTGTTCCTAATATACTAATGATGAATTATATAAAAAGCAAATTTCTAAAGCAATTAATCATTCTTATTGACAAGGGAATTGTGCCTGTCGTCAACTACTTCTCCCATTAAACCAGTCTACTTTGCGCAGTTCATACTCAAGACTTGTAAGAATTATAATCAATTATTTAGTATCGTTTGGTGATTTGGCTACTGTTAGTGTTATTACTAATTTTATTACGGTTGATTATTATTACATAGAATTATGAATAAGGCGGTCGTGAAATATTTTTTGTCGTTTTCCTTCTCTTCCTATGACAATATGTTCGTTTTGATTTTTCATTTTACATTGAGTGAACAAATTTATTTCGTTAGATTTAAATATTCATTCAAAATTTTAGTTTTGTTTTCACTTTCAGGATTATGTAAAATAATATGTTAATTATTAATTCTATTTAAATTTGAAATGAGAGGATTTGTACAAATTAGTTACAGATCTTTGTTGAAAAATCACATTTGACTTTATTGTCGTCAACTTTGAGGCTATTTCTTATATAATTCTGTATAGCATGGTTTGTACGGTAGAATAGAGGTAGTGTCGCATGAAGTGATAACGGCGACACGGTTTCATTTCTCGGTTGAACCTAGTACATTTCTTTTCTGACGCTAATATTCTTTTGAAATACTTAAATGTTATATTATGAATTCTCTCTTATAAAAACACATTTCCAAATTTAACGCCACCGATGAAACAATAGATTTGTGGAAACAAAACGTATATATATATATATATATATATATATATATATATAAAGCAACTTACTAATAATAAAAAATAAAAACAATTATTATCACTCTATCCTTGTTTTATTTTATGTGTTTCATTTTAACAGAGTAGAATATAAACATATCAAAAACAAAACAGCCCAGTGTCTGTAGGCTGAAATGATGGATTAGTTTTCCATCGGTCATCGTCTCAGACAATGCACACACACACACACACATCTAATAGAAATAGCAACAGTATGTAGAACAAAGAAGCAAAGCATTACATTTACACCGAAGAGACTTAACCTTACAATAACCTTATTCTTACTTTAAACAGAAATATATCAGATTTAGATTCTCCTTGTATTTTTGACAGAATACAGTGAACATGGATAGACAGAAATCGATCAACATACGAGTTTGACTACTATTACACATTATTTTCCTTGTTTATTCTCTCTTTCATTACCAAATTTTCTCTACTTATGTTTCGAGATATATTTCATTTTGTCTACATTGAATTACTACTCTGCCTTATGGTATTGTTCAGTTTAACATTTTACTATTGTTGCTCCATACACCCAGCTGCAAGTTCATTTACATTTTGAAGCATGAATGCACGCCATACTCTATATTATGACAAATTGTAAGGAAAAAAAAAATATTTAACACATATACACATCAACACATAC
>OZ024743.1:260393971-260401471 GCA_964016885.1 Eledone cirrhosa | reverse complement strand
GTGTTTATGTATATAACTGTCTGTTTATCTGTGTGTATGTATTTGTGTATTTGTGTATATATGTGTGTCATTTTATCTGTGTGTATGTGTTTGTGCGTGTGTTTGTGTCTGTGGTTGTGTTTGAGTGTGTGTTTATGTGTGTGTTTGTGTATGTTTGTGTATATATATGTATGTGTACCTGTCTGTTTATCTGTGTGTTTGTATTTGTGTATATATGTGTGTCTTTTTATCTGTGTGTATGTTTGTGCGTGTGTTTGTGTCTGTGGTTGTGTTTGTGTGTGTTTATGTGTGTGTTTGTGTATGTTTGTGTATATATATGTATGTGTACCTGAATGTGTATATGTGACAATATGAGCGCGCGCGTATATGTAGTGGCGGAGAGAGCGTATGTGTGTATATATATACGTGTGTGTGTGTGAGACTATATGTGTGGGCGTTTGTTTCAATACGTGTTTCATTGTACCTGCCGTGACAAAGAAGAGACGGAAGGAAGGAAGGATGGACTGGAAGAACAAAAGGTGGGGATGATGGTGATGGTAGTGATGGTGATGATGGTGATGGTGGCGATGGGGGTGATGGTGATGGTGATAGTAGTTGTGATGGTGATAGTAGTGGTGATGGTGATGGTGATAGCTGTGGTGATGGTAATGATGGTGATGGTGGTGATGATGGTGATGGTGATAGTAGTGGTGATGGTGATAGTAGTGGTGATGGTGATGATGGTGATGGTAGTGATGGTGATGATGGTGATGGTGGCGATGGTGATGGTGTTGAAAATAGCGGTAGTGATGCTAATGGTGGTGATGATAGCGGTGATGGTGGTGATGGTGGTTATGGTGATGGTGATGGTGTTGATGGTGGTTATGGTGATGGTGGTGATAGTGATGGTGATGGTGATGGTGATAGTAGTGGTGATGGTGATAGTGGTGGTGATGGTGATGGTGGTGATGATGATGATGGTGATGGTGATGGTGATGGTGATGGTGGTGATGATAGGAGTGGTGATGGTGATGGTGATAGTGATGGTGGTGAAGGTGATGATAGGAGTGGTGATGCTGATGGTGATGGTGATGGTGATGATGGTGATGATAGGAGTGGTGATGGTGATGGTGATGGTGGTGAAGGTGATGATAGGAGTGGTGATGCTGATGGTGATGGTGATGGTGGTGATGGTGATGATAGGAGTGGTGATGGTGATGGTGATGGTGATGGTGATGGTGGTGATGATAGGAGTGGTGATGGTGATGGTGGTGAAGATGATGATAGGAGTGCTGATGGTGATGGTGATGGTGATGGTGATGATGGTGATGATAGGAGTGGTGATGGTGATGGTGGTGAAGATGATGATAGGAGTGCTGATGGTGATGGTGATGGTGATGGTGATGGTGGTGATGATAGGAGTGGTGATGGTGATGGTGATAGTGATGGTGGTGAAGGTGATGATAGGAGTGGTGATGCTGATGGTGATGGTGATGGTGATGATGGTGATGATAGGAGTGGTGATGGTGATGGTGATGGTGGTGAAGGTGATGATAGGAGTGGTGATGCTGATGGTGATGGTGATGGTGATGATGGTGATGATAGGAGTGGTGATGGTGATGGTGATGGTGGTGAAGGTGATGATAGGAGTGCTGATGGTGATGGTGATGGTGATGGTGATGATGGTGATGATAGGAGTGGTGATGGTGATGGTGGTGAAGATGATGATAGGAGTGCTGATGGTGATGGTGATGGTGATGGTGATGGTGGTGAAGGTGATGATAGGAGTGGTGATGGTGATGGTGATGGTGATGGTGGTGAAGGTGATGATAGGAGTGGTGATGGTGATGGTGATGGTGATGGTGATGATGGTGATGGACTATTCAACGTGTTGTCTAGAGGTAATAAGTTCTATCCCTGTCTTTGGCGATCCCTGAAGGAAACATTCAACAAAGAACTGAACACTGCAACATCAGAGGTAGGGGCTGTAGAACTATATATATATATTATATATATATATATATATATATATATATATATATATATATATGTATATATATATATATATATATAGAGAGAGAGGGGGGGGGCGGGGAGCGTGTGATAGATAGATAGAGAGAGAAACAGAGAGGAAAAAGGAAATATTGCAAAACAAAAGCACATGTTTATTCATGATGTTATCTTTCTTTCTTTCTTCTTCTTCTTCTTCTTCTTCTTCTTCTTCTTCTTCTTCTTCTTCTTCACGACGACGACCACCACCACCACCACCACTATCACCACCGTCATCACCCCCACCATCATCATCATCGTCATCAACCTTATCTTTACTCTCTCCCCCTCTCTCCTTTCCTGACTTTCACGTCACTGTTAAATGTTTTCTTTTGAAATGGAAACCTTGCTCTCACTGCGACTATGACGGCGTAGATCCATTAATTATAAAACGATGTATGGAACACAACTTATCACCTCCGCTCTTCATTCTCGTTTTATGACCAACCGCCGTACATCTTAGTGCCACTAACTCGGCCCCACAATTCAACCAATCTAGGAACGAACCTTAGCCCTTCCCGCCTCTTTCGTAAGGCGGTGAGAGTCCTTTGAGTGTCAGTAAGAGAGATTTACTGTATTCGTTCTGGATCCCTGTGTTCTGAATTCAAATTATGCTGTGGTCAACTTTGCCTTTCATCCTTTCGAGTTAGATATAATACCAGTTTAGTACTAGGGTCCATTCTTCCTCTATATCATTCTCGAATGATGTTATGACCCGTTACATGATTTGTCGTGAATGAGTGTGGACTGTTTAGCGGTAAATACAGGCTTAGTAATTTTCTTTGTGTGGTCAGAGCAAGAAGTGTCAAAAATTAAGTTCGTTAGCTTACCAAATTATCAGTCGAAATTACATTAGTTGAGAGAATGGGTGCATACACTAGGGTTAGTCAAAGTCGGTACACATTGTAAGGGGGATAACTACCCAGGTACACACTGTAGGGATAGCCTAGGGCACTAAATATCCAGGCACATATTGTAGAGCTAGCTAGGGTGCTAAATATCCAGACCCAAGTTGCAGGGCTAGACAAAAGCGAAAAAATACCCGGGCGGTACACATTGTAGGGTTAGTTTAGGGCACTACATGGCCAAGCTCACCTCATGGGGCTAATTTAGGGCACTAATTATCCAGACACACATTGTGGGGCTAGTCAAAATACTAAATTCCTAGTCCCGCATTGTAGTGCTAGCCAGGGGGCTAAATAGCCTGATACACATTACAAGGTCATTCTGGGGCACTAAATACCCAGATACACACTGTAGTGCTAGCGTATGGCACTAAATACCCAGGTGCACACAGTAGAACTAGTATAGAGCATAAATACCAAGAGGTAAATTTTAGGGCCAGCTAAGGCACTAAAAACATTGTAGGACCAGCCTTGGGCACTAAGTACACATACATTGTATGGGGACCAGCCTAGGGCTGTAAATACACAATCGTACATTGTAGGTTTAGCCCAGGGCACTAAATACACAAGCGTATATTGTAGGTTTAGCCTAGGGCAGTAAATATCCAAGCACCGACGCTGGATGTCATTAATGGGCAGAAGTCAATGCCGTAACAAGGATGACAGATAAGTGGAACAAATATCTCCGCGATATTTTGTACTGTGATCTAAACGGAAATAACGATTAAAATTGACTCCTCTGCGAAATTCTCTTATTTTGTTTCCTGTTACAATTCTTTTTTTTTTTGTGACTCCGGGTTTTTCCTGTAAAAGGAAATGTGTGGCCTACTCACACACACACACACACACACACACACACACACACACACACCACACATATATATATATATATATTAGTTATATATATATATATAACCAAAGATTAATATGGTTCGTTGATTATTCAACGAATATAATTTTACAATAGATTAGAAGCACTGCCACTATTGGAATTAAATAATCAAAACCGTACCAGTATGTCGCATATAAAATCTTATATTTTGTCTGATGAAAACGTACTTAAACACCATTGTACCTTTGAAATATGTATAATAAAATAAATATTTTGATTATGAGAATATTTTTCATTTATTAATATTTTGAATAATATATATATATATATATATATATATATATATATATATATATATATATATATATGATATAGAATTAACTTTTACAAGACTAGAACTGTTTTATTCATATAGGGTCATCAGGATATTCCTTATGATTCCATACGAATGGAACATTTCTTGTCCTGCAGAACTAATTTATATGTAAAATAAATATGTTTCTTCCCTGCTAAAGTATTGAATACAATAGTTAACTGTAGATTTTTCCAATGCCCTTCGTAAAAACCATCCTTATTCATACACACACACACACACACACATATATATATGGCTGTAGAAGCCATTTATATATTAAACATGATGTTATATATATATATGTGTGTGTGTGTGTGTGTGTGTGTGTGTGTGTGTGTGTGTGTGTGTGTGTGTGTGTGTGTGTGTGTGCAGGCGAGTGTGTAATAATAATGGTTTCTGATATAGGCACAAGGCCAGCAATTTTGGGGAGGGGAAAGTCGATGAATTCGACTCCAGTGTATTACTGGTACTTTATTTTATCGACCCCGTAAGGATGGAAAGCAAAGCTAACCAAGGCGGGCTTTGAAATCAGAACATAAAGGGACGTAACTCTATGCCGCCGTGAAGCATGGCGTCCGACGCTCTATCGATACTGTCAGTCCACTGTCCAATAATAAAAATGAAGTTTCGTTTTTCTTATTATATACACTCTGCCTGTGCATCGAGTGCTCATATTAAGACCACCACCAGCCGAATCAAATGCACTATATATATACATACATATATATATATATATATATATATATATATATATATATATATACATACATATATATATATATATATATATATAAAATATTAAACAATATTATCTTGACTCTGTATACCGTTTATCTTTCACCGAAAGTGATTTTTCATTACATCTCTTCTTTCCATGATATCCGGAATACATTGAGTTCTTCATACGGATTGGACACTACCGTAAACTCTTGGTAGATTTATCTACATATATATATATATATATATATATATATATATATATATATATATATATATATATATATACATACATATATATATATATATATATATATATATATATATATATATATATATATATATATATATATATGTACGTCAATGTACGTCAATACTCATCTTTTTCCATTTATCTGAGGGTTCTAAACCCCATTATCAGGCTAAAATTTCTTTAGTCAAAAATACGGTGAAAGCTATTCTATTTTCTAATTTCAAACCTGCTCACTGTTTCAAAACATACTTACTTGTCATATATATATATATATATATATATATATATATATATATATATATATATATATATATATATACATATATATATATACATACATATATATATATATATATATATATATATATATATATATATATACATACATATATATATATATATATATATATATACATATATATATATATATAATATGCAGTGGTAGAACACTGGAAGGTAATATCCGTAGTGGTAGAGCACTCAGTCCATGGGACGAGTTAGGTAGAAGTGGTTACACAACAGTTAGTTCACCATACCGAGAACAATTGTTCTCGGTATGGTGAACTAACTGTTGTGTAACCACTTCTACCTAACTCGTGTGTAACTGTTGTGTAACCTCTTTGGATTTTGGTTTTGCATTGATTATTACCATGATACATATATCTAATCTTGGAACCAATACAAGCTATATAAGAGGTGAAGGCGAAAAGATGGTTTGCTCTTTATAGAATGATGGAAAGTTTAATTTTAACTTTTCATACTAAACCATTTTATTTTTTTTTTATACAAAACTGTTTGTTTTAAAGTACTTATATTTATCTAAACAAAATCTTCGATCATAATTTTAAGTAATGTTACAGGCACCAGTTAAATCACAGGAAAGTGGCAAATATTAATAAATTACTCCCCATTCTTGATTATTTTCAAAATTATTTGAAAACCATAGAGGAATATGGTAACGAAGGGTTGGATTTAGTTAATGATTAATATTGATTTTTATCGTCAACAAAGTAATACAAATGATTAGCATTTGGTAGCTTTTGAAGAACATAAAACTCTATTAAATTCACTTACACACTTACACTCACGCATACTTAAACATACGGAATTACACATACAGACTGACGCGCGCACACACACACACACACATGTATGTATATATATATATATATATATATATATATATATGTGTGTGTGTATATGAGTATATATATATATATATATGTATCCATCTATCTATACATGCAAACTGTTTTAGATTACCATGACTAATGTTCATTTCTTTTAATTTAGATCGTGATTGTGACACCCACCATATGGTATGTCTAGAATACATTGTTAGGAAATTTCAAATTTCAACGAAGGACAGATTGTTGGTCAATCTGATGGCGGACTCTCTCAGTGACAAAAAGAAGAGAATATCGAGTTGCCTTTAATGACTGACAACAGAATAATAAGCCAAGAAGCAAAAGAAGTAAAATATCAATTGAAACTTGACCGTCAGAGAGATCAATTTGTGCTGTTCGGCTTCAGAAGTGGCCGAAAAGAAAAAAAGAAATTTCATATCTATGCAGCTTTAGCTGGTTACTTTACAACACATAAAAGGTTTATTAGGTGTTTTAATGAAAGGGGTTCCAAGTCCTAATCAGAAAAAAATGCAATGTGAAATAAAGCATCAACGTCCGGTGCAGGAATCGAACACACAACCTTAGGATCGTGAGTCCAACACTATAAACACTTAGTCGCGAACCTTCGCTCTCTCTGGTTGGCTTTCTATTGACATGCAGTTAATATAAAACATTATTTAATGAGATATATTATTAAGAAGCGGAGTGAGGATGATTGATTAACTGTATCAGTAGAGCGTCGGACAACATGCTGTGAGGCATAGAGTTACGCCCCTTTACATTCTGAGTTCAAATCTCGCTGAGGTTAGCTTTGCCTTTCCCCCTTACGGGGTCGATTTAATCGACTTTCCTCTTCCCCAAAATTGTTGGCCTTGTGTCTTTACATTCTGCGTTCAAATCTTACCAAGATCAACTTTGACTTTCACCCTTCCGAGGTTAATAAAATAAAGTACTGAGCCAATATACTCAACTTTCCCCATCACAATATAGCTGACCTTGTGCATAAAGTAGAAATAATTATTAAGAAAGGGAAAGAATGGACTAACCAGATGAGTAACAAGTCTGTTTTTTTTTTGTTTCTTTTTTGAAGAGCAAAATATTTTATACTAATGATTCAGTTCCCAGAAATATATTAACTTATAATGATAGAATTGATTAGATTCTATACCGATGTGAGTTGCTGAGCTGAACACAACTTCAGGAATATCAACAGTTATACATTAATTCTTCAGATTATATCATTGATTTTCTACTCTAAATAAATTGCAAATAAAACTTTACAA
>OZ024743.1:260378971-260388971 GCA_964016885.1 Eledone cirrhosa | reverse complement strand
ACAGCAGTCAGGTGGGGGTCTCTCTCTCTCCCCTTCTTTCTCGTTCTCTCGCCCTGCACGCCCAGTCCATTTTTTCTCTCACACAACTTTGCCTCCCTTTCCTCCTTCTGTGTTGCATTCTTCTTCTTCTTCTTCTTCTTCTGGTATAATTGTTTCTTACATAGGCATGAAGCCTAGGATGTTTCTAGGGGAAGGAGAATTGATTAGAAGGGTTGCTTGCCTTCTTCTCCCGCATTTTCATTTATATTTTAATTATTATTATTTTATTTTTCGACTATTTTATATCTTAAAAATATGAGCTCAGGGATTATAAGAGAAAACTAAAATACTGTATATTCCGGCAACCGGGAGTTCAACTCCGTCTCAGATCAAAGTCCATAAGAAAGAACTGAAATACGGTATATTTTGGAAACTGGAAGCTCAGTTCTGTCTCTCACATTTTCGCAATAAATTTGTGATAGATATTTTATAAATATTTTTGGTGCTATTCTAGCGTGAGGTAAGCACTTTGTAATGACCTAACCTGTTTACCGGGGACCCCAGCTGATGTTGTGGTTTTGTAACATTTTAGCACCAATGAATTCCATCGTAATGATTTCTAATAAGGAATACGATCATAATGATGACCATTAGAGGGCTACTTAGCATATTTGATGGTTTTGATTTGATGAATAAATGTATATCATTAATAATAAATCATTATTCAATATTATTCAACTTGTGTTTATCTTTTTCCAGTATAGACTTTTTGTAGTTGAGGTAGAATGCACACTGAACTGTAAATGTGCAGTTATACCACACACTGAGCTGTCAAAAACCAGGTAGATTAAATGTTGAACTATAAATGGCTAGGTAGACCGCACGCTAAAATATAAATGACGAAGTAGACTACGGGCTAAAGTGGCACAGTACTTTGAAATTCAACTTTCGAGGTAAAATGTGACCATAAGGGATATGTGAGTTCCTATGATTTTCCTTTTTCATACTCACATGTCAAATTTTAAGGTTGAAGTATATCGAGATTCTCATTACAATAAGTCAGCTAGCAACTGTCTCAATGCCATATTTCTAATCACTGCTTGTAATTTTCAAATGATTTTGAAAATTATCAAGAATTTGAAGGGATTTAGAAATATAACTTTCTCGTTATTAATTCAGCGTATAGAACACAACTTAATAAAAGGTTCTTACACAAAATCCTGAAGGATGGCTTTTAGATAAATATAAACACTTTAAGCATATATTTCCATATTACCATTGAAAGACAGTGCTTATGGTTTTTAAATAATTTTGAGCATAATCAAAATTTAGAGGGATTTAGTAAAATAATTAAATTATAGGAGAAAAAAAAAGGGTTCAAAACTTTAGATGAAATCAACAATTCAATATCAGTTTCATATTTGTGAATTTGGAAAATTATATATTCCTTTGTTTTTTTCTTAGAACAAATACATGCCACATGGTTATTTTAAGGATGTACAAATCAACGTTACCATTAAACATATATACCACCCACTGATACACACACACACACACACACACACACGTATATATATATATATATAGAGAGAGAGAGAGTGTCCCCCCAAAATATATACACACTTCAACAGCATTCTAATAAATATTACCTATACAGGTAATCAAAGCGTGTATACATTTTATATATATATATATATATATATATATATATATATATATATACATATATATATCAATACTAGGCTATTCAGTGTATAAAAACTGACAATCGGTACATTTCGTCTGCCAGAAGTTGCGACCGGCAGATAATATCAATAATGGAAAAAACAATGGAAATATTGTTTTATTCTGTCAATCTTATGAGCGACTACTTCTGAAAATAATAATTACTTCTAACATTGGCATAAGGCCAGTAATTGATGTGAGAGGAAAGTCGATGAAAACGACCCAGTACTTAACTAGTAGTTATTTTATCGACAACAGAAGGATGAAAGTTAACCTCGACAGGGTTTGAACACTGAGCGAGGAAAGAGGTACCTAAATACTGCAAATCATTTTGACTGACGTTCTACAGTTACTGCCAGCCCGCTGCCCTTTCTTCTGGGGAAAAAAATGATAATCATGATAATAAACATTTTTCTCCTACATTAGTTATAAAATGTTCTTTAATTCTATTTCTTTTTCAAAGATTATCTTAGGAACACGTAACATTATCCGACATATAAAAGAAAAACAATTACTATTAAATCAGTCACACACCAGGTCCGAACACAGAGGAACCAAACTCCCACTGTCATCGCTTCCGTCTCTCCCATCCTCCCCATCTCTCACTATTATGATCAAATGGGGTCTATTTCTATTTCAAATCCTTTCTCTATGAGATTTATGTAGAATTAACTGACCTTCCATGAAGTTGTATTTCAAATTTTTTTTTTTTTGTGTGTTTTAATAATAGGTATGATATTATTACAGTTAACACCTATGTAGATTTAGTTGGCCACCCAACTGCTTTAATCATTCTTGCTGAAGAACATAAAGCGCCTTCCAGTCTAGGAATCGAATTCATGACCTTATGATTGTGAGTCCAACACCTTAATCACTAGGTGACGCGACATTCTCACCTTTGTCTTAATCTTACTCCCCACTCATATTACCCCCCTCTCTCTCTCTCCCTCTCTGTATATATATGCATACATATATATATATATATATATATATATATATATATATATATATATATACATATATATATATATATATATATATATATATATAATAAAGATGAAATAAAAGATGGTTATAAGAGTTCCATATATTTTATTATACGTATTTCGAATACAAAATCATCATGGGACACATATTGTATTCTCTTCAGATAAAAAATAAGGTACAATGATATGAGGAATAATAGCACTTGTTTATAGGAAAGTGTTAAGTCTACATTTTTTATCTGAAGAGAACACAATATCTGTCCCAGGCTGATTTTGTATTCGAAATACGTATAATAAAATATATGGAACTCTTATAACCATCTTTTATTTCATCTTTATTATATATACTCCAGTTCTACCAACTGTTGAGTGCTACTTATCTGATATATGCATAGTTTTATTGTTCTACAATATTACTTACCTTCTATATATATATACAGTATATATATATATATATATATATATATATATATATATATATATATATATATAATGTGTGTGTGTGTGTGTGTGTGTGTGTGCGTATTTGCACTCACACATAGCCGAGTGGAGAGGTTTCCCAGCCATTTCAATGGGTTTCTTCGATATCCAGAACACATTGCTCTTAGAGTTGATCTTCTCGTTGAAGTGAAAGTCGGTTTCATCAGAGGTCCACAGCACATTCGGAAAATCTGTGCAGGTATTTACCGGTATTTATTCAGCCATAGCCCTTTCTCTTGAACATATCAACTACAGTAAGCTTTTGTTTAGTCTGTATTCTGTAGGGGTACTTCTTAAGGTCCTCTTTGATAACCCTTCTGCAAGTTTCTGTGGAGAAGCCCAACAATTGGAATTTCGTACGCAGCCTTCGTTTACAGCTCTGTTCAACAGAATCTCAGCCCATGTCAATAGCTTCCTGTGGACGCTTCCTAGGTGGTCGATAGTGGGTAGGACGTTCCTCCGACATTGTATTGAGGTTCTCCATTGTTCTATAGATCTCACACATTTTCACTCAGTTTTGTATTTCGGCTTTGATGGGAGATCTGTCGGCTCCGAAAGAAGCATGAAATATGCTCCTGCACCTACTTGTATGAGCCGGAAATTCCGGTCCAGGAGCTTTCATTTGGGACTTGTTTTTCAGACGTTGTGTCTGCCATGTCCGGAAACTTAAGGTTGATCGGTTAGAAAATGAATATACAGTGACACAAAACATGCGCGGGGACAGTTTCTATAAATCACCCTGTATATACACACAACTCCGCCTCTGTCGCTGCGTATGTGTCTCCAATAATCCTGTAAACGAATTCTACATCTAAAAAATAATTTAATTATTTTCTATTTTATTTACTCATCTCATAAATATTCATTTGAAATAATCACACTGGAAAAGATTTGTTATATCGATCGAAATTAATATTTGAAACATTTCACTGAAATATTTGAAACATTTCAAACAAGAGATATTTGCAAAATATAGATCTAGTCAAAGGCGGTGAATTGGTGAAGTCAGTAGACGGCTTTGTGGTATTTGTTCTGTCTACGAGGTTGATAAATAAAGTACGAAGCTAGTACTAGGATAGATTCTCTCTCTCTCTCTCTCTCTCTCTCTCCCTCTCTCTCTCTCTCACACACACACACACACAGCCATCTGTGTTCACACTTAGAAAGCGATGGGTTTGGCCAGTTTTTAAATGCCCACGACATGACGTATGTCACGACCACACCCCTACGTCTCCATCAGGAGCTAAGAGTCCATGGCATGGCAGATATAGTCAATTCCATCGACTTCAGTACATAAAGAGCCAAAATATGGTCACTCAGGCTGCTAGAAATAGCAGCCAAAATTCTCTTAAATTGCATTATAATTTGCAAAACTTCAAAAGCAACATCAATCGTCATTTTTTTCTCCTCAATTATGTTTTCTGCCATATCCATTTTCCTCGCATTTTAGTGGCTTGATTACCTTGCCTGGCTGAGCAATAGAAAAAAAATTCTTCCGCGGTTAAATTTGCCTTTTCGACGTCGATAAAATAAAGTAGCAGTCAGGTACTGGTATCTATATAGTCGACCTCCCCTTCCCTCGAATTGCGGACTTTGTGCCTAAATTATAACCCACCAGTAGCATATCATTTTGATTAAAATAGCAATTTGTTCGACTGAACAGCAGAGGAGTCAAAGTGGATTATCCTTTTGTTGTCATCAATTATTAGTCATATATCTACTAACGACTCCTAATTCAGGAATCGAACTTAGCACCAACATACAACCAGCCTAACAAGTTGGTGTTAAGCATTTATTCATTCCTCTAATGACACCTATCAACGAGAGAATTGGCAGTGAGGTTAGAACATCGCGTAGGTTGTTTAGGTATTCGTTCTGGTGTTCTGCGCTCTGAGTTCAAATCTCGTCGAGATCAACTTTATCTTTCATCTTTTTGAGGTCGATGTAAAAAGTACCAGTCCAGTGCTCTATCTATCTTTCTCGCTTCCTTTCTATACCTCCTCTCTTTCTATGGAAGAAATCTACTGTGTTCAGACCTGGAAGGGAGATGAGCTCCACCAGGTTTTAAAAAATGCTCAAGAAACGCTGCATGACTCTACTGTGCCCCTACGACTCTACCAGGAGTTACGGATACACACATACATACATTAACGGGAGACCCAGTCGCTGGTAGTTAAACAGATCTAGAACACACGAGTCTATTAGTAATAACGTCAAGGACATATGAGTCAATTGCTTGTAACCTGTCATTGTTGGAACTGAGCAATCTTCTGTTCCGCTCGACTCGGTGTAGTAAAGTCATGAAAGGATGTAATGGAATGGACCGCTGTCAAATTTGACGATGAGTGTTCCAGTTGTTCGATCAATAGAACAACATGTTAAGGAATTAACATACACGTGACTGGGAATTCCACAGACAGGTGTCACATCAACGTAATTCTCAGGTAGATTCAGCATGACACCGTATGTGACAAAGCTGATCTTTTGAATTTAGAGTTACTGTCCATTCGACGGACTTCCGAACAATTTCTGTCTAACCAATTTCACTTATAAGGCATATGTCAACCCAAAGCTATAGTAAATTACAGATGCCCCAAATACCATGCTATGGGATCGAACCTGGGACCTAATTATTGCGAAGCGAACTTTTTAACTATTCGGCAATGCTGCACCACAGTAAAAATAAGAAATGAAATTAAAATTAGATGTTGTGACGT
The DNA here is from genome assembly GCA_964016885.1 of Eledone cirrhosa. Taxonomy (NCBI): domain Eukaryota; kingdom Metazoa; phylum Mollusca; class Cephalopoda; order Octopoda; family Eledonidae; genus Eledone; species Eledone cirrhosa. The sequence goes on along the minus strand of OZ024743.1, from coordinate 260,383,084 downwards.
TCATGCCATGTCGCACAGTGTTAAAAAACGAACGAAGGCTTAAGTGAAGGGATTCCAACTAAATATACATGAATCAGTAGCTTTTTCAAATGCAGCTGAGTTTACTACCATTGTGCAATACTGCCAGTCTAAAATTGAAATAATTAAATTTCGTTCAGGTCAAACGTCAACGTCTAAGGGAGATAACTCAGCGGGACGTCATATATACACAATGCATACACACTTAAACACATACTAACACACATACATTATTTACAAAAAATTTGCGTACAGATTTATATATCGATACATGCACACACACACATACACACACGCGCGAATATAAACACACATACACACACACTCACACACACGCACACACACACACGCACACATACTTGCACACACATACATACACACACATACAAACACACAAAGCCGTGTGTGTATGTATGTTTTTTTGTATGTGTTTTGTCATCCTTAAAAAATTATACTCATATATTTTAGTAAGCCCAGTTATCTATATTTTATAGCATTTAATAGCACTAGATTGGCAGAAACGGTAGTGTAAGCAATTGTTTGTCCCTATTTACGTTCTTAGTACAAACTCCATCGACGACAATTTCGTCTTTCATCTTTCTGGTGTCAATAAAATAAAGCACCAGTCAACTACTTTAGTCGATATAATCAACTGTATAAAAATCTATATTATAATATACAATAACTTTTCTGTTGCTTTAGTTTATTAATTGAATTGAATAAGAATTTAATTACTAATTTCCTTTGATAATTATTTAAGATCTCTATTTTAAGGAAAGTTCTAATTTAGAATTTGTGGTGTCCTTATATTTCATGGTTTTATTTTCAACGTTAGAAATGAAAAAGATATTAGTTCGGTGAAGTATCGAAACCCAGACATGGTTCTTAGCAAGTTTAACCTTTGAATAACAAGGTTCATCATAGGAAACTGTTATAATTGACACTAAATATAATAAGACCGTTTAAAAAAGTACTTAAATGTATACAGGAAAGAGAAATTTGAAATGTTGGCGTTTCTGACTTTTCTCGGGAACATAAAGACGGTAAATAAATTAATATTTTTCAGCTGGGAATCGAAATCCGATCGCTGAATCCATTCACCGAAAATATCGACGAATCGAGCATTGTTAATTAAGTTCTTACTCACCTCAGAAGCAAGACAAGAAAATATAAGAAAAAAAAATTAAACAAGAAAGAAAGTTGATCAGTCTGAGAAATATTAATTGATTTAATTGATTTTATTCATAATTTCAAAATATTTTATACAATTCCGGAATATTTATAGTATTTTTGTAACCTCAGAAACCTCAAAGATAAAAAGAAGAATAAAAATAAAAAAGAAATCAGACAAGAAAAATGGATTCGTAAGATTTCTTCCCAATTCCACAACCTCAGAGTCACATTAAGTCAGCATCTCGTCTTTAATTTATTTATTTATTTATACATTTATTTTAATATTTTATTTTATTTTTTTTTTATTTTATTGCTAATAGTTTTTGTTTTACTGTGAAACCCCAAAAAGAGAGAAAAAGGAGGAGGGTCGTGGTTGGAAGACATGCACACGCAGACACACGTTCATATATAGACAAAGAAACTGCGGAGAGAACGATGCTTAAGAGGCAAAAAGGAAAGTAAACCACAAAACAAACCACAATAACAACAAACAAAAAACACAAAGAATAATGGGGGGAAGAAGAAAAAAACGAAAGACCTTCGCTTCTTTGAAAGGTTGGTATTTCGTGGTAAGGACAAATCGTGTGGACTGGAACGTTGCTTTGAATAAACTGTCATTGACACCATGTAATTACAATATCGAAATAAATAAAAACACACAGCCAACAAACCATTCGAGAAAGAAACAACACAAAGATACAAACACACGCAAAAAATACATCTAATATAACTTTGTAATATGAAAAGAAAAAAATGGGAAAAAAATGAAGAATAAAGAAAAATGAATCTTAACAAGAAAGAAATTTTCCTGTATTTGTCAACAATAAATAAAGAAATAAAATGGTGAACTTCCCTAATCTTCATTTTCCTTTCTTTGTTGTGGTTTATATTCTCTCCCCTTTTTGTTAGATTCGGGTTCAAAGGCAAAAGTATTGAATAGGCGCGATGGCTCAATCGTAAACGTCGAAGATGATGATATGACATTCCCCCGAATGAAAACGTTTTCAGACTGCGCCTTCTTATTCCTTTTCTTTTTTTCCGTTTTCTCTTTTCCTTTGTATTTCAATGTTTTTTCCTTTCTTTCCTTATTCATCTTCCTCTTCATGTCATTTTAACAATCATGGGCGCCCTACGTTTCGAAAAAATCTTCTTTTATTGCCAATTGCTTTTATTTCGTTGTCTTCATCATTTATTTGGTTCATCGCTCAAATAATGCAGAACTTACTAGTTGGTCTCCTTCTTTCCTTCCTTCCTTCTGTTCGTACTCTCTCACTATCTCAGCTTCCTTGGTGTCTTGGACATCCACGTGTATTAGACATTGTATGTTTGGAGTATCGAATTCTTTGCTTGCCTTAACTTCCTCCCAATGTCCGATTATAAGGTAATAGGAAGCGAAGAACTTAGTAGCAATTTTGCCGCCAGCTAATTTCCATTATTATATTGATAACATCAGTTACTCCTACTGAATCACTAAGCTATAGAAAATAGCTATAATTTTCATCTTGATATTTCAATTGTAATTTGAACACAGCTTCCTAGTTGATGAGTTTCAAATGACTTTAATAACTGATAAAAATATATTATAACGGGGATAAAATATGGGTGGAATTTCCTACATTAGACGTCTTTTAATAGACGTATTTAGAATGAAAAGAAAGAGAAAGGAATAGAAATAGATTAAAATAATCTCTCTCTATTTCCAGCAATAAAAATGATAGACACTTACATATATACATACGCATACACGTATTACAAAAAATAAACACATCTTACAAGCATATAGACATATTGGAGGAAAATTAATTTCACGGCAGCCATTTTGTGCAAGCTTTGTCTCTCACAATTTTGAGAACTGAACTTATCGGCGCCTTTTTAGTTTGGTATTCATATTCATTTATAAAATCAATGCACGATTTTTTCTTTTCAATGAATCGGAGAACTGAAACTTATTCTTCAGTGTCTTATGTTTCGTTAAAAAAATATAATAGATTTTAATATAGATATATATTTTGGCAGCTTTATTCATACATAGGTATTGTTCTAAAATTAGACAGTTCACGCATAAGAAAACAAATTTACCACAAATCTGATAAAAAAAGATGTTTTAATAATCTACAAATCTAAAAACTGCCGTAACAAAAATTTGAATTTATATATTTATTTCGTGTCATATGATAATGATAAAATAGTTTTAAATATTGGCTGGATAAATGTGTGACACACACGCACACAGACACATACACACATACACACACACGCATATATATATATATATATATATATATATATATATATATATACCCACGTAAGCACGTACATTAAACACAGTCTAATAGAATGATAAGATAAATAATCTAGACGGGCCTCGCAGGCTCGTAAATAATTGAAATGGTTTCAATCTTGAATCAAATTTTTTTCGGATGCTTGCCCCACTGGAAGCAATTTTTTTTCCTTTTCGTTATACATTTAAAATGTTAACGTCATCTTAAAATTGCATAACAATGGGTAGTTGTCTTACACAAGCCGAGCGCCTGGTTTTCGTGCCCCCTCTCCACATTCTCTCAAATAAAATAATTTCAACCTATAGTTTGCTAAGCTAACAAACCTAAGATTTGATACATCTTGCTCTGCCTATATATATATTGATCGCAGGAAATTAAAATATATTCAGCTTACTTATACAAATTTGTATATATCTGTAACGCTTCTTGAGGTCTGCACCTTAGACAGCTCAGTAGTTGGCCTAATACTACCACCAACCCTGTACCTTCCTATTTCTTTTCCGACTCAGAATACGGACTATTTATTTCGGAAATAAATAGTCCGTTTGCCACAAGATGTACATTATAATACTTTATCTGTCTCTGTGATACAAGATTACCCTTCCATCAAGTTACAAGATTCACCTATCTAAATTCTAAT
>OZ024743.1:260358971-260373971 GCA_964016885.1 Eledone cirrhosa | reverse complement strand
GCCTGGTCCCCAGGAGACGAAGGGTGAGTGATCTCTTTTCCTCTTTTAACTTTTCAGCTCCAACATGGCCAATATAAGAGTTGGATGTGTGAACGTACGCGGCCTGGGGATGCCCTGGAAACAGGGCAAACTCTTAAACGACCTCAGGTCGCACAGTATGGATGTGGTAGCCATTTGCGAGTCCAGGATCCACAGCGAGCGACAGCTGGCCCCCATCTTCGATGACTTTGAGATCTACGCATCTCTCTATCAACCGGGGGGTGGGGGCGGAGTTGCCGTTTTGCTGCGGAAACACCTGGGCCTCGTAACACAGACGGTACATCTGGACCCGGAGGGTCGACTGGTGGTCCTAGACGTTGACGGTAGTGAAGGTGCAGCCTTCAGGCTGGTGGCCGCATATGCCCCATCCGGGACAATGTGGTCAGACTTCTTCAAACGTCTAGAGACTTTTCTGGGAACGTCCCGCTCCTTGCTTTTAGTGGGGGACTGGAGTGGAATCCTAGATGCACGTTGGGACTATGTGGGAGCATGTCCCGATAAAGGGGGGTGTAACAGCCTCAAACAGTTAATCGACCGATTTGACTTGGCCGATAGATATCGACTAGATTTTCCGACTGTGCCACTGTGGACGTGGAGTAATCGTAGCGGAACATCTAGATCGTACCTAGATAGGGTTCTAGTTAGAAATAAGGATAGGGACATGTTAAGCTGTCCACAAATGTTCATGGTTGCCTATTCAGATTACAAACTAGTGACCTGCATGGCCAACCTTGATAGAACCCATAGACAAGGACCCGGCTACTGGAAGCTGAACTTGTCGTTACCGACAAGCAAAGCCTTCAGTAGACGGATTAGCACTTTAGTTAAACAGCACTTGACAGGGGCCATTGTCAACAACAGATGGTGGTACTCTCTCAAGAGGGCAGTTAGATTAGACTCGTTAGTTTTTAGTAAAGAATTAGCGTTAGATAGAAATAGAACCGAAAAGGAACTGGTAGATAAAGTAGAAGAGGCAATTAGAAGTGGCAACGTAGCCAGAGAGCTAGCAACGAGAACAGCCTTGGACCAGTTCTTCGACGCAAAGCACGAGGGCTGCGTTGTCAGAAGTAAAATACGTGCTCTGGGAAACGAGAGAGCCAAAGCTGTTAGCTGGGCCCGAGTGACGGAGGCAAAAAGTGGCAACAAGTCCACGATTCGGTATTTGAAGGACCAAAACGGACGCGTGATACGTGAGCCGAAGAAGATGTGTGCGGCCTTTCAGCGGCACTTTGCTCAACTGTTCGGGCGGGGCGGCGCGCCGGGAGGGGCTATGGATTTTGGTCCATACCTCGACGGCCTACCGCGACTCTCGGACAGAGAGGCAAAGTTCTGCGAAAAGCCGATTTCAGCCGCTGAGATAGGGGACGCGCTGAGCCAATGCGGCAAACGCAAATCTCCAGGTCTCGACGGTCTACTCTACGAATTTTAGGAGGCAATGCCGGACTTATTCTCCGGTCGCCTGGAAGCGGTCTACTGCAACTGGCAACAGAACGGGAGAATTCCCAGTTCTGTAACCGGGGGCGTAGTCACACTAGTCAGGAAGGACGAGAATAAGGGGGATGACATAGGAAACTTCCGGCCCATAACTCTGCTAAACACAGAGTTACAGATTTTGGCCAAGGTGTTGGCAAAGAGGCTGGCGCTTGTCGTCGAGAACCTGGTGGGAGAAGGGCAGACATGCGCGATCCCGACCAGGTCCATACACGACAACCTCCACCTCATGCGATACATCATAGAGAGGGTAGGGTGTAAACCCGGCTTCGGTGGGGCCCTGATCAACTTGGATCAGTCTAAGGCTTTCGATAGGGTTGACCATTGTTACCTGGATGCGGTGCTCGAGGCGGCAGGCTTCGGACCCGTGTTCAGGGGCTGGATTGCTGCAATGCACAACAGCAACATCTGCTCAAGGGTCAAGGTGAACGGTTACCTCTCGGAGCCGTTCCATATTACGCGATCCATTCGACAGGGATGCCCTCTCTCCTCCCTTCTGTACGTACTGACTCTCGAGCCACTACTGCGGAAGCTGGAGCTATTGCAGGGCATCCCTCTGGAACCGGGACTGCGGAAAGCGGCGTCGGCCTACGCCGACGACGTGACAGTAATGGTGTCGAGCGCCTCGCAAATCGAGGAAGTCGGCACCTTACTAAAGGAATACGAAAGTCTCACAGGAGCGAAGCTGAACCGGGACAAGTCCATCGGTTTGCAACTCGGATCGTGGAGAGGCAGACCGATGCCTTCCGATGGCGTCGTCGGACGCTGGACGGAAGGACCGGTAAAGCTGCTCGGGGTCTGGTTTGGTCCGGACCTCCAGGTGGAGAAGAACTGGAACGAAGTGACGGCCAAGGTGTTTGCACTCACCCAGAAGTGGGCCGAGTGCAAACTATCCTTGAAAGGTCGAGCGGAGGTGGCGAACACTTTTATAGCGTCCGCCATCTACTACCGCTTGACCGTCGTGCCTTGTACAGCCAAAACGCTCGCCAAAATGGAGCGCGCGCTCTTCCGATTCCTTTGGAAGAGGCGGGCTCCTTTGGTGAGAAGATCCATCTGCTGCTAACACCCTTCTAACGGAGGGCTGGGGATGCCGTGGTTGACGATGCGCAAACACGCGCTCAGGCTGCGGCATCTCTACGTATTCCTCACCGGACAACCGGTGTGGGCCCCGTTCGTGAGGCGAGCCTTCCCACGACTCGTCTCGCTGACCGAGCTGCAGTCCTGGGTCAAGCAGAGACCGTGGAAAATGGGCGACTGGCACATCGAATGTGCTCAGGCGCTCACAGCCCTCTGGCAGGCGGACCCGGCGATCAGTGGAGACTCCACTTCGTCATTCTATAGAGGGTTGGTCCGCAGCAAGTGCGACGACGCGCTCGGTGAAACTCTAGGCGTAGAGGAAGATGAACTGGCCAGTCTGTTCGGTAGGACCTTCCGCCCGGGACCGATGGACAACTTCCAAAAGTCCCTGGCCTGGCAGTGCTACCGAGGAGCTCTACCAGTTCGAGACAAGCTCTACAGACATGGGCGCCCGGGCAGGGACCCTGCAAAAAAGATCTGTCCGAGGTGCGTGCGAGACGAAGAAACCGTCGCGCACGCATTCATACACTGCCCGGGCGTCACTGACCTGTGGGGCTATGTAGAACGACTATTGTCGCGGGTGGGACCAATCCAGTTGACCACCGAGTCCATTGTCATGATCAAACCGCCACCCTCCTTCAAAAACGAAGGAGAGGCGGTTTTCCTTTGTGTGATAGCTATGGCGAAAGAGGTTGTATGGTGGACAAGGTTGAAAGGGCTGAGGTCAGACACCTTTCTCTCCGGCCAACAACTGATTCTTTTTATCAAATACCACTTTGGAAGAAGAATCAGGATGGAGAGAGAGGTGCTGTACCCCAGCAAGTTTTATGAAAGGTGGGTGAAAGTGGCGAGAATGGCCCGAGTGAATGGGCCTTCTCTCTATATTAGCCTGTAGGTTGAGGAAAAGGAGGAGGAGAGGAAAGGAGTACAAGCTCTTCGTACTCCTGGAGATGAGGGTTGCACATTTTTTTTCGGGGGTATGTGTTACCCATATAAACTGTCTCCCTCTATTGGGGAAAATCGACTAACTTTTAAATTCCATCTGTGATAACATTTTACACGTTTTTATTGTATGTAAACTTCCCCCTTTGTATTTGTCCCCTTCTTTTGTGCCCCTGTGGCTAATAAAGAAATATATCTATCTAGTCTCTCTCAGACGCAAGAATGACAACTCAATACCGAAGTTGTGTTTAATAATTGTTTAATAATATTCTTTATTATTGCTAAGTTGTTACTCTGAAGTTTCACCTGTATACCTACCTGATCATCAGAATAATAATAGCACTAGAGCTATTGGTTGTTTAATTAGTATTAATATTAGTATTACACTTCTTTTTAAAACGAACAGTTTGATATCATCAAATATTACCGTCCGCTAATTAAATCTTTACCCTCTCCCCACCTCCAAATTATTTGCCAACAGTAATTCTATTTTAAAAAATATTCATGCATCCAAGGAAACCATTGCTTTATTTTGTTTTCAATGGCGTTCTATAGGTAAATACGAATGATAATTCATTTGATGTGGTGAGAGATAGCATAGATATTTCGGAAAATGTATGCTATTGACCATTATATTTTACCTTTATTACATAATAATTTCCGTAATTTACTGCGCAGTTTGTATCGAGATGCTAGAGTTTACATCGAAATAAACCCAACTGAAGCAAAGAGCTTGCTTTTACTCTTCATTACTCACTCTTTAGTTGTTTAATTACTGGTGGATTTTAACTAGAAACATGTCATTAAATTTATAAGGTAGAATAAACTGTAATTAGTTACATTCCTGCCTCTTCAAAGTGAATGGATTGTAATGGCTCAAACGTGAGATCTTACTCTGTTTGGTGTTAGCTTACGACGTATTACAGTTTCCTAAATACTAATAAACACATATTTATAAAGATGTAATTTCAACTCAATATACTTATTTTAACGACATGGGTGGACAAGGAAGGTGAAATTAATTATATTCCTGCTAGTCTGCCTTCTTGCTATATCAAAGGAAGAGGTATTGGTTATTCAATCAATATGTATTATATTGCTGATACTTATTTTATAGTCAAGGAATTATGAAGGCACATTCGTTTCTGGCGGGATTTCTTCTCAGAGAAATGAAGCAAGGAATATAATATGATAAAGCATGTAGATTAAGATATATATAAATAATACAATGACTCACCACACCATAAGTTATTTAACAAATATGTCAGCTATATCGATTATGTCAAAAGTTATTCTGACAAAAAGAGCACAACTAAATCTATCAAACAACTCGCTCTCGTGTAGCCCAACTTCCTTCATCAACCGAATAAAACGAAATTTTGCATACAGCAGAGGACACTTAATGTCAATATCGCTATTGATTGGCGCGTTCGATTACATTTCAATGAGAATGGCTTTATCTTCACCTAAGTCAAAAACGAAGACCTTTAATCGTGAAATAGCATCACGCCAGATGTCGGCAACGAATTTCTCAGCCACTATCGCTATATTCTCCCCCACCTCCGTCTCTCTCACTCTCTCTGTTTTATCCCCTCTCTCCTTTCTCTCCCTCTCTGTCCCCCTCCTCCTCTCTCTATCTATCTCTCTATCTCAGTCTTTCTTTCTCAGAATTAAAAATCACCGACCAATCATTATTGCTATATCGATTTCCCAGATTCTCATCCCATTATGCAATGCAGAGTGATATATTGTTTAGGCAGTGTTTCAGAATGTCCATCAAATTAGTGAATTGATATACAATAGAGATCCACACAATATTAAACCAATTGCTAGCAATATGTTGTATTAATATATTTCTCACAAAGGGCAACTAATGAGAAACGAAACACTACATATGCACACTACCACAGTGAAATAACCAATTAGAATTGCGATGTTATATAATAATGTCATTATGATATATATACCATATAGCATGATGACATGTTGTATATGTCACCAGAGTTTCTGCCATAACAAAACAAAATATATTTTTCATAGATTAACACAATGAAAATAAATAGGGAGCAATCATGACGTGTTATGTCTTATATACGATTAATCTTTTTCTCGTTTAGTCATCAGGGAAGGTGTTACTCCCGACAGATTCTGAGCGAATGGAGGGAAGGAGTATCCTTAAATTAGCCCTAATGCTAGCAACAGAATAAACATCACTAAAACATCCAAAGATTCAAGTAATGATGATCGTCTAAAATTTGGGGATGGATTAAGTCTATTCTCTCAGTAGGCCCTAACGGTATTTGAACTCAAAACGCAAGAGCCGGAATATTTACCGCAAAGCATCTTGTCCGACGATTCAAGGTTACCATCATAGGCTGGTAATTTATATAGCAATCCCAGAATGATGAAAGGCAAATAGGACTTAGTTGGGACTGAACTTAGAATGTAAGGAGCCGGAATAGTAATACTGCAAAGCATTTTGTCTGAGGCTGTAAAGCTTCCATTAATTCGTTGCTTCATATACTTCTACAAATTCGAGCCTCTTCTGCCAAATTCCTGCCTATCTCCTGCAAATTCGTTGCCTATACTTTTGCCAATTTGCAGTCTCTATAAATTGGTATATATAATATATATATATATATATATATATCCAATCTCTGCCGGTTTGCAAGCAGAATCGGCCTACTCTATGAAATAATTGTTTCTACTTTAGGCACAAGGCCAGCAAATTACCCAGTTCATTACTGGTACTTTATTTTATCGACCCCGTAAGGATGAAAAGCAAAGTCAACCTCGGCGGGATTTGAACTCAGATCGTAAAGGGACGTAACTATGCTGGAAAGCATGGCGTCCGACCCTCTACCGATACTGCCAATCCACCGCCAATCCACTCTATGAAATAATGAGTTAGCAAAGCACTCGATAAGGTAGGTCCTTAGAGTAATAACATACGTTTAAATAGCTTGACAAATCGAACATTGTGGTAGGCAAAATCTAACACACAATATACCAAAGTATATATATATATATATATATATATATATATACGAGATGTGGCTGAAAAGTAACAGGACTTAGTGTCGTATGTGAGCTATGAGTGAGGATTAGTGGGTTGCGTCACCCTGTGACATAATATCCGGGGAGTATATAACTGCGATCTCAGCTCTGCAGCCATTGTATGTTTTTTTAGCGTGCTTTTGTTAACAGCTACTCAATTTTAGGTCGTCGAGCGATGGGCACAGAATAACAAACCAGCCTGAAGTTTCTGGTCCAGCTGAGGAAATCTCCGTCAGAAGCACTCGGAAATACTGCAAGATGTGTACGGAGATGAGACGATGTCACGCTCATGGAATTTCGATTGGCACAAGAGGTTTAAAGGGACGTGAGAACGTGGAAGACGACCTTAGGAGCAGGAGGCCTTCAACGAGTAGGACTGAGGCCAATGTTGAGCGCGTGAATCTGGTGGTGCGGGATGATCATCGGCTGACTGTTTGACTGATCGCAAGTGAGCTGGGCATAACCCGCAACAGTGTTTGGAAGATTATCACCAAAGATTTGGACATGCGGAAAATCGCCGGTTCATAACGCCCTGAGCATCCGGCAGTTCCTGGCCGAGAAGAACATCGCTGTACAGGAACAACCTTCTTATTCACACTATCTTGCTCCGTGTCATTTTTTTTCTTTTCCTCAAGCAAAAGGGAGTCATCAAGGAGACCCGTTTTGAAGGCCATCAAGAGAGCCATAATGAAGGAGCTGTATTTCCAGCAATGCATAGAAGCTTGGCAGAGAAGGATGGAAAACTGTATTAGATAGTGTGTGTGTACGTTGGACCTCTGTTGGTTACGATCATGAATATTCTACTTGTTTGATCAACAGTCTGCTCATGACATGAACGTGCAATTGGCTGAGCATTCTACAGACATATGTGCCTTTAACATAATTCTCAGGTAGATTCAGCGGGACACAGCCTGTGACAAGACCTTAATTACAGGTTTGTCTCCTTTTTTCTGGCTGAGTGGAATGGAGCAGCGCGACATAAAATGACTTGCTCAAAGACACAACACGTGGCCGGGAATCAAACTCTAGACCTTGTATTCGAGAGACATATACCGTAACCAGTAAGCCACGCACCTTCACTATAGACCCATTATATTTCGACAACGGGGTGCATTTTCAAGTATTCTGTTGATCACGAGAGGTCAAATGACGTAGAACAGACATAGGCTTGTAGTAAACAGGCTCGCGGCGGTAAAGAAGCTTGCAGTAGACAGGCTTGCACTAGCCAAGTTTGGAGTAGACAGGACCACAGCGGTAAATAGACTCGTAGTCGACAGGCTTACCGTAGAGAGAAATGCAGCGGTAAAACGACTAGCGGTAGATGGTTTATAGTTGAGAGGATCGCAGCGGTAAACTGACTGACAGTAGACAGGCTTACTGTAGAGAGGATCGCAGCGGTAGACAGACTCGTAGTAAACAGGCTAACAGTAGACAGGCTCGCAACGTTAGGGAAGCTCGCAAGAAGCTTACTTTGGAAAGGCTTACACTAGGCAAGCTTACAGTAGACAGCATCGCAGCAGGTATCACTGATACCGCCGCCACCGCAGCCACCAACACCACCACCTTCACCAACAACTTAAAACTTGAGAGTCTATCTTTATGTGGTTGACATTTCTTCTATCGCTGGGGTTGCTAAAAGCAACAAATATTTGATATTTCTAAACTTAAGCCAATTATAATTAAGTAGACCTATGATTAAAACATTCCATCCATGACTATCGCACCCAATTTTTATTTTATATTCAGATATGTCATAGTACACTATTGTCCCCCCGCCCCTATTATCTAGCAGGTTGAACAACTATGAAGATGGATTAACGCAGAAGCGTGAGGACAGCCAGTAATACACTAGGGATCAATCTAACAGCCATGTAATACATGTTTCTTACATCCGCATAAGGTCTGGTATATATAATAATATCAAGGACGACATAGAGGTTATAACTAATCTACGAACATGTATATATATATATATATATATATATATATATATATATATATATATTTAAAGGTTAAACAAGGTTCAATGAATAAATTAAAGAATGAGTTTTACAATAGATTCGAAGCACTCAAAGGTATGGTTTTCCGGAGTTATTAATATTAATTCAAAATATTAACAAAGATAGAACTTCTTGTGATCAAGTATATTTTATTATACATATTTAAGAGGTACTTAGCTAACTTCAACAGTACGTCCTCATCAGATAAAATAAGATGATGCATGACATACCCTGACATAGTAGATGGTTAAGATCCAGTCATGGTAGTGAGTAAGATATGACAAAACTCAATATTTATATATCTCAAGATTGAGACATGAAAAAACTTACATATAATACATATAATACAGAGGGTGCGTGCGAGAAAGCTTAAAAATACATAACAGTAATTTACATAACTGTTAGAGATTCAAATAATTTAAATTATTGAAGAAAGAGGAAAGAAAAAAAAGAAAGACAGAGAGAAAACAGATTAGGGGAAAATATAGCTAGCAGAGGTATAGAGAGCAAAAGAGAATTGATCAAGGAAAGAGAGACAAAGAGGAATAATTATAGGGAGGGATGAATTATATATATCTATACATACCTATACATTTGGGCATAGCTATGCGATAGAGTAAACTCGAATCTTTGAATTATTGAATTATCTAGAAGTATTCATCAATCTAAATCCTAAATATAACTGGGTGTAATTATATGAAGGTTAATTTCCAGTCCTTAGTTAATTAGTTATATATACTATCCAAACGTATCCGGTTGACCGTTAACTTTCAAATCATTTAAGTTAGTTCAGAGTAATGAATTAATCAAAGTGTATAATATTTCAGGCTATAAAAGTTTATAAATATCTGTATCAATATTAAAGTATACTATCATATTTAATTTATAAAATCATATTTTATGAAATCATATTTAAACTATTTGCAAATATGAGAAAGAAGACATGATATTTTAAGTTATATAACGATTATTATTTAATTTAATTTAATTAAATTCGGGTTACCTTCGAGTCAATGAAATCCTTAGGTTTTCTCTTTCTCATGTTTGCAGACACATTATACTACTATATACATTTTTAAAAACATTTTCTTGTATTTTTAAACTATATAGCTTGGATAGTGGGCATTTTTAAGATCGCAAAGAATTCACTTTTTTACTTTGAATCTGGTTCTTATCCTTATGATTCATGAAGTTTGACTTGTATATTTATAGTATATATGTATTACATGACCCTATTATAATAAATGATAAAACCTTAATTTTTAACAATATTATCAGTAACTTATTTATTGTATTATATTATGTTATATATAACTGATAAGTATCATCTTAATCTTTAGACAATATAATCTTTGTTTATATTTAGACAAATGCATATATCTAATTTAATAATAATTTTTTAAAAAGTTTAATTATAAGGCCTTTTGATGCTTTAAGGCATTATAATTATTAATCTTAATTTTTAAAATTATAACTCTAATTATTTTATAAATTATATGATGCGAATTATCTTCAATATAATATAAATAATTAAATATAATATAATTGTTTCTACTTTAGGCACAAGGCCAGCAATTACCCAGTGCATTACCTGTACTTTATTTTATCGACCCCGTAAGGATGAAAGGCAAAGTCAACCTCGGCGGGATTTGAACTCAGATCGTAAAGGGACGTAACTATGTTGGAAAGCATGGCGTCCGACACTCTACCGACACTGCCAATATAATAAAATTTAATAAGAATTAACTTCGTGAGGATGAAAATATTATGTCTTCTTTCTCATGTTTGCAAATAGTTTAAATATGATTTCATAAAATATGATTTTATAAATTAAATATGATAGTATACTTTAATATTAATACAGATATTTATAAACTTTTATAGCCTGAAATATTATACACTTTGATTAATTCATTACTCTGAACTAACTTAAATGATTTGAAAGTTAACGGTCAACCGGATACGTTTGGATAGTATATATAACTAATTAACTAAGGACTGGAAATTAACCTTCATATAATTACACCCAGTTATATTTAGGATTTAGATTGATGAATACTTCTAGATAATTCAATAATTCAAAGATTAGAGTTTACTCTTTCGCAAAGCTATGCCCAAATGTATAGTTATGTATAAATATATATAATTCATCCCTCCCTATAATTATTCCTCCTTGTCTCTCTTTCCTTGATCAATTCTCTTTTGCTCTCTATACCTCTACTAGCTATAATTTCCCCTCATCTGTTTTCTCTCTGTCTTTCTTTTTTTTGTTTCCTCTTTCTTCAATAATTTAAATTATTTGAATCTCTAACAGTTATGTAAATTGCTGTTATGTATTTTTAAGCTTTCTCGCACGCACCCTTTGTATTATATGTATTATATGTAAGTTTTTTCATGTCTCAATCTTGAGATATATAAATATTGAGTTTTGTCATATCTTACTCACTACCATGACTGGATCTTAACCATCTACTATGTCAGGGTACGTCATGCATCATCTTATTTTATCTGATGAGGACGTACTGTTGAAGTTAGCTCAGTACCTCTGAAATATGTATAATAAAATATACTTGATCACAAGAAATTCTATTTTTGTTAATATTTTGAATTAATATTAATAACTCCGGAAAACCATTATCTTTGAGTGCTTCCAATCTATTGTAAAACTCATTCTTTGATTTATTCATTGAACCTTGTTTAACCTTTAAATATAACTAGCTCCCAGCAGGTTGAGCGCTTTTCTATACAATAGATTGTATATTGAATAAAAAATGGAATTCTTCACATTCCCGACATCTCTCAAGGATATACCTATACCATCTAATGAAGAATACATGAGGAAACTTATAGAGCCAACAAACTCTTTTATAAACTAATATTTAACTCCATTCCGGCACCAACCACAGGATTAAACATCAACGTTGAGTGAGTTGCCTAACAGTGAGTGCTTTTCCTACTATTATTATATCATGGCTAACTAAACGGAATGACCACTTCTGTCCAGTAGTAAACCACTAAACATAACATAAATGTATATATATATATAATATATATATATATGTGTGTGTGTGTAAGTATGAAGGGTAATGACCCAGAAAACATGTTGATTGTTCCTCAAAGTCAGTGTTGAACAAACAGGTGATGATCGGTCACCGGCACGACACATCTTCAGTTTGTTTACAAACGAATCGAACATTATTATTAATGTTCGATATAACCCATATGTACATATGTATGTGTATATATGTTTATGTATATATATATAAATATATATATATATACATATATATATATATACATGTGTGTGTGTGTGTGTACGTGGGCATCCTTACATTTATGTATCAGCTGTTCTAGGGCAAGAACTAAAATTATAATTATATATATATATATATATATATATATATATATATATATATATATATATATATATATATATATTATAATTTTAGTTCTTGCCCTAGAACAGCTGATACATAAATGTAAGGATGCCCACGTACACACACACACACACATGTATATATATATATGTATATATATATATATTTATATATATATATATAAAAGATGAAATCGAAAATGCCACCGGAGTCTTTTTTTTTTAAATATATTTATTTGGTTCCTTTACCGGTTTCGCAATTCTTGTGCTTTTCAAAAGTAGAATTGAGATGGAGGGTTTGCGGTTTTTCTCTCATCTGGTTGGTGCTCGAATGTTACTTCTGTTTTATATGGAAAAAAATGGCTCGAAATGCTAGGTTTTTAGAGAAGTAATTTGGTTGGTTGATGACTGTTATGTGAATAAGTATAATAAATTTCGCGCCAGTTCACATTACAAAGTTCTTATTATATTTGCCTTAAAAAAAAGGGCGGGGGGCTCAGATTGTTTTTTTCATATATGAGTGAAGTTTGGTTGGTTGATGCAGTCACGAGAATAAGCACATCAGCTTTCGGGCCAATTTGTGTTTGAATTTCTTTTTACTTAAAAAATAGTGGCTCACGAAGGCTTTATTTTTATTTGAAGGCAAATATAATAAGAACTTTGTAATGCGAACTGGCGCGAAATGTATTATACTTATTCACATAACAGTCATCAACGAACCAAATTACTTCTCTAAAAACCTAGCATTTCGAACCACTTTTTTCCATATAAAACAGAAGTAACATTCAAACACCAACCAGATGTGAGAAAAACCACAAACCCTCCATCTCAATTCTACTTTTGAAAAGCACAAGAACTGCGAAATATAAGTTTAAAAAAAAACAAACTCTAGTTACATTTTAGATTTCATCTTCTCTCTCTCTCTCTCTCTCTCTCTCTCTCTCTCTCTATATATATATATATATATATATATATATATATATATATATATATATATATATATATATATATATATACAGAGTGCGAGGGATATTTGTTCGCAATTTTCAACTGGTAATTTTATACAAATTTTTTTTACTTCCGTTGTCACTCTTGTCTTCATAAAAACAGTGACTATATTTCCATAATTTATTTTCAGAATAATTGATTATGAATAATTTTGAATCTCCAAATTTGTGGAAGAGACACGGAGTTCTTCTTGGAATCCGCGCCGGAAGGAAAAATAAGACCAGAAGATCAACTCCCAGAACAACAGGTGGCTCGCTGTCTCATCCAAAGACGTGCCCAGAGTCATGCAGACAAAGTTTCCAGCGACAACATTGGTCTTAGGTGTCGTCAGCAGTCAAGGTGACGTCATGCCACCTCACTTCTTCCCTGAGGGTCTCAAGCTGAACACCGATGGCTACATCCGCGTTCTGAACGAGGTAGTAAAGCCCTGGATCGTCCAGGTTGCTGCAGGTAGGCCGTACGTGCGGCAGGAAAGACTCAGCGCCCTGCCATACCAGCCAAAAGACCCAAGCCTGGCTGTCAGAGAACTTCGTCGACCACACTTCACCTGACATCTGGCCTCCCAGCTCGCCTGACTGCAACCCCCTCGACTTCTTTGTGTGGGGCGCAGTGGAACGAGACACCAACAGATCTAGCTGCAATACAAAAGACGATCTGAAGGCCAGGACACAAGTGCCTTTAGGAGCCTAAATCGGGGGACAGTGACGAAGGCCTGTAGCCAATTCCGTGGCCGCCTTGAGGCCGTCATCAAAGCCAATGGCGGGTTTATCGAGTGAGATCAAAAGAACAAGTCATGAAGACAAATTGACCCAAGTTTGATAAATAGATCTTAAAAAATAAAACTACTGTGTTACTTTTTCCTAGACAGTAATCTTGCGAACAAATATCATCCGCACCCTGTATAAATATATATATATATATATATATGTATATATATATATATATATCCATATATATATATGTTTATATATAATGCATATAGGTCCCTTACAATTAAAATTACCTCAAGGAAAATATTTTCCGGGCCGTGTAATATAATTCAATATAAAGAGAGAAAAACACAGATATATACACGTCTGTATTCCGATTATAAGGGACCAAATATTTGCTAGGTTGAACAGTATACTAACTATAAACAAAACGGTCTGCCAGACTAAGTTAAACGAAACAAATTAAGAAAAAACAAACGTTTGTGATAACTATCAATATATGGACATTTTTTCCAATTCCATCCCGCCCGTCCTCTCAATCTATTTTATTTCTCATTCTTTCTTCTGATGAAGGACTAGCGTCCGAAACGTTATGACCCGCTTCCTGCTATATCAAGCGTTAACCTAATATATACCTTCCGTATACTGTACCGATTGTGTTGTTGTTTCTGTTTACCTTTTACATACATATATATATTATATATATATATGTAAAAGGTAAACAGAAACAACAACACAATCGGCTTCTTGCTCACATTAATTTCTCTATTTTCATATATATATATATATATATATATATATATATATATATATATATATATATATATATATATATATATATATATATATATATATATATATATATATATATATATACATATATATATATATATATATATATATATATACATATATTTATTAAAATAACAGATTAAAGTTTAAGCAAAGAATCGCTGCTTTCACCCACCCTTAACGGGATCTTCTGAAACTAACAAAGTCAATCTGTAAACGCAGAACTGGATATTTTAAAAAACGTTGCAACCGGAGGAAGACAGGAAGACGATATTTTGGTTCGTGGAAACGTTCCCTGGCAAAGAACGGAAAAAAACGAATAATACGTCATTAATAGGAGCGGTGAAAAACAATTACGCGCAAAGACAGAACCACGTTTATGGTATAAAAGAGGTCGTAGACTAATCTCTTAGGTGGTGCATAGAGACGTTCTCTGGCAATGAACGAAAAAACGAAGATAATAAGTCATATGTGGAGCGTGGAGAACAAGGAATATGACGTCACTTTC
>OZ024743.1:260321471-260348971 GCA_964016885.1 Eledone cirrhosa | reverse complement strand
GCTGAGCGTGTATCTTGGATCTGCAAACTCCTCCTCAATGGTCCGAGGATAGACTCTTTCTTTTACATTTTTCTTATTACCTAGACATCGAGCGGGCACCTGACTTCCACGACAAAGCATCTTATCAACTGGTTTTATTTAAAATTTATCATTTAAAAAAAAAAATTATATTCACTAATTTCTGTCTATCTTGTTTTTGTTTATCAACTGTAAGAAGTACTAGATACTTCCCTTACTCTGTCATGTGTTACTAGCTCAATGCAGAGGTATAAATTAAATAAATAAATAATTGTTTCTACTTTTGGCACAAGGCCAGCAATTACCCAGTATATTACTGGTACTTTATTTTATCGACCCCGTAAGGATGAAAGGCAAAGTTAATCTCGGCGGGATTTGAACTCTGACCGTAAAGGGACGTAACTATGCTAGAAAGCATGGCGTCCGACCCTCTACCAATACAGCCAGATAAATAATATATGGTCCCAAACAACAATATCAGACCGGTTATGTTTGAATTCGTTGGCAGTCTTTCTTTTTACGTTCCACCATTATTCCTTTGAACAATTAGACTCTACATATTCTTCTCTACTTGGTTTTATTTTCGTCTTCCTTAGTGTAATTCAGATTATTCTGGTTACCACATCATGTCTCATGGGTAGGTGGTAACGAGAAGACATTCTTTCATAGTAGGTAATAATGTGGCTAAAATCTTCGGTCTTCGTTTTGCACAGCATACATTTATTGTCAACTGAAGACTTTCCTCTGTCTGGAGTGTGCGCGCGCGCGTATGTGTGTGTGTGTGTGTGTGTGCGTGTGTCAGTGTATCAGCATGAGTCTTATTAGAAGGCTACAACAATGCAAAAGAGACAATGTTAAAAATAATTGTTTCTACGTTTGGCAAGAGGCCAGCAATTATCCCAGTGCATTACTGGTACTTTATATTATCGGCCCCGTAAGGATGAAAAGCAAAGTTAACCTCGGCGGGATTTGAACTCAGAATGGGAAAGGCCGTAACTCTATACGTCAAAGCATGGCGTCCGACCCTCTACCGATACTGCCAATCTAATAATGTTAAAAATAATGGTTTCTTATATAGGGACAAGGCCAACAACTTTTTTATATATATATATATATATATATATATATTTATATATATATATATATATATATATACATACATATATATATATATATATATATATATATACATATATATATATATATATATATATATATATATATATATATATATATATATATATATATATATATATATATATATATATATATATATATATATATATATATATATATATATATATATATATATATATATATATATATATATATATATAACTGCAAGGTAACGTACCAACATATTTGGTGTCGATTTAATCGACTTTCCCCTCCCTCAAAAGTTCATGGCAATTTGTGGAGGGAAGGGGTAGCTGAACCTGCCAGTAGAAGAAAGGGGGAGAGGGGGTGGAGGAAACCCAGTCGTGCGTTGATAGTGCCAACTACAGCTGGGCAGGAGGTCAAGGAAGTATACTAGGGAGGGGGAGGAAGTCGGAACAATAAGTAAAACAATATGGGGTAAATATAAAGAAAAATACCGAGAATGTTAAAAAAACAATTAATTATAAAAATAAAAAAAAACCAATTTCTGGTTACTATAACCTAAGGACAGCTATCAAGTCTCTCACTGGTACTGCTAGACTAAAGAAAGGTTTACTAGGAGTCCCGTGACTAATACGAAATAAAGGTTTCTACCCCAGGCACAAGGCCAGCAACCACCCAGTGCAAAAAAAAAAAACTAATACGAAATAATAATTCAGAATCCCGAAAAAGAATACTAATACTATATCTAAGGGTGCCGCTACGATACAAAAATTCTAGTGCAAATAAATGCTCGTACGAAGTATATGAAACATTTGATACGGAAAATTAATTCAGAAGCCCCCCAATAAATAAATAAATAAATAAATACTGATATACGAGAAATTAAAGCAAAGATACCACTAAGAAATGTAGAAAGCACGGAAAAGGGGGCAGCCATCGGATAAGAAGGCAAGTATCCGGGGTCTACCACAAAGCGGAGTCGGCCAATTCTATCATAGAATAGGGGAAGGGGTGAGGGTACTGAGGCTACAAAGGACCGAGGAGCTGCCTCGGGTGGGCGAGAAAGTGAAAAGGACGACGACAAAGAAAGAGGACTGGGGTGGAAGGACTAGGGAGGGGTGGGGGGAAGAAGGAAATATAGAGGAAGCGATAAAAAGATATAGAAGACGATCTTACGTCTACCTTTGCAAGCAGGGGTTACCCATTACAAAGTCGGCAAGTGGGGTGTTATAGCCCTTGTCTCCCCTCCCCCCCGGGTCATTATGGGATTTGAGGGCGAGGTAAGTCCTACGCAATCTGTGTTTACATGCAGTTACCAGTTCATCTTTCTTGTTTAGGAGTTGGTCCGTCGAAAACAGCATTTGTAAAGTTTCCTCCGAGCATAAATTGCACGGACGGCGTCCTCCCGTGTAAGAGTTGGCTCTGGACAGTAAGCTCCAAGTGAGATCATAGGTAATATTGTTATCCTTGAGGTCCCATATACGTCAAAGCATGGCGTCCGACCCTCTACCGATACTGCCAATCCAATAATGTTAAAAATAATGGTTTCTTATATAGGGACAAGGCCAACAATTTTGAGGGAGGGGAAAGTCGATTAAATCGACACCAAATATGTTGGTACGTTACCTTGCAGTTGTGTGTATATATATATACAAAATTGTTGGCCTTGTCCCTATATAAGAAACCATTATTTTTTAACATTATTGGATTGGCAGTATCGGTAGAGGGTCGGACGCTTTGCTTTGACGTATAGAGTTACGGCCCTTGCCATTCTGAGTTCAAATCCCGCCGAGGTTAACTTTGCCTTTCATCCTTACGGGGTCGACAATATAAAGTACCAGTAATGCACTGGGATAATTGCTGACCTTGTGCCAAACGTAGAAACAATTATTTTTAACATTGTCTCTTTTGCATTGTTGTAGCCTTCTAATAAGACTCATGCTGATACACTGACACACGCACACACACACACGCACACACACACGCACACACACACACATACACACGCGCGCGCGCACACACACGCGCACACGCACACTCCAGACAGAGGGAAGTCATCAGTTGACAATAAATGTATGCTGTTCAAAACGAAGACCGAAGATGTTAGCCACATTATTACCAACTATGAAAGAATGTTATATATACGATATATTAACAAATGGAAACTATATTTATAAAACCATATTTATTTCATTATACATATTTCAAGGACACCAAGTTAAATTATGGTGTGCTTTCATCAGATAAAATATAATATAGATAGTTTCATAAATAAATATTGACATACCCTTAAAGAATGCGACCATTTCTGTTGGAAGCTCCCGGATAGTGGGGTTATTAAAATTTATTTAGTCTATTATGCAACTTAGTGTCGGATATGTTTAAATCACAGTAGATTTAAAATAAGCCGTTAAAGTATAGAAAAAAGGAAAAGAAAAGAAAAAGAGAAAAAAAAGAGAAAAAGAGAAAAAAGAGCAAACCCTGAGAAGAAAATAAGAAAACAAGAGAAAGAGAAAGGGAAAGAGAAAGAGAAGAAGAAAAAGAAGTAGAAAGAGAAGAAGAAAGAGAAAGAGAAAGAGAAAGCCCTAAGTGATAGGTTGTATTAGCGTAACTTTTAAGATGAAGTGAAAAAATAAATATTTATTGGATGAGTTAGGAAGAGTAAATAAGCGTGAATAGAAAATAAATAAGTAATAATTGTTTCTACGTTAGGCACAAGGCCAGCAAACACCCAGTGTATCACTGGTACTTTATTTTATCGACCCCGTAAGGATGAAAGGCAAAGTTAAATAAATAAGTAATAATAACTGGAGAATTTTAACCAGTGTTTAACTATGATTAAATGTTTAGTTTATCAATTAAATTATCAATTAAATTATTGAGATTTATACATTAAAATTAAGACCTATATATTATTAAAATCTATATATTATTAAAACTATATATTATTAAAAAATCTATATATTATTAAAAGAATATATTCATATATATACATACGCACACATATATATATATACATATACATATATATATATACATACACATACATATATATACATACAATAAAAGATTTTTTATGTTTAAGATATAGGAATTTTTCTAAATTTATAGTTTTTTCGGAGAAATCGGAGAAAAAATCGGGGAAAAATCATTTCTATGTAATAGCAAAACAGCGTGAAGGAAATTAAGTTATTTACTTATATTAAATGTTATAAATGTTAAGATAATAAAGGAAATTTAGGATTATACAAACCTTATATTATTCAATAGTAAGTTATAATTTTATAAATTTTATATCTAATAAATCCACCTGTTATGTAGTTGTGACTGTTATTATATAAGTTTGTTTAGCATAAACCGTAAGAAATCCTTTATAACAGAGTGCATTCGAATTGTATGTATATATACATATACACACAACCCCTACATAGATACACACACATATATATACACATACCGGTAGACATGCATCATACATATATATATATATATAGAGAGAGAGAGATAAATATATATTTAATTATATTATGTACATAATATATAAAATACAATAAAAAATAAAAATGAATTATAGTTTTAAAAGGAATTACGATTTGGAAATATATTCATACAATTTTAAGCAATATAATTTTAAAAAATATTTAAAATATTTTAAGATATAATTTTAAAATAGGAATATGTCTAAACATTCAGTATAAAAATGAATTTAAATTTTTTATATATAATATTTAACTCTCAGTATGTTTAACTTAATTTTTCAAAGAAATTTTCAAAGAAAAAGAAAGAGAAACTTTCAAAAAGAGAAACTTTCAAAAAGAGAAACTTTCAAAAATAGGAGAAACTTTCAAAGAAAATATTTTCCCCTTTTAAGAGCTTTCAGTATGTTTATCTAGAAAAATTTTCTAGGAAAAATTGTTTTTATATAATGAGAGTTTTAAGCAGTCAAATGAAGGAATCTAATGATTTATCGATAGGTTCAATATATTTAATAGAATGAGTTATATATTACATTTTAAATTCATATTTAAACGTTGAATTCAATCTATGTTTTCAGCAACTGAAAAGATTGCTTCTTACGTTCAGGGAATTTTTGCTTTTTAATATAAAGAATATTTCTTCTATACAAAGATCGCAATTTTCGGAAGAGGAGTTAAATGGAGTAGCTTTTGAAATAATATTCCAAAGTAACGAATATTTAACGTTCTTTAATTTAAGATCCCATAATAAGCTAGATAGAGAAGTGAAAGATTTTTTGTTTAAATGCGTAAAAGAGCATTTATGGTTATTAAAACGAGATTTAAAATCTGAGGAAGTAGATGCTACATAATTAAATGAATTTAAATTAGTTTTTACATTACAATTATATACTATATTTTTAGCTAAACAATTGTTATTTAACGGAGAGTTAGATTTATTTCTACAGTTACATTTATCAAAATTTAAGTCACTAGGAGCTGTATTATTAAATTGAGCTGTATTACTAAATTGGATATTGCTGGGGTTATTAGTGGTATTTTGGTTAGGTTTAAATTTCTATTATTAATTCTATTAATATTCTGCGCTAAATTTTTGGTGGGTGAATAAGTTAATTTTATAGTATGTCTATTAAATATTGAGTAATATCTATGTGTTCTAGGGAAGCATTTGTCAAGAGCTTTAAAGAATAGTTTAGCAATAGGAGTTTTAATATTTAATGAGAAAGGAGGAGCGGACCATAATATATTCCTAGTTCTGTTTCTTTTTTTGTTTTCCGAATTATTGTAAGGTTTTCTATTATAGTTGTTAAAATTGTTAATATTATGGTTAGTTGTTATATTATTATTATCAATGTATTTAATTTTATTTCTATATCCAGCTCGACCTAACGCTTCGTTGTAATAATGTGCTTTATCATCAAATATATTCCTATTAGCTGAAATTCTAGAAATGCGTTGCTGTACAGAATTCACTATAGTATTTTTAACGGATCTGGGGTGATTAGAGTTAAAATTAACGTAGTTTAAGTTCTCGTTTAGTTTGTGAAATGGATAATGAAGACATGTGTTAAGGTTTAAGGTTACATCTAGAAAATTAACTATTTTATGGTTTTTCTCTATTTCTACTTTTAGATTAAGGTAATTAAAAAATTGTATAATTTCTTTTCTTTTCCTATTTAATTCACAGTTATTATTTTCGATAAGTAATAGCATTTCGTCACGATATAAACCTCCGGTTATCTCAGGTATTTTTCTATGTAGAGAATTATTTATAAAAAGGCCCACAAAATCCGTTACCTGAGCGGAATCGGATGATCCCATAGTGATATCGAAATTATTATTTCTATCTGCTCTAGTCCAGAGTTGGTTGTTAAATTCAATTAATGTTTTCCGTGCCGTTAAGATAATGTGCATTTCATTACTAGTTAAGTCTGTATGTTTAAATGCATATGTTAGTGCTTTATTAAGTAGATTAGGAGTGATGGATGAGTAATAATTAGCAATATCCAATTGAATAAACTTATTATTATAGTTATATTTAATTTCCTTAAACCATTCGATAACTTCATTAGTTCCTTTCCAGAATTTTAAATAAGATAATTCCTTAATTTGTGGTATTATTCTGTCTAAAATATTCTTGCTAAGTATGCCAAGGTCCGATTTAGATGGTGCAATTAATCTGACTGGTAATTCAGTTTCAAAGTTCCTTTTGTGGTCCTTCATATTAATTTTAGGTTTCCTTGGCATGAAGGGTTGTGTCCTATTTTCAATGCCTAATTCATGCATTATATAAGAGGCATCTGTATTCAATTTTTCAAGGTCTTCATTAGTTGTTATTTTGTATTTCTTCCTTAATTCCTTTAATATAAGATCGTTATAGATGTCCTTTTGTATTCCGTAAAGATTATTGGTTTT
Organism: Eledone cirrhosa; assembly: GCA_964016885.1. Lineage (NCBI taxonomy): Eukaryota > Metazoa > Mollusca > Cephalopoda > Octopoda > Eledonidae > Eledone > Eledone cirrhosa. Next base: position 260,341,961 of record OZ024743.1, on the reverse strand, counting down.
GTCTGACTTGACTAGAATTTTTTCCGTTTTCTCCAAGTTTTCAATATTATTTTTCATATTTCTTAGGTAATCCTGGCCTATGAAGTTGTTTTTGTATTTTATGCTTTGGATGATAGATATGATTTTATTTTCAAAATCCATTAGTAGTTTGTTGGGGGGGGGGGGGGGTAGATTTGAAGATTTTATCAAGATTGGAAACATTCTCTTTTACATCAGATTTATCGAAGTGGAAAGCACGCCACCTGATTCTTCTTATAAAAGAGTCTCATTTTTCTATTAATTGTTTAATAAAGTCTTTATTCCTAGGTATAGGTATGTCCTTTAGAGAAGAAGAGATCTTAAAGAATTCCATTATTTTTCAGTTATAATATAAAGCGCTCGACAATAAAGGAGCAGAATATATGTAGAAGTTCTATTTAAATTGTTGGGATACAACAAGCAAATATTTTTAGAACTGATATAAAGCACTCAACAAATTATTGGAGTAAAAATACGATATATTAACAAATGGAAACTATATTTATAAAACCATATTTATTTGATTATACATATTTCAAGGACACCAAGTTAAATTATGGTGTGCTTTCATCAGATAAAATATAATATAGATCAGTTTTATAAATAAATATTGACATACCCTTAAAGAATGCGACCATTTCTGTTGGAAGCTCCCGGATAGTGGGGGTTATTAAAATTTATTTATTCTATTATGCAAATTAGTGTCGGATATGTTTAAATCACAGTAGATTTAAAATAAGCCGTTGAAGTATAGAAAAAAGGGAAAGAAAAGAAAAAGAGAAAAAAAGAGAAAAAGAGAAAAAAAAGAGAAAGAAAGAGCAAACCCTAAAGAAAATAAGAAGAAAATAAGAAAACAAGAGAAAGAGAAAGAGAAAGAGAAGAAGAAAGAGAAAGAGAAAGCCCTAAGTGGTAGGTTGTATTAGCGTAACTTTTAAGATGAAGTGAAAAAATAAATATTTATTGGATGAGTTAGGAATAGTAAATAAGCGTGAATAGAAAATAAATAAGTAATAATAACTGGAGAATTTTATCCAGTGTTTAAATATGATTAACTGTTTAGTTTATCAATTAAATTATCAATTAAATTATTGAGATTTATAAATTAAAATTGAGATCTATATATTATTAAAATCTATATATTATTAAAACTATATATTATTAAAAGAATATATTCATATATATACATACGCACACATATATATATATATACATACACATACATATATATACATACAATAACAGATTTTTTATGTTTAAGATATAGGAATTTTTCTAAACATAGATTTTTCTGAGAAATCGGAGAAAAAATCGGAGAAAAAATCGGAGAAAAATTATTTCTATGTAATAGCAAAACAGCGTGAAGGAAATTAAGTTATTTACTTATATTAAATGTTATAAATGTTAAGATAATAAAGGAAATTTAGGATTATACAAACCTTATATTATTCAATAGTAAGTTATAATTTTATAAATGTTATATCTAATAAATCCACCTGTTATGTAGTTGTGACTGTTATTATATAAGTTTGTTTAGCATAAACCGTAAGAAATCCTTTATAACAGAGTGCATTCGAATTGTATGTATATATACATATACACACAAGCCCTACATAGATACACACACATATATATACACATACCGGTAGACATGCATCATACATATATATATATAGAGAGAGATAAATATTATGTACTTTAATTATATTATGTACTTTATATTTATCTATATATATATAGAGAGAGATAAATATAAAGTACATAATATAATTAAAGTACATAATATATATATTTTATCTGATGAAAGCACACCATAATTTAACTTGGTGTCCTTGAAATATGTATATTGAAATAAATATGGTTTTATAAATATAGTTTCCATTTGTTAATATATCGTATTTTTACTCCAATAATTTGTTGAGTGCTTTATCAGTTATAAAAATATTTGCTTGTTGTATCCCAACAATTTAAATAGAACTTCTACATATATATATATATATATATATATATATATATATATATATATATATATATATATATATATATATATATATATATATGCATATATATATACAGATATACAGTATATATATATATATGCATATACATATATATATATATATTTACACACACACACACACACACACAGAGAGACACACACACACACACACACACACACACCTACACACACACACACACACACACACACACACACACACACACACACACACACACACACACACACACACACACATATATATATATATATATACCTACATATATGTATTTAAATATAAATAAATTCAGATATAAATTTGCTAAAAATATAAACCATATGCGCAAAATGAGTCATAATAGTTATATCGTATTTTTCCCTATATAATATATGCGTAGTGGTGGCGTATTGGCAGAATTGGTAGAACATCGGATAGAATACTCTGCGGTAGTCTTCCCGACTCCGTGTGCTCTATGTTCAAATCCGGTCAAGGTTTTTCTTGCATTTTTTTAGGTCCATAAATAAAGTCTCTGTCCAGTAATGCTGTCGATTCTTCTCCTATATCACTTTCACTCCTTTTCTGGAACAAATATGCTGTGTTCAGACGTGGAGAGAGAATGGGCTCTGCTAGATTCAAAAGATGTCTAAGAAACACTGTATGTCACTACGGCGTCACTGACAACTACATTAGGAGTAAAAGCAAGCAAGTAATATATGTGTTACAATTTTTTTCCAGCCGAGAAATTATAAACTTAAACTATAACAGAATCAAAGTTTAAACTTCTATAAATTGTGTATTTTTAGATATCAGTAAATGTAAATATATGGGCATTTGTAAGTAAAGACATGGCTCTAAATTTGGGGTCAGTTTTCAATAAGACTGACCGCAGCATCAACTCTGGAGAAATGAAAGCAAAATCAACACAATTAAGATTTTATCTCTGAAATTTAATAGCCGTAATTGAATATCGACTCTCGACATTTTGTCCGTTGATCCACTCTTTTTCCTTCGTTCTTTCTCTCTCTATTTATCTTTCTCTCTATCTCTATATCACAGGCTCTCCTCTCTGTGGCCAAAATATTGGATGTGGTCAAACCTGACGAGCGATGGTCCTCGTTTACATTTAAATGCCTCAGGTGCCATGGCGGTTCTCTTTCAATTCTCTCGCGGGTTTATTAGGCCTCATGATAAGGCATAGCAAGCAAGGTTTTATACTCTTTACTCTACAGTTTTATATGATAGTAATGGTAATGATAATAATTTTGGTAATTACAGAGATGGTAGTATTAGTGGTAAGGTACTGATGTTAGTAAGAAGAAGAAGAAGAAGAAGAAGAAGAAGAAGAAGAAGAAGAAGAAGAAGAAGAAGAAGAAGAAGAAGAAGAAGAAGAAGAAGAAGAAGAAGAAGAAGAAGAAGAAGAAGAAGAAGAAGAAGAAGAAGAAGAAGAAGAAGGATGATCTCTTTTTAGGAAGTAATAAGAGAAGTGTTATATAGAAAGTTGGTAGAGCCCAAATGAAACAAAAAAAGAGAGAAACAGGTAAAAAAAAAAATTTGCAGGCAAGAAACTCCATTCAGTGTTTCTCAAAAAGAAGTAATACATAAGGACAAGGACGGTTGGTTTAGTTAAAGAAAGGAGTATTGAAGAAAGAGCCTGAGGAATTGATCTGAACAGTACAGGAACAGGCTCCAAAAGTATATTGGATCAGGAAAATGATAGATAAATATGATTATTCATCCACATATAGAATGTGTAGTGTCAGAATGCTTGTAGTAAGCTCAAAATGAATACAAAACTTGTAGACACTGTAATTTTTTGCAAGAGATTTGTCTATGGCCATATTGTTGAAATATAAATGAAACTTCTAGAAAACACGGTAGTGAGACTTCTATGGGACATTTTAATACAAAAGGAAGATACAGCAATACAATCGTGATATTGAAGTCGTTGATAAGAAGTGTGTCTGATCATTGAGGTTGCATGCCGAATCGATACCAGAGTTAAACAGCTAAAAAGGTTAAACAGTTGATACCAGATTTAAACTGCTGAAGAGGTTCAACAATTGATACCAGAGTTTAACAAATGAAGACATGAAATACAATATTATCCTTAAGTCCTGAAAATATGAAGTTGACAAGATTATTATATTGATAATTGTCATTGGAATTTTGATAACTGTGAGAATTTGAAATAAATATTAGATATGAATCTGGAATCAGATGTTCGGCAAAAACGTTGTTTAATTGGATCAGCAAGAATTATCCAGAAGGTTCTTGACACAAAATAAGAATAGCTATGAACTGTGTGAAAGAACATTCATTGGAGAAAGAGCAATAGTTTTTCTCATTCCAGGCAATGTACCAGCAGCAACAGCAGCAGCAGCGGTGGAATTTAAATACAGAACGTAAAGAGGCAAGATTAAATGCTTCTAAGCATTTTGTCCGACGATTCTGCCAACCCATTGCCTCTACAATAACAACAATAATAATAACATCAGTAGTATTCAAGAAAATGGCCTTTATTTCTTATGCTTTGCCCTAGATCCCCTTTTTGTCACCATATATAAACACCACTTAAAATATAACAGTTGTTTTATTCAGATGTTTACTGCACACTAAAATGCTTTCTTTAAACAATACTCTTCTTACTTCTCTCGTCAGTTGTCATTGAAATCTAAAGGAACAGTCTTCTCTGTTTCAGATTTTTTGCTACTTTTGGATATTTTCAGAATCATTTCATTGAATTTTTTGGAAACTGCATTCCTAATATCACGATCAATAAACCAAAATGTTGGAATTATTCCGGCACTGCATAAAGACAAATAGGAATATATTTCGATAAATTCCCACAGTATATTACTTTTGTTTTCAACTGATGTCCTCATCAGATGTAGATGAAAGCATTTGAGAATGAATATAGTTGATGCAAATATGCAGTTGGTAATTATACCTGCAATCAATGAACTACGAATTAACAGACGATCGGCATTCGTAAGCAGACGATACGCCATCAAACCGCGTGATTTAAGCAAGCAGAAGGCCACAATCACTGTACTGATAGATGTTATCAAGCTCAACACAAACGTAAGCCACTGGAAACCTAAATTTGTCTGTTGGTTAAGGGTAAAGTTGCATTCGGAATACATTGGGCTGGTGTTGTTGGAAAACCCGAGAAAATATATAGGCATGACGGTAATTACTGTACCAAACCAAGGTATATATAGCAGAAGAGTAGAACCAAAGTTATTCACCCTTTGTAAGTAACGATATGGGTTGGCCGCCTGGAGAACTCGATCAATGCTGATCACAAACATATGCAACTGAAAATAGAATAAAAATGAGAATATGTCAGAGATCAAAGAATTAAATTAAATGATTTCTTCCGAGTTAAATTTATTTCGGCTATTGATAAGATGAATTATACATTAGTCCAAAAATTCGATTAGAAACAAGTATTATATATTCATGTATGCATATTTCTTTCTCCATTCTTTCCAGATTCCTCAACAAGTATAGTCGACTTATGACTAAAGACACAAACCATTTTCGAAGGTATTCTGACATCATTGAAACTGTAGATATACGCTAAACTCTTGCATATATTCATCCCTTTTCACCTTTTGGATTCAACAAGTAGTTCTGTCAAGTTAAATCTATATAAAATGCAATTTAGCTTGTATGAAATATCTACGTGACAACAAGTAACACCCCACTATTTCTTGCATAAATTATTAGAGGCAGGAAGGTCGTTGGGAGGAGAAAACAACAGGAGAAACAAACAATTGAGGACGTCCAGGCGAGACGAGAACCCTGCATCACTTTGTAATAGATGTATTTCTTGAGACGAGAAGTACCTGAAAATTCCTGCCTGAAAATGGTCAAGGAGGCAGACAGAAAACAATAAACCTGTTCGTTAGTTTGCAAAGTACTTCCATATCTATTGAACGTATCAGAAGATACGGACATTAACATTCAAGCATATGTCACATAACTTGTAGGCGGATCTCCTCACTTGAATAAAATGTTGAAGGACAAATGTTTCCCTTGTTTAATGGAATGTGCTAGATTGCGATCATATTTTGTCGTGATCTGGAAACATGGAGGTATGAGAAATATACTGCATTGTTAGAAGGTGAATGAAAAAGACACAAATGGCTCGAAAAATGCGAACAACCTGACTCTGTAAAAAAGCCATCTTTCGGCGAGATACAGCGAAAATGTATAATCAGCCAAGAGTGTAGAGTTTACCCGCTCCCTCTCTATCAAACCCCTTTTCTTGAGAATTTAATTTTCCTCTATCTTTTTTTTCTTTTTCACTATTTTCTCTCATCTGGTTTCTCAATTAAACAGGTTAAATACTTTCACTATTGTATATCTATACGGTTATATATGCACACCCACACACACACACACACACACACACACACACACACACACACACACACACACACACACACACACACACACACACACACACACACACACACACACACACGCACACGCACACACGCACACGCACACACACACACACACACACACACACACACACACCTACACACACATACGCGCACACACACACATACACACACAGATATATATATATACTAGCAGCAGGACCCGGTGTTGCACTGGGTAGGAAACGTGAAATAGCAACACGCATATGAAAAGATTGAGGAATGTAGCTGTATACTTTTGAATTCCCTTATTCTCAGGGAATGATTGTTCATCTACTGGAAACGTAGAACACCAGCAGGCCCGAATCGTGAAACATCTGCATGCATGTGCAAAATCTGAAGAAAATCAGCTGGATACTCTTTAAGCGTACTAAATCTTAGAGTATGATTTTTCTTCCATTTGGAGAAAATCGGTTAGGTACTTTTCGAGTTTTATAGATTCGCACCCAGTCATGTCTATTGCACCTGCATGCATAGTGTACAGAGTAAAGCCGGCAATGCTTGAGGAAGACATGTCATGCAACTGCACCGCATGTTGGGCCTTCCCCACAGGAGACGATAGCCTCTTCGTAAATCTACCCAATCTGATATAGACCGAACTGTTATATCGGATGCCGAACGCTTCGGAGTTACTATTGGGGTCACCATCAACAGTTTTAAGTGGAGGTCACCGTTGAATTAGCACAACCGCTGTTCGGTGTATTTGCTCAGGCCGTTCATACTGCGGTGTAGGTGCAACAAAGGGGGGTCTTAATAAAAGTAGCACAGACGTGAGTTTTACGGTGACAATAACACGGCAGCGTACACAGGGCCGGATTTGCGCTTGATGAAAGCACGAAGCGTCAACAGGGCATCGACAAAAATGTTAAGGTCCTCCTCATTTCCTCAATCTCCCGAAAATGGCCCTGCTTAAAAGTAAGTGTTGTGTCCTCTGTTAAATAAACCAAATTTTTGACGAAATATTATACGCTACTTACGATGTTTAAGTAGCGTTTATATTGAAAATGAAAATGCCCAATGCTAATTCGTAAATTTCCTAGAAACCATTAATGGAATCGGAAAGTTCTTTTTGTCCACAGCAATGCGAGGGCGCTAACTAATGTGTACTGCAAATTTCGAGGAAATCGGCTGGATTATCTTTAAGTTACGCCTCAAAAAAGCCTAAAAATGCCTTTAAAATGCGGTTTTTCGCCTGATGCGGGCCCTAAGGCAGAAAAAGTTAAAATTTGCACTTCAAGAAATATAAGTAACGCATGTGTAAAGTTTGAAAAAAATCGGTCGGGTACTTCTCGGGTGTTAAGGATTTACACAGACAGACATCCTCTGTTTTATATATAGAGAGATATATAAGCGCAGGCATGGCTGATTGGTTAAGGAGTTGCCTCTAGCTTCATTTCTGCTAGGTGGCATCTTGGGCATGTGTCTTTTAACATAGCCTCGGGTTGATCAATATCTTGTGAGTGAAATTGTGTGGATAGGTTTGTTGTTGAGTGCTGCACGAAAGGAATTGAAATTAAATCTGCAATGACTGGCACACTTGTCCTCTCAACAACCACTGTGTACTGTACGCAGCATGTGAGTGGAGTTACACTGAAGCAGGTGGAGAGGTTCATGTGTCTCAGGGGCGTTTTCACACGAGATGGAAGCGAAGAGCCTGAACTAAATGCAAGAATTGCAGGAGTTGGAGCAGTAATGCGCCAGCTTCAGCACTGGTTGATCAAAAGGGAGTGAGGTGTAAAATCCAAGTATACGATCACGAATACATGCGTCCGAAATAGGATTTTTCCAAAAGGCTTATGGAGTAACGTTACTTGATAGGGCATTTAGTTCGGAAATCAAGGTTTAGCTCTATCAAGAAGAAAAATCCAATTCTGGAAAAAAAATCGTATAATTTTCTCTTGTGTGCTGTCTTACTGATATGCTTGAATTAACTTTGTAGTGTTTCGAGGCAAGAACATTACTTTAATGTTCTTTAATGACAAATTATTTCTGTGTGCCATACAATTGTCTACTAATAGGACGATTTTTTGCTTCAGTTCACAATGCCACTTAAATAATCACTTGTTAAAAATAACTGTAGTATTCCAAGCATTTGCGTTAGAACATTAATGAAAATGTGTAATTTTGACACCTTTAACCATTTTGATATCGAATCACCTGAAACCAACGCTGGTTTTATGATAAAAAAACTGTTTGTTTTAAATTTATGTAAGAACCTTTCTTAAGTTATGTTCCAAATACCAACTAAATGACGAGAAAGTTAGTTATATTTATAATTCACTCCAAATTCCTGATTACTTTCAAAATGATGTGAAAGCAATAGGCAGAAAAGTTTAAGACAACGAAGGGTTATCATTTTTCTAATTGCTAGAAGTTCTTGTTTCCCTCATAACTATGCAATAAAGAACTGTGATTCGCTCTTTTGAAGAATGAAATCCTTTCGTGTAATATACGCCTGCACATCTTGTATGTGTGTATGTATGTGGTAGAGAGTGTAAATCAGCAGGACAGCTCAAACGACATGCAAAAGTACATGAACTCCAACCACAGCCGGCTATTCTCAGTGAATGTTTTGGTTGCCGACTCTGTGCAAGTCATTTTAGATCATTGGCAGGGCTAAAAAGCCACATTCGATCGCAGCACTGTTAATTGCTATCGTGTGTGTGTGTGTGTGTGTGTGTGTGTGTGTGTGTGTGTGTGTCTATGTATATATAGATATGTGTGTGTGTATGTGTGTATATATATATATATATTTATTATTATTATTATTATTGTTATGATGGGTGGTGGATTGGCAGTATCAGAAGGGGATCGGACGCCATGCTTTGCAGCAAAGAGTTACGAGCCTTTATGGTCTGAGTTCAAATCCCGCCGAGGTTAACTTTGCCTTTCATCTTTACGGGATCGATAAGATAAAGTACCAGTAATGTACTGGATTATTGCTGGCCTTGTGCCCAAAATAGAAACATTTAATATTGTTTTTATAATTGTCGTTATTATGGTTTTTCTTTTCGTGCAATGGACATAATCGATAACGAGGGGGCAGCCATCATACATGCATGCATGCATGCATTGACACTTTAATATTGTTATTATAATTGTCGTTATTATGGTTTTTCTTTTCGTGCAATGGACATAATCGATAACGAGGGGGCAGCCATCATGCATGCATGCATGCATACATACATACATACATACATACATACATACATACATACATACATACATACATACATACATACATGCATGCATGTATGTATGTATGTATCTATGTATGTATGTATGTATGTATGTATGTATGTATGTATGTATGTCAGGTCACCAGTTGGTGCTACTGGTAACATGTATCCCAGTACAACCTGTCTCATGGTCGGGTCGTTGGCGACTAAACTGGCAACCCCACCAAGGTTTCTTGGTGAGGAGGGTGACTTTGGACATCCTGCAGGACTAACAACAAAACCTGTCAAAAGTGCAAAGGAACTCTTAAGAGTCAATGGCCATCCAAAATCACTGGGAGAGATGACCCCTTAGCCTTTGTCAAGGCAGAATTCTAGGGGAAGGAAAACTCTGATATAACACCTGCAACCCTGATGGTATCCAATGATGTTGACTTGTTCTTCTTTTTGGTAAATATCATCTTGGTTAAGAGAGTGCGACTGGCTTTGTGCAGTGCCTTTGCTCACTATAAAAGCTTCACGGCACAGGCATTGCTTTATTTCTGGAGATCTCTCTGCACTTGTTGTCACATGGTAACATGGGCCCAGCACTATGTGTCAATAATTGTCACAAGTGTAGTGTTTGTACCAGAGTTTTCAAGTCGCTGGCTGGACTAAAAAGTCACACTCGTTCAGCGCATCGGTAGGCGTTCTCCTACATGGATATAAAGTAGTGGCGGTACTCGAAAACGAGTTGGCAGCCACCATGTATGTATGTATGTATGTATGTATGTATGTATGTATGTATGTATGTATGTATGTATGTATGTATGCATGGTTTTATAATTTCACAAAGTTTTACTAATAGAGAGAGTTGGTTTCTAACATAAACAGAAGACTCTCTCATTGGAATTTACGCAACATCAACTAGGTAGATTATGTATGCATGTCTGCATGTGTAGATATGGATGTAATTGTATGTGTGGATGTGGATGTTTTGAGTTGTATGTGTGCATGTGTATATGCTTTGTATCTGTACATGTGTATATGCAGTTATTAGATGCAAAATTTTTGGAATATTTTATATATTTTTACTGTTCCATTAATGGATTGCACTTGTAATTTCCTAATTAGTTGTGTTCTTTCTGTTCCTGTGAAGCCTAGCTTCTCAAGATTTGTATTGAGGCAGTTACCCCAGTGCCCCAATACCCCAGTGCCCCAATAATCACAGGCATTAATCTGAAGGTGTAATCAGGGTGGAGTATCTGCAGATTTCTCATCAGTTCTGCATAAATATTTTCCTTTTCACCTATCTTTAATATTATATTGGCATCTGCTGGGCAGCTAATTTCCACTACTGTGCATGCTTTCTTTTCCCTGTCCCGTATCATAATATCTGGTCTGTTATGCCTGCATTTTATTGGGGTTTTTACTGGAACATTCCACTAGTACTCTTTCATATTATGTACATGGATGACTTCCACATTGCTGTAGCTTTTAATGTGTTTATTATCGGGGCTATAGTTTTACGAACTGCATTGTACAGTGTTTGGGCCACTACATAATGCCTCATAGGTAGATAGTACCGCGATGACATCTTTGGACAACTGTTGATGACATGGGTGATATCCTCGATGTGAATTCTGCATAGTCTGCACTTGTTATCACATCTAGGTGTTTTGCCTGCATCCCTATCTCTTTTGTGAATCAGGTATTTCGTGTTAATTTCCTGTTCTTGGATTGCAAAAGCGTATCCTTCAAAGTGGGAGCCAATATAGCGGCTGTTGGTCCAAGATAGACTTTCCTTATCTATATTACTATCACTCTGGAGCTTCCTGGCAACATATCCATGCATGAATGTTTGCTGATAAGCATGCAGTTTTTCATCCATGGATTCACTGCGATACTGCTGAGCGACTTCCCTGGGTGTGAGTTTTTGATTTTCACACAGGGAATATCTCTCGAGGAGTTCCTTCCCAACTCTCATGATCTTATCTGTTTCATGCAGATAGACTTGCTCGAGAAACGGGCTCCTACGCTTCGAGGTTCGTAGATGTTGTAGGAGAGATATGATGCGACATTCAAATGTTGTCTGGACTTATGTTAGGCCTCTGCCTCCCTGCTGACGTTTCAAGTAAAGGCGGTCTATGTCACTGTTGATGTGGAAGTTTCCGGTGTTGTTTAGTATTTTTCGAGTTCCAACATCAACTGCTCGGATTTCGTCTATCGTCCAATTGAGTATTCCAAACGTTGGCGTTAGGACAGGCACAGCAAACACATTGTGAGCCACTGTTTTGTATGTATGTATGTATGTATGTATGTATGTATGTATGTATGTATGTATGTATGTATGTATGTATGTATGTATGTATGTCAGGTCACCACTTGGTGCTACTGGTAACATGTATCCCTGTACAACCTGTCCCATGGTCGGGTCGTTGGCGACTAAACTGGCAACTCCACCAAGGTTTCTTGGTGAGGAGGGTGACTTTGGACATCCTGCAGGACTAAAAACAAAACCTGTCAAAGGGCAAAGGTGCTCTTCAGAGTCAATGGCCATCCAAAATCACCGGGAGAGATGACACCTTAGCCTTTGTCAAGGCAGAATTCTAGGAGAAGGAAAACTCTGATATAACACCTGCAACCCTGATGGTATCCAATGATGTTGACTTGTTCTTCTTTTTGGTAAATACCATCTTGGTTAAGAGAGTGGTACTGGCTTTGTGCAGTGCCTTTGCTCACTATAAAAGCTTCACGGCACAGGCATTGCTTTATATCTGGAGATCTCTCTGCACTTGTCGTCACATGGTACCATGGGCCCAGCACTATGTGTCAATAATTGTCACAAGTGTAGTGTTTGTACCAGAGTTTTCAAGTCGCTGGCTGGACTAAAAAGTCACACTCGTTCAGCACATCGATAGGGGTTCTCCTACATGGATATAAAGTAGTGGCCGTACTCGAAAACGAGTTGGCAGCCACCATGTATGTATGTATGTATGTATGTATGTATGTATGTATGTATGTATGTATGTATGTATGTATGTATGTATGCATGTCGGGTCGTTGGCGACTAAACTGGCAACCCCACCAAGGTTTCTTGGTGAGGAGGGTGACTTTGGACACCCTGCAGGACTAAAAACAAAATCTGTCAAAGGGAAAAGGAGCTCTTAAGAGTCAATGGCCATCCAAAATCACCGGGAGAGATGACCCTTAGCCTTTGTCAAGGCAGAATTCTAGGACCTGTTGGTATCCAATGATGTTGACTTGTTTTTCTTTTTGGTAAATATCATCTTGGTTAAGAGAGTGGGACTGGCTTTGTGCAGTGCCTTTGCTCACTATAAAAGCTTCACGGCAGAGGCATTGCTTTATATCTGGAGATCTCTCTGCACTTGTCGTCACATGGTACCATGGGCCCAGCACTATGTGGCAATAATTGTCACAGGTGTAGTGTTTGTACCAGAGTTTCAAGTCGCTAGCTGGACTAAAAAGTCACACTCGTTCAGCGCATCGGTAGGAGTTCTCCTACATGGATATAAAGTAGTGGCCGTACTCGAAAACGAGTTGGTAGCCACCATGTATGTATGGATGGATGTATATATGTGTATACTGGTAACATGTAACCCAGTAAACCTATCGCATAGTCGGGTCGTCGACGACTAAACCGGCAACCCCACCAAGTTTACTTGGTGAGGAGTGTGATTTTGGACACCCTGCAGGACAAAAAACAAAACCTGAAAAAGGGAAGAGCTCATAAGAGTCAACGGCCATCCAAAAGTGTGTAAATATGTATATACACATGTATATATGTGTGTATATGTATATGTGTATATGCATTGGTGCATGTGCATGTATATGCGCGGGGACATAGAAATAGTCGGGCTGGACACCCGATCACGCGAGTAAACCACTGGGGATGAAGGACCCCTAGCCTTTGTCAGGGCATTCTTCTAGGAGAAGGCAACTCAGGAAATTGGGATGACACTGATATAAAACCTGCGACTCAGTAGTTACCGATGATGTTGATCTTTTCTTCTTTTTGGATTATAGCTACTGTCGCTCAGAGAGTGGGATTGGCTCAGTGCATGTATTTCCTCACTTTAAAAAATATCTTCACGCACAGGCATTGCACGTTAGAATTAATTAATAATTATTAATAATGGTATATCGTGCAATAGCCATACTCGATAATGAGGGGGGCAGCCATCATATATGCATGTATGTATGTGTGTGTATATGAATGAATGTATGTATGTATGTATGTTCTCTCTTTCTCTTAATTTTCAGTTTATTTTTGATCGGCCCTCTTCCCGGTGGCAAGGTTCTAAAGAAAGAAATTGTCATTGTCAGTTGTATAAGCGTTCATCCTTTGAATATCTAGAATGTTTTACATATTTTGCATGTGCCAGATATCGCGGCCATTTGGAGCTTATGAAATAAAGAGCTACGTCCTTTCTCCACAAACCCAAGCTCAGTTATACTTTGGTAAAGGCGGATTGGCATATATATATTGTAGTATATATGTATGTATGTTCTGGTTTCATAATTTTATAAATTTTGGTCAATAGAGAGAGAATCGGTTTCTAACATAGACACAAGACTCTCTAATTGGAATTTAAACAACATCAACTAAGTAGATATGTACGCATATCTGCATGCATGCGTGTGCAGGTATGGATGTTATTGTAGGTGTGGATGTGGATGTTTTGAGTTATAAGTGTGCATGTACATGTGTTTTGTATCTGTACATGTGTACATGCAGTTATTAGATGCAGAATTTTTACATATTTTTACTGTTCCATTAATGGATTGTACTTGTAATTTCCTAACTGTTCTTTCTGTTTCTGTGACGCCCAGGTCGAGATTTGTACTGTGGCAGTTACTAACATATCCCAGTTCCCCAATAATCACAGGTATGTATGTATGTGTGTATGTGTGTATATATGTATGTATATATGTTATGTCAGGTCACCAGTTGGTGCTACTGGTAACATGTATCCCAGTACAACCTGTCCCATGGTCGGGTCGTTGGCGACTAAACTGGCAACCCCACCAATGTTTCTTGGTGAGGAGGGTGACTTTGGACATGCTTCAGGACTAAAAACAAAACCTGTCAAAGGGCAAAGGAGCTCTTAAGAGTCAAAAGCCATCCCAAATCACCGGGAGAGATGACCCCTTAGCCTTTGTCAAGGCAGAATTCTAGGGGAAGGAAAACTCTGATATAACACCTGCAACACTGGTGGTATCCAATGATGTTGACTTGTTCTTCTTTTTGGTAAATATCATCTTGGTTAAGAGAGTGCGACTGGCTTTGTGCAGTGCCTTTGCTCACTATAAAAGATTCACGGCACAGGCATTGCTTTATATCTGGAGATCTCTATGCACTTGTCGTCACATGGTAACATGGGCCCAGCACTATTTGTCAATAATTGTCACAAGTGTAGTGTTTGTACCAGAGTTTTCAAGTCGCTGGCTGGACTAAAAAGTCACACTCGTTCAGCGCATCGGTAGGGGTTCTCCTACATGGATATAAAGTAGTGGCCGTACTCGAAAACGAGTTGGCAGCCACCATGTATGTATGTATGTATGTATGTATGTATGTATGTATGTATGTATGTATGTATGTATGTATGTATGTATGTACACTCCTGCTCCCAAGGTAGATGCCATTCATTCAATTGTTCACATAAAACACACGAAACAACAATACCAGCACCAACAACAGCGTTATAAATATAATGAATTAAAGTGCTTACTTACTTGAAATGCAATATCAAAGCCGATGAGCACGGTGCAATAAACTTTACAGAAAGCCACTCCGATATTCCATTGAAAATAATAGAGATGTGCGAAGACTAAATGTCCAAATATACCCCAAAGAGAACTACTGATAGTGATATTTAATAAGAGTTTATCTAATGGTCTTCTATCACTGTTTAGTGTCTTCCGTAGAAGTACAATGGCGAGGAATATGTTGGGCAGCGTCACTGTAAGGCTGATAGCAATATATAGTAAATAATAGTAGAGTTCTTGGTGGTATTTCGCTGCTTTGTAAGCTCGGTAATAATTGCGTAGTCCGTAGATGGTGTAGTCGTACGATTCCATGGCTAAGAACTTTCGAAAGAGAAATAGATACAATATAAATATAAGGCATTAGATAGATGCGGAAGAAGAGAAGGAAGAAATGAATGCTTTCAGGAAAGTGTAACTCATACACAATCTATATCTCGGAGATTTATTTTGCCATGAACAATTGAAGTGAAAATTTTAATAATGGTTTTTAATTTAAGCATATGGCCACTAATTTCAGGGTAAGGAAAATGTCGAATACAAAATATTATGTGACGATATAAATATATTTCAAACCTTTTCAGCTGCACACGGAGGTTACAATTCATTGAATAAAATAATAGGTTATGCATTAAATGTTATATGACGTGATATCGCATACTAGTTATTAGAAAATAGGAATACTGTGTGTGTGTGTGTGTGTGTGTGTGTGTGTGTGTGTGTGTGTGTGTGTGTGTGTGTGTGTGTGTGTGTGTGTGTGTGTGTCTGTGTGTGTGTCTGTGTGTGTGTCTGTGTGTGTGTCTGTGTGTGTGTGTGTGTGTGTGTGTGTGTGTGTACCCGTAATTCCTGATAGAGTTGTAGAGTCGCCGTAGTGACATACAGCATTTCCTGAGTATTTAAAAATCCTGGGAGAGCTCATCTTCTATCCACGTCTAAACACACGCGATTTGTTCCAGAGAAAGAATGAGGCAGTGAGAAAGAGTTATAGGAAAGAATTGACCCCTGTACTGGACTGATACTTCTATCGATCGTAAAACGAAGAAAGGCCAATTTGACCTCGATGTGATTTAAATACAGAGAGCTAGAACGAATACGGCAAAGCATTTTATCCCCACGTTCTAACAACTCTAGGAATTGTATACATTTAAAACAATAAAACTATCTATCTTATGACGTAAAATAAGTATTTAAGAAAGTACACAGTATTTTATTTACTATCATAAAATACTATACTACACTTTAGGCAACAATGCTGTCTGGTCAGCCAACCTGCTAGAATTAGATGCTAATTTTAGCTGACAAATTTCCCACTAATTACACTCTATCATCTAATGAGGCGAATGACACATTGGATAATGGAATCCTAGATACCGAACCCTTCATATATATATATATATATATATATATATATATATATATATTCAAAACAGGGTGGGGGTGCTCATAACAAAGACGATGGAAAAAAACAACCGAAAAAGTTTTGTGCATTAAGGTCGGTAGTGTTTATTCTAGTGAACATTGGGCCGTTTCAAAACGGATAGAGACAAGGACAGGGTAAGATATTCCTTTCAGCGAATTACACCAATAAAGATCGAAAAGTGTCCCAAGAGCATCAACTGACAAAGGGAGAAAACGGTGCGCGACGTCTCTCTCTAAACTTAATGAAGATTTGACACCTCGTCCATACTTTTATATATATATATATATATATATATATATATATATATATATAACAAGCAAATAGTTTATCACTCTACATGGGTGAATACAATAAATGTAATCTGAGGTTTTCAAATATTAATAATAATATTCGATTCGTTTGCAAATAGCCTCTTTTAAGCCATGTCAGTAGAATGACGCCATCATTCCTGCTCTTGAGTTGGCATATAAACAGTACTGCAGACACTAATGTTTCTGGATGATTACCTTTCATTGGTGCAGTATAATGCTTACCTGCCTACTGTCAGAGCTAGTGAAAATATATATTTTCTAAAATATACAGTGACTAATCGGCCTCATTTGCATATCAGCAAACTGCCTGATCAGTCAGATCTGCATATTAGCAGACGCATATACACACACACACACACACACACACACACACACACACACACACACACATATATATATATATATATATATATATACAAACGTCTTGTGTGAAGAAAATAAAGAGAAAATGTAGGATGCTCAGTCGCAGAAAATAACTGCAATCACAGTAAAATGCTATGAAAATAGTTTATAAAAATCGAATAAAATCTTAGAGACAGAAGAAATGTCAGCAGTCGCTACGACGAATCGAACGCTGTATCGCTCAGATACCAACTAGTTTCTCTATCCATTAAGCTAAGGGGCACCAGCCAACATCATGCCGTCTAAATTAAAAAGGTGAAACAGCAGCTTTTGAAAATGTAAACAAACGTCGTGTGTAAAGCTCAAATTTTCAAACTTACGTAGCGTCGAGGAAATATATATACATAAGAGAATATAGGATGCCCAGGCGTGGGAAATAACTGCAATGAAAGTCAGTTGTTATAGAAATTCTTATAAGATATTTTCATAGCAACTGCAGTTATTTTTTAATCTTGAGTATCCTACATCCCATTATATATATATATATATATATATATATATATATATATATATATATATATATATATAGAGAGAGAGAGAGAGAGAGAGAGAGAAAGAGAAAGAGAGAGAGAAAGAGAGAGAGAGACATACACACATTGGTTGGTATGAGTTTATGTGTGTTTGTGTTGTGTGACATTATGTTATGCCCGGTAACTTAGTGGTCCGATAAATACAGATCGATAAAATAGGTATTTAGCTGTAAATCATTGACGACGGAGTCTCAGTTTGATTGCAGTCCAATAAGTGAAACCAGTAAAACAATTAAAGGCATGTAAGAATAATAGGTATGTATGTATGTATCCAAGCAAACTTGGTGGAGTTGCCCGTCCGACGACCCGACTATGAGACAGGTTGTACTGGGTTACATGTTACCATTAGCACTTGTGAGCGACCTGCAGGATGAAATATAAGACCCGGCAAAGGGCGGAGGAACTCAACGGCCATCCAAATAGTAGTTTTTTTGTTTTGTTTTGTTTTATTTCACCTGGGAGTGAAAGCCCAGTTGTTGTCATAACACCTTTCTAGGAGAGGGAAACTCTGAAAAAAAAACCTTCGGCTTCGGAAGCATCTGATGATGTCAACCAATTCTCTTTTTCGGGTAGTGTTTCCCCACTTAAAAAACCTTCAAAGCACAAGCATTGCTTGTTCAGGATTTGTATGACTGGCCGTAGCCTAAAGGTGCACCATTTTCTGTAATCTGACAAGCCATTGCAATACTCTTAGCAGAGTTTGCAGCCACCATGTATGTATATATGTATGTACTCGTGGCTCCTGATGGGCGGAGTAGGGGCGCCGTAGTAACGGACAGTGTTTCTTGAGGAGACATCTCTCTCCGGGTCTGAACACAGCAGATTTCTACGATAGAAGGAGGAAATGAGAGTGATAGAGAGGAAGTGAGAAAGAGATATATTGGAAGAATTGACGCCGCATAGGACTTGTACTTTTTTTTATCGCTTTCGAAAAGATCAAAAGCAAAGTTGACCTCGAATATCGTAAAGCATTTGACCCGAGGATCTAACGACCCTACCAATTCGACGCCTGTGTTTGATTTAAGTCAAGGTAAATTTTCGTCAAGTATTGTTTGTAATAATTGTTTCTACTTTTGGCACAAGGCCAGCAATTACCCAGTACATTACTGGTACTTTATTCTATCGACCCCGTAAGGATGAAAGGCAAAGTTAACCTCGGCGGGATTTGAACTCAGACCATAAAGGGACGTAACTGTGCTGCAAAGCATGGCGTCCGATAACGCAACATAATATCATATATAGTTTATGATAGGCTGAGTGATTTAGAGTTTATTAACAAATTAAGTATTTAATTCAATCTCTCTCTCTCTCTCTCTCTCTCTCTCTCTCTCTCTCTCTCTCTCTCTCTCTCTCTCCCTCTCTCTCTCTCTCTTTCTTTCTCTTCCCCTCTCTCCCCCTTTCTCTCTGTGTGTATGTGTGTATGTTTGAATGCATGTATACGTATGTATGAGTTTATCCCTTTAGCAATTAAACAGGCCGTATCCTGCCAGAATTCTTTTACCTCTTTCTGTTCAAACCGGCTGTAACCGGCCGTCCTTCTGATGTTAAAATATTGTTCTCAAAATAAATGATATCAAAATCTCATAGATTCGATATTATGTGAGATAATAATATGAGATAAAGCCTTTACCGTAAAAATGTAATAGTATTTATAGAGTAAAGGGTTATATGGTATGTACACATTAGGAGTTCAATATATTGTAAAACATATCTTACTTTATGGACAGTTGTCTGTTTTAGATGAAAGTTGTGTGGTATCGATCTTCTGTATTATTAATACATTTTACCCACTGTTTAGGTAGATGTTTTCTTTATTTATCCTTTGCATTGACTGTATCTGTTTGACATCCCCAACAAAACTGTAATAGTTTATTTTGAAATATATTCATTATAAATTTGAATTGATTGAAAACAAATGTATATGAATGAACATAGAATAATCATTAAAGTATATTTTATATTCCATGGAATTATTCACATAAATCAGAATTTTTATATTAAAATAAGGTTTGACAAATATCCCCTTGTGACGAAGATGAAATAGTATTATCCATCTAGAGTTATCGTCCTCGATATCACAATTATCAAAATGGCGGCGAAGCGATGAATCAAATATATATTTGCGGTATTTAATAACATCTATTTACGTTCTGTTTTAAAATCCCGCCAAGGTCGACAATTCCTTTCATACGTGTGACATACCCGGAGTCGAATTGGTTGAGTGTATCTTTCTGTCAATTACTTCTGGCCATGTACCAATGTAGGATTTGTGGATATTAGATGTAAAACTCGTCTGAAGACATATAGTGTCAATGGCTGGAGTAGTAGAGAACCAGTTTTAGGTTGATTTTAGTTTTATTATCAAGTTTGTTAATAAACTTTTGTTGAGTTCGATTCCCACCTGCTTTGGCGTTCCATAGCT
>OZ024743.1:260311471-260313971 GCA_964016885.1 Eledone cirrhosa | reverse complement strand
TGTGACCCCTTCAGTGACTGGGGATTCTTCTCGAAAGAACTTTGACAATATATGAACAACTGTCCGGTTGTGGAACCAACCAACCAACCAACCGGAAATTTATAAATTCTTAAATTCATAAATTTAATTTATAATAAATTGGAGTGAAAGCTACTGGTGCGTGTGTTTCTTATTGGCAACATGACCCTCCCAAAGTATAACAATATCGGTTTCAACACACGTTTTCAGATAAAGAATCTTGCTAAACAAATTCAGAAACGAAATATATATATATATATATATATATATATATATATATATATATATATATACATACATATATATATATTACAGTTACAAATACAGCCACGTATTGGGAGTTACGTGACCATGCATGCATGCATGGTCACGTAACTCCCTAAGAGGTCGTATGAGGGCTTTATGGACATACTGCGTTGATGGGGTATTTTTAATCATGGAGAACCCCATCTGCTCTCCAGGTCTGAATACAGCAGATTTCTTCCAGAGACGGACAAGAATGAGAAAATAGAAATGAGAAAGAAATATAAAGGAAGATTTGACCCCAGTATTTGATTAGGAATTTTTTTTATCTATCTCGAATGAATGAAAAACTAGTTGATCTCGACGGGATTTGAACTCCGAAACGAATACTGCAAAGCATTCTATCCGACGTTTTAACGACTATGCCAATTCACCGCCATTAACGTACTGAAAACAACAATGAAAACTTGCATGGTATTAACAAAACAATTAACAACAAATGGTTTTCTAATATTACAAGCCTAAAGGAGGTGTTAACCGTGTGTCAAATCCAATCAATTAATACACACAGGTATGTCTTGAATGTGTGTGCTGTCTTTCCTGAGGAATTTATCTAAAATGGCCAAAACGAAGGTAACAAACGTAGTTTTGTTTCGTTAATGTAGGATGATATGTTGACGTGATCTCACAGTAAGAGATAAACGAAAATACTAGATGGTGTGCCATCCTTTGTTAGTGGTATGGAATATAGAAGTGTGTGACTGGTCTTCAAACTTAGGACAAGGCAAAACGTGAGGCCAACTGACGTGTCATACAACCATACCATAGACGAGATTTACAGTAAAACACGTTGGTGGTGTCATTCAACTAGTCTTGTGGTTTCATTTGCGATACAGTGCAAGAAATATATTGCTGTTGTTATAGCCACAGATCAGCATTAATCCAGCAGACCTATGATTAAAGGTATTTTAACTGTGACCATCATGTATTTTTTTTTTACTATATATATATATATATAGGACAGAATTTTCCAGCGTCAGCCTCCATTATATATTCAGACAGTAGGACAAAAGTTAAGATGAATTTCGTGTGTATTTCTAGCAGAGGATGTAGCTTCGCCGAAGCACTCTTGTTTTCTCACAATTTGTTGTATTTAGTATACTTGAGTGTTGTAAATAAATAACTATAAGTTTCTGATTTCGGCATAAGGCCAACAATTTTGGGGTAGGGAACGTAGATTAAATCCACTCCAGTGCGTTACTAGTACTTTATTTTATCGACCTCGTAAGGATAAAAGATAAAGCTAACATCGGCAGGATTTAACTCAGAACGTACATGATCGTAACCCTATGACATTAAGCTTGTTAGCCGACGCTCTACTGATACTGCCAATCACCCGAAATATGAATTGATAGATTGCATATATATATATATATATATGCGTGTGTGTGTGTGTGTGTGTGTGTGTGTGTGTGTGTGTGTGTGTGTGTGTGTGTGTGTGTGTGTGTGTGTGTGTGTGTGTGTGTGTGTGTGTGTGTGTGTGTGTGTGTGTGTGTGTGTGTGTGTTTGTGTCAGCGCGTGCATGTGTGTTCTTTTGGGGTTTCATCTCTACGTTTACGTTTGTGTCTTCTATCCCGTAATCGATGAAATAAGTATGCATGAACCCATAACGTCCGATAGAGTTGTAGGGGCGCCATAGCGTCATTCAACATTTCTTGGGCAATGTTTAAACTCAGCGGAGCTCATTTCCTCTTCAGGTCTGAGCACAGCCACCTTTTTCAAGAGAGAGAGAGAGAGAGAGAGAGAAAGAGAGAGAGAGAGAGTGAGAGAGAGAGAGAGAGAGAGAGAGAGAGAGAGAGAGAGAGAGAGAGAGAGAGAGAGAGGGGTATAAAGAGAGAGGAGAGTGTGAGAGAGCAATAGAGAGGAAGTGAGAAAGATATATAGAGTAAGAATTGACCCCAGTACTAGACTGGCACTCTTTTTATGGACATCAAAATGTTGAAAGGCAAAGTTGACTTCTGCAGGATTTGAACTCAGAGCACAGAGAGCCGGGACCAATACTGCAAAGCATCCTACCCCATGCTGGAACGGCTCTGCCAACTCCCCACCTAAAAAAGTAAATGCATGGTACGGACCCGTAACTCCCGAGGGAGTCATAGGGGCGTCATATAGACATACGGCGTTTCTAGGGGATTTTTAAAACCTAGCGAAGCCCAACTACTCTCCAGGCCTGAAGACA
>OZ024743.1:260293971-260298971 GCA_964016885.1 Eledone cirrhosa | reverse complement strand
TTGGGACATATATATATATATATATATATATATATATATAAGTCAGGGCCCCGACGGCTGAACTCCGGCCGTTTCGATAGCTAGATCCGAACGCTTTGATCTAGTTGTCGAATAGGCCGGAGCTCAGCCGTCGTGGTCCTGACTTTTTTCCTATCATCCACTCTACTAGCGTAAGTATTGAGTACTTTGGTGCGTTATGGTCCACCTGGTATCTTACCACAGTTTCTTTGTTATATATATATATATATATATATATATATATATATATATATATATATATATATATATATATATATATATATATATATATATATATATATTAATAATAATAAATGTGAAGACTAAAATCGAAAGAGGGCTCGATAAGGATAAATAGATATCAAATATATAAACACCCGAGAGCAAATATTTATTAAAATAGCAGATTAAAGTTTAAGCAAACAATCGGGTGAAAGCAGCGATTCTTTGCTTAAACTTTAATCTGTTATTTTAATAAATATATATATATATATATATATATATATATATATATGTGTGTGTGTGTGTGTGTGTGTGTGTGTGTGTGTGTGTGTCTATTGCATTGTTGCGCTTAAAAGAATTGGAAATAGCATAGAGCCCGACTAAACAAATACGCGTCTTATCTCGCTAATTGGGTAACATTCATTGAAGTCAGAGGTAAACTTTAACTTAGAGCCTTGTTATCTATATATTTTCAATCAATATCCAATATAGTTTATCTCAAGGACTAGAATGGAATTAAATAATTTTAATTAATTAATTCTATACATGTACATAAGTGATAACATAATTAACTTTACGAATACAATCGGCTAGATTCGTAATAATCGATTAAAATCTCTAGAGATGGTGCTTCAGCATGGCCGCTAGCCGATAAGTGAAGCGAGTAAAAATGAAAAAAAAAAACGCCATCTATCATTTAAATATAAACACATATCCTCAACTGTTTGCTAGCTCGGTCTCTGTAAAGTACAAAGCGCGTAGATGTTGCGTCACAATCACAGAGGACAGATTTGCAGAAGAGACACTTCGAACTCTGGAGGAGGGTGAGATATACTGAAAGAGCCAGTCTAACTTTGAGGACTGAAATGTTACTAACTCCGCCCAGCTTGGTGTACGAATATGTTGCTGTCCCATCTATTATTTCTATTCATTTACGGGTGTAACTATGGTTTACATAGACATAATTTTGAAAAACTTAACCACGCTATTACGAATATTGTTACGAGCTGCACCGATGAGATATCTCTCTTTTTTTTGAGTCGTAACTCCTTGTAGAATCGTAGGGGAGCTTTAGTGACACACGGTATTTCTTGGGCATTTCCTTTAAAGAAACTGGTGAAGAGTTCCCCGTCTTCAGAGAGGAGAGAGAGCGATAGAGAAGAAGAGAGAAAGAGATGTAGAGGAAGAATTGACACTACTACTGGACTGACACTTTTTTTTACCGACCTCAGAAGGATGAAAGGCAAATTTGACCCCAGAAAGTAAAAAGTCGTAAGTATACGAGTATGCTGCAAAGCATGTTTTCCGCCGCTCTACGGATACTGCCAATCCACCGCCCTCAGACCAACTTAATAATGAGAAAGTTAATTTCTTCCAAAATTCAAAATATTTATTTGACATAAAACGCAAAACTAGTCAGTTGATGTGCTCCAACTGTGGCCAGTTCTGAGCAGGTAAAAGACAACGTCTATGAACAACTGCGCAATGTCATCTCTGAGATGCGACATAGGAGTAAATTGATTTATATGGAGGACATCGATTCTCGAGTAGGTACAGATCATCAGTCCTGGCAGGGAGTACGAGGTCAACATGGGATTGGTTAAATGAACTCAAATGATCTCCGCCTTCTTTCTATCTGTAGAAAGTTCAATCTAACCATCACCAACACTATCTTTTAACAACCAAACTAATGCAAGACATCCTGGATATCCTTGATCTAAGGATTAGCACCTCGTAGACTTTATTATTACAAAGAAATGGTATTTGAGGAATATTAACACCACATGCTCCTTCCACAGCACGATGTTACTCTTCGTAATAAGATTTATTTCCGTCTTGGCCACAGAAGACTCCAAACGGCATCCGTACCCAAGCTCATTAACACCCAACCTTTGAAAACGCGTGAGAAACAAACTGAGCTCTGCAGAAAATGGACACAGTTCTCGTCTCTGTTAAAATCACTGAAAACATAGAATCGTTTTGGAAGGCTCTCCGGGATGCTACACATGCTGCATCCTTAAAAAGTTCTCGGACTACCCGTTCGGAAGCACCAGGATTAATTTGATGCTAACATTAGCTCCAGCTGTTAATTCAACAAATGCACAGTTCCACAAAACATGGATAATTCGATCAAACAGCAGGCATACAAAAAGTGCATGATCAGATTCAATGTGTTCTCAGATTTGTTGGTCTGCAAAAGCTACTAAACTATTATAAGATGCAGACGGGTAGATCCCTAAGGCCTTCTATGATGGGATGAGGAAGGTGTATGGCCCTCATGAGAGTAGTGTCACGCCGTTTCTCTCATCTGATCGGCAGACACTTCTGAGAGATAAGTCGAACATCTTGAAAATATGGAAAGAGCACTATGAAACTGTATTGAACTCCATCTTTGTCATTGATGATGACATAATAGCGTCCATTTCCCTGGGTTACCTGAAATGCCTTTCGAACCAACAGTGCAGGAAGTGAAGGAATCCGTCAAGCAAATTTCCTACGGTAAAGCATTTGGCATGGACGCTATTCTGCCAGAGATTTATAAGTATGGTAGACAAAAGCTGGTCAAGAAACTGCATGAGTTCTTCAAAACAATTTGTTCTTTGGGACTGCAAAGCCACATCTATTAAACATCTCTACAAGAACAAGGGGAATAGGAGTGTATGTGGTAACTATCGTGGGATAACACTTCTGTCAGTTGTTGGTAAAATCCTAGCCAGGATGATACTCAATAGGATCATCAATTATATTATCGATGACATTTAACGGGAATCACAGTGTGGCTTTCGTTCCGGCCATGGCACAGTCGACATGATCTATTCTCTTTGTCAGATTGGTGAGAAGGTCTGTGACAGATCATGAGCTGTATATGGCGTTCGAAGATCTAACTAAGGCCGTTGAGACTGTAAATCGGCAAGCGCTCTGGAAAGTTCTAAAGAAGCTAAGGATACCTGACAAGATGTCTAACATCACTGTCTTCTTCCATGAGGTGTTGAAAGCCCCTGTTTTATTTGATGGGGAGTTGTCGGATTCATTTTATGTGACAAATAGCACAAAGAAGGGCTCTGTCATAGCTCCAGTTCTTTTTGTGCTATTCTTCTTAGTGATGCTGAAATATGCCTTTGGTGAAAAAGACACTGGTGTTAGATTCCAATTTCAAACTAGTGGCGAACACATCAGCCATCAAAGATTCAAAGCTAAGATGCATCTACAGTCCAGCCTCATTCGCGGATCTCCTTTTTGCAGATGACACTGTACTTGTAGCATCGTATTTAGAGGAAGCCCAGGAACACGTAAACCGTTTTTCTGTTGCAAGTAAAGCCTTCGGACTTACCATCAGCATAAAGAAAACAGAGATGATACACTAACCATGCTCTATTCCCAAACAAAAACAAGGTGTCAAACAGAAACCGCCAGTTCCCCAGTTCTCAGATACCCCTATAAAGGTCGATGGAAAGAATCTCAAGTATGTGAAATCATTCACATATCTTGGCAGTAAGTTGAATTCAAATGCATCTCATGATGACGAGATAAGTGCATTTGGCAAGCTCCGTTATCGCCTTTGGAATGAGATGGGCATAAAACTGGACACCAAGGTACACGTTTATAAAGTTGTACTGAGTACACTGTTATGTAGATAAGAATCTTGGATTACATATCGGGCACACACCAAGCAACTAAACGTCTTTCATTAAGGTTGTCAATGCACAAAATGTAGGCACACACTTGAAGAAAAAATATCTAACGCTATATATATATATATGTATATATATATATATATACATATATATATATATATATATATATATATATATATATATATAGATGAGATTCTACAGGACTAGAACTGTTTCATTCTTTAGAAATCATCATGATCATTTCTAAAGAATGAAACAGTTCTAGTCCTGTAGAATCTCATCTATATTACAACTTTTATACTCTGCTATGTATTGAGTACCTTACTTACTGTGGTTACCTCCGATTCAACCCGGAATAACGTACCTATATATATATACATATATGGTAACATGTATCCCAGTACAACCTGTCCCATGGTCGGGTCGTTGGCGACTAAACTGGCAATCCCACCAAGTTTTCTTGGTGAGGAGGGTGACTTTGGACATCCTGCAGGACTAAAAACAAAACCTGTCAAAGGGCAAAGGAGCTCTTAAGAGTCAATGGCCATCCAAAATCACTGGGAGAGATGACCCCTTAGCCTTTGTCAAGGCAGAATTCTAGGAGAAGGAAAACTCTGATATAACACCTGCAACCCCGATGGTATCCAATGATGTTGACTTGTTCTTCTTTTTGGTAAATATCATCTTCGTTAAGAGAGTGGGACTGGCTTTGTGCAGTGTTTTTGCTCACTATAAAAGCTTCACGGCACAGGCATTACTTTATATCTGGAGATCTCTCTGCACTTGTCGTCACATGGTACCATGGGCCCAGCACTATGTGTCAATAATTGTCACAAGTGTAGTGTTTGTACCAGAGTTTTCAAGTCGCTGGCTGGACTAAAAAGTCAAACTCGTTCAGCGCATCGGTAGGGGTTCTCCTACATGGATATAAAGTAGTGGCCGTACTCGAAAACGAGTTGGCAGCCACCATATATATATATATATATATATATATATATATATATATATATATATATATATATATATATATATATATATATTAGAAAGTGAGGTTTTTTTTACAAAAGGAAAAATAACCGAGGTGTCCTACACGAGTGAAAGTATAAAGAAAAAGAGATGAAATCG
>OZ024743.1:260283971-260286471 GCA_964016885.1 Eledone cirrhosa | reverse complement strand
TAATAAGTAATAATAAAATAGAAAACTAAAAAAATATTACGAAAGAATATTACATATTAAAAATATTACATACTAAAAAATATTACGTATTAAAAAATATTACGTATTAAAAAATTTACATATTAAAGATATTAAAAATAAAAATAAAAAATATTATAAAATACTACAATAATAAAAAATAAAAATAAACCACAAAGATCAACCCTTCAAAATTAATTGACAATATATTGCCAAGTTCATTATAAGACAAAGCCAAAAATTATCTATCAAATCACATCTAGCAAAGATCATTTCAAAAAGTTTATGATGTCCAACTAGGTCTACATGTGTTCTTATATTTAATATAGAAGTTTATCTAGTGTAAGGTTTATTCAAAATATTTGGAGCATCAGCTTTTAGGGTAGCTTAATTTTTCATGAGGAATGTTTAAATAAAAATAAAATAAAAATAAACAATAAAAAAAGAATAAAAAGAAGGAATCAAAAATTTAGGAATCAAAAATTTATCGGCTAGTTTCCCATATAAATATAAATCAAACTAAATATACTACATTTTAAATTTAAATTTATATTTAAACGTTGAGTTTAATCTATGTTTGCAACAACTGAATAGATTTGTCCGTAGATTAAGGGAATTTTTAGATTTTAGTATAAAGAATATCTCCTCTGCGCAGAGGTCACATGTCTCAGAGGATGAATTAAAAGGAATCCCCCTTGAGACTATATTCCAAGCCGTCGAATATCTAACGTTATCTAGCTTAAGTTGCCAGAGTACGCCTGATAGTGCCGTTGAAGATTTTTTACTTGAATCTGTGAAAGAATTCTTGTGGTTATTATAGCGAAGTTTAAATTCCGTCGATGTGGAACCGACGTAGTTAAAAGAATTAGAGTCAGTATTAACATTACAATTGTATACTATATTTTTAACTAAGCAGTTGTTATTTAACGGACATTTAGATCTATCTCTACAGTTACATTTGTTAACTTGTATATTATTTATGCTATTATCACTAGGTTTTAAGTTCCTATTATTTATTCTATTAATATTTTGTGCTAAAATTTTGGTGGATGAGTAGGTTAATTTAATTGTATGCCTATTGAAAATTGAGTGATACCTATGTGTTCTAGGGAAGCGATTATCAAGAGCTTTGAAAAATAATTTAGCGATGTGGGTTTTAATGTTTAGTGAGAAAGGGGGGGGGGGGGCAAACCAAATTATGTTCCTAGTTCTATTTCTTTTTTGGCCTTTGGAATTATTGTAATGCTTTCTATTATAGTTGTTAATGTTGTTGCCGTAATTAAAAAAGTTGTTACTTTGTTTAGTTTGTCTATCATTATCTATGTACACAATCTTATCAGCATATCCTGCCCTAGCTAATGCTTCATTATAGTATTGGGCCTTTTCGTCGAAAATCTTTCTATTCGACGAGATCCTAGAGATACGTTTTTGAATAGAGTTTACTATAGTGTTTTTGACAGATCTGGGGTGGTTAGAGTTAAAGTTGACATAGTTTAAGTTTTCATTCAACTTGTGAAAAGGATAGTGGAGACATGTGTTGAGATTTAATGTTATATCTAGGAAATTGACTATTCTATGGTTGTTCTCAATTTCTATTTTAAGGTTAAAGTAATTAAAAAATTTTGTAATTTGTTTACATTTTCTATTTAGTTCAGGGTTATTATTATTAATAAGTAAAAGATTAAGGGAATTTTTAGATTTTAGTATAAAGAATATCTCCTCTGCGCAGAGGTCACATGTCTCAGAGGATGAATTAAAAGGAATCCCCCTTGAGACTATATTGAGAATGTTTTCCGTGAACTTAGAATTTGCAGAGTTGATAATGTGGATTCGCATAGATGTTTGTAGCTATAACATAAACATATGAATTTTTTTTAAAAACTAAACATAAGATAATTAATTTTCACACACTATGGATACTTGTCTCATTCAGGAATACTGATATTTACAATATAGTGGAAGTTTTATGAATTCTAATACATTAAGACATAGGGTTTTTACGCCTCGAATATTTATCTGGCTATTTTTAAATTTTTTCTCTCGCTATTTTTTCTCTCTCTATATTTTTTTTTTCTCTCTCTATATATCTCCCTTACATTAATACTAGAGCTAAATAAATAAATAAATAAATAAATGTATCATTGATACATTTACTCAAAATGACCTCCCACTACCTAATTTTCTATATATATATGTATCTATCTCTATTTCCTCTCTCTCTATATATATATATATCTTTCTGTTTCTTTACATGAAGTTCTTCTCTTTATCTATCTTTCCATCTCTATATTTTGTTCCATGCATTTCTTCTTTTTCTTCCTTTTCTTCGTTTTCTGTCTTTCTTTCTTTTCTCTCTTTCTTTCTCTCTGTATAAAATTTTTTCACTGCCAGCTTAACCTCTTCAAATGCAAGTCGGTGTTATAACGGTATGTCGAATCTATTTATCTATAAAACTGTTTATATTGTATTTTGTCTGAGGAAG
>OZ024743.1:260248971-260278971 GCA_964016885.1 Eledone cirrhosa | reverse complement strand
GGATATGTTTTTGCAATTCAGGAGCTGGAAATGACAACCTGATGCACAAAAGAGATTGGAATGCAGACAAAATACCTAGATGCGACAACAAATGTAGACTCTGTGAAATAAACATCGAAAATATCACCCATATCATAAGCATCGGCCCCAAAATGTCATCACGATACTATCTACATATGAGGCCTGATGTAGTGGCCAAAACCCTATACAGTGTAATCCGTTGAAAGTATATTCCTGAGAATAAACATATAAAAATTAACATACGTAATATGAAATAATGCCCATGGAATGCTCCTGTCAAAATTCCAATAAAATGTAAACATATCAGACCATACATACTGATATGGGGCAGAGAAAAGAAGACATGAACAGTAGTGGAAATTAGCTGCCTAGTAGATGTCAATATAATACTAAAGATTAGTGAAAAGCAGAACATCTATGCTGAACAAATGAGAAATCTACAGATAGTCCACACCGACTATACCTTTAGATTTGTATTTGTGATCATCGGAGCTCTTGGATATGTTACTAACTGCCTCAGTACAAATCTTGAGAAGCTGGGTTGCTCAGAACCAGAAAGGGCATGGCTAATTAGGAAGTTGCAAGTACGGTCCAATTATGGAACTGCAAAAATATGTAACATATTTCAGAAATTCAGTAATAACTGCGTTTACACACATGTATAGATATTGAAACATATGCATGTGTACGCATATAACTAAAAACATGCATATCCACACAGGCAATAACATCCATACCTGCACACACACACACACGCACACACACACACGCACACACACACACACACACACACACACACACACACACACACACACAAACACACATACACACACACACACAGACACAGACACACACACACACACACACACACACACACACACACACACACACACACACACACACACACACACACACACGCACACACACACACGCACACAATCATACATAAACAAACGAACACATACAGCCATAGATACGTATTTACATAGTTGAAAAATTAACATAACTTATAAATTAGCCTGTATAATGTATTACACGCTTTCCAATCTGTATTGTTTAAGAAATTAGATGAATTCAAAATATAATGGAAAAAACTTAATTCAACCAGAAATCAAAAGAATAATGTAAGAAAATAATAATGTCTATCATGCATTGGTAGTAGCATGCAGGGGAGGAGGGGGGACGGTGTGTTGGCCCCGGGCATCCTTTGGGGGAAAAGAATTTAATAAATTTGATTGATTTATATTAAAATCGAATAAAGCGTTTATTTCATGTTTCATCTGTGTTTACATATTCAAAATATTTTCCTTTCTCATAATATTTCTCAGTATATTAGACCTTATACTTGAGTCTTTGGAGCATACAATCAAGATTTGCCCGGGTATCACCAGAGCTCTGCACTGTAAATTTACGAAATCACAGTACCATAAGGTGCTTAAGACATTGTAACACCGTGCCACACACTAACTTATTCAATGCTAACTGAAATGAATTCAGGAAATAGAGTACTCACATACAGATTTAATAGTGTAGTGCTAATATTGAACAAATTAATTAGGGTTACCAATGACACACACACACACACACGCATATATATATATACAAACATAAACACACGCACACACAAACACACGCATATATATACAAAAGAGCTTAATAAGTGCATGGTGCATGCAGACAATGGGAGTCAGGCCCACCCACGCACTGGGGCGGCCCTGCATTTTGCTGAACACCTGAACCGTGCACAAATTAGCACTTATTAGAACGTATACACACGTAGAAACGTTCCTATGCACGTACTACGCGCATAACATCTTACACAGCGTAAAACGCCCGCGTAAAGACACACACTTATACAATCACAACATATGGGTACATATCCAACTTGTTCATACATCCTTGCTTGCGTTTCTGTGGTCGGCTTTCTGATCTCTGGAGACAATCTATTAACCGTCCACAGGATTCTATTTGAAACACCCTGACTATCACTACTCCTGTCGCATCTCTAACTGATCCATGCGGTGGATTGGCAGTATCGGTAGAGGATCGGACGCCATGCTTTGAAGCATAGAGTTACGTCCCTTTACGATCTGAGTTCAAATCCCGCCGAGGTTGACTTTGCCTTTCATCCTTACGGGGTCGATAAAATAAAGTACCAGTAATGCACTGGGCAATTGCTGGCCTTGTGCCAAAAGTAGAAACAATTATTATTTTTTCGGTGGATTGGCAGTATCGGTAGAGGGTCGGACGCCATGCTTTGACGCATAGAGTTACGGCCCTTGCCATTCTGTGTTCAAATCCCGCCGCGGATAACTTTGCCTTTCATCCTTACGGGGTCGATAAAATAAAGTACCAGTAATGCACTGGATATTTGCTGGCCTTGTGCCAAAAGTAGAAACAATTATTACTATAAGAAACAATTATTATTTTTTCGGTGGATTGGCAGTATCGGTAGAGAGTCGGACGCCATGCTTTGACGCATAGAGTTACGGCCCTTGCCATTCTGAGTTCAAATCCCGCCGAGGTTAACTTTGCCATTCATCCTTACTGGGTCGATAAAATAAAGTACCAGTAATGCACTGAGTTATTGCTGACCTTGTGCCAAAAGTAGAAACAATTATTATTTAAAAAAAAACTGTATTTTGGTTTCATTCTAGCTCAGTATTATGATTTCTTTTACACATATGGGTGTCTGTATGGGTGTGTATGTGTATATGGATATATATATATATATGTATGTATATATATATATATATATATATATATATATGTATGTGTGTGTGTGTGTGTGTGTGTGTGTGTGTGTGTGTGTGTGTGTGTGTGTGTGTGTGTGTGTGTGTGTGTGTGTGTATATGTGTATATATATATATATATATATATATATATATATATATATATATAGGTGTGCATATTTATGTGTGTGTAGGTATCTATATGTGTTTGCATGCATGTATGCGCGCACGTGAGAAGGTTATGTATGTATGTGGGTATGTGTGTATATGTGTATATGTGTGGCTGTGTGTGTGTGTATGTGTATATATATATATATATATATATATATATATTTGTATAGATTTTGTTTTTACTGCTTATACTTTGTCTACACTGTTATTACTTTATATTTTGTTTTTTTTATATACAGGTATTTTTTTTATTATTGTATTTTATTTTAATTTCATTATATACTAGACCACCCGTGACCCGATGGTTCACGTTCACTTCAAAATATTTTTTAAAATCATGTTCACTTAAAAACGATTTTTAAATAATTAAAATATACACAGACATGTATATAATGTGAAATGAAACTGGAAGACCCATATATATCCGAGTGTTTATGTATATATAAATGTGTGTGTTTGTATATATATATATATGTGTGTGTGTGTGTGTATATGTGGGTGTCGGTGATCTATATACACTGGTCATAGACACACACTCATATATATATTTATATATATATTTATATATATATATATATATACACACACACACAACAGCACCACCAGCTCTCTTCCATTCTCCTTCTCTGTCTCCTTTCCCTCTCTCTATGTCTCTCTTTCAATCTACTCTGTCACAACCACCATCTCTTCCTCTCTATCTTTCTCTCTCTTTATTTATGAAGGTACCCGGAAAAACCCTATATCTCGGGAACCCGTGGTCGGATTTACGCGAAACTTATTTTATTCCATTTGTATTCCCATCTCAGGGGCAATTTCCTTTCAAAGTATTTTCTCATTATGCGCCCTTTTGGCTGAATTACATTACAGACAAGCAAGGAAGCAAGCAAGCAAGCAATCACAGACTTTTAGTATTATACTAGCTCACCCGTGACCCGTTGGTTCACGTTCACTTCCAAATATTTTTTAAAAATCATGTTCACTTAAAAACGATTTTTAAATAATTAAAATATACACAGACATGTATATAATGTGAAATGAAACTGGAAGGGCCATATATATCCGAGTGTGTATGTATATATATATAAATGTACGTGCTTGTATACATATATATACGTATATATACGTATATATACGTATATATATATATATATATATATATATATATATATATATATATATATATATATATATATATATATATATATATATATATATACGTTATTCCGGGTTGAATTGGAGGTAACCACAGTAAGTAAGGTACTCAATACATTGCAGAGTATAAAAGTTTTAATATAGATGATATTCTACAGGACTAGAACTGTTTCATTCTTTAGAAATCATCATCATATATATATAGGTGTCTGTGTTCTATATACACTGGTCATAGACACACACACACATACACATACATATATTTATATATATATATACATACACACACTCACATATATATATATATACACAACCCCACCACCAGCTCTCTCTCTTCCATTCTCCTCTGTCTCCTCTCCCTCTCTCTATGTCTGCCTTTCAATCTACTCTCTCATAACCACTATCTCATTCTCTCTGCCTTCTCCAATTATCATATATCGTAAACTAAATTTTCATCTTTGCGAAATATACACATATATGATATGTACGATATACATGCATACCCACATACAAACAGATATACACAACTACAAACACAGAACTATACACACATACAAATATAGAATGTGTAGTATACGTGTATACTACACATTTCACAGGAAAACATACCTACATAAAAACACACACATACAGGAAACATACCTACATAAAAACACATACACACAGGAAACATACCTACATAAAAACACATACACACAGAAAACATACCTACATAAAACACACACATACAGGAAACATACCTACATAAAAACACTTACACACAGGAAACATACCTACATAAAAACACATGTACACACATTTATTTATATGAACAAATAACTGATACAAATAAATGAATGAATAGATAAATGAAGGAATGAATAAATAAAGAAATGAAACGTATTGGAATATATAGAAAGAAAGAGATGAAAAATAACTAGAAACCTAAAAGTAAACTGTAGCAAAATAAAGAGAAAACCCAGATCTAGAAAACTACATATAACCGAATGTAAGAATATAAGAATATAAAAATATAAGAATGGGAGAATGTAGAGAAGAGAGGAGAATATGAATGCTTGTAAGAATGTCAGAATAAGAGAATGTATAGAAGAGAGAGAAGAGAGAAGAATATGGATGATTGTAATCGTAAATAATTCGTGGACACGTATCGGACAGTTGGTGTGATTATGTTAGGTAGAGAGCGGTTAATCAGAGTCTAATTTACGTATCACAGGTCATGCTGTGTCAAGGAAACTCGCCATCATTCTGTCGTTGAGGTCGGAAATAATAGCTAAACTGTGCTGCCTGTTTGTCATAGATGTCCAACAACTTCACCTGGGGTTTATGATGAATAAAAAATATATATAAGAAATATGTATAAAGAAGCAAAAAATCCTCAAAGAAAAAAGTAAAGAATTGGGATATATATGTGTGTGTGTGTGTGTGTGTGTGTGTGTGTGTCGGCATATATATATACACATATAATGTATGTAGGTAGTATGTATGTATGTATGTATGTATGTATGTTCACTCTTTCTCTTAATTTCGAGTATATTTTTTGACCGGCCACCTTCCTGGTGGCAAGGTTGTAAAAGAAAAGAAATTGTCATCCCTTGAATCGCAAGAATGTTTTGCAAATTTTGAAGGTGCCAGCTATCGCAGCCATTTGTAGACTATGAATTAGGGAGCTGCGCTCTTTGCCCGCAAATCCAACTTCCGTTATACATTGGTCCAAGCGGGTTCGTATATAAACCGTAGCTCTAATAATGATGGGTAAGAAGCTAAAGGTGTACCTTGGATACTGGATTTGTAAATTCCTCATCAATGGTCCGTAGATGTCATCCTTCTCTTGTATTTTTCTGACAACGTTTACACAAGTGGGCAGCTGATCTCCACAACAGAACACGTTTTCAATGTGTGGTCCCAAACAACAATATCAGGCCGGGTGTGCTTTAATTTGGTGGCAGTTTTTATTTTCAGGTTCAACCAGTATTCCTTAGTTCCATCTGTCTCAATATATTCTTCGTCGTTTGTTTTTAATTTTGTTTTCCGAAGTGCGTTCCAGATGGTTCTAGCTATCTCATCGTGTCTCATGGAGAGGTAGTAGCGAGATGACATTCTTTCGCAGCTGGCAACAATGTGGCTTACATCTTCTATCTTTGTTTTACATAGCCTACATTTATTGTCAGCTGATGGCCCTCCTCTTTTGTGCAGCAGATATTTGGTAGGGAGTTCTTGTTCCTGTATTTCATAGAGATATCCCTCAAGGTGTGATGTCATAAACTTGTCGGAACTCCATGCCAGGCTTTTTGAGTGGTTTATCCCCTCTATGGTCTGTGTTTTACGTCTCAAGTATCCATGCACAACTTTTTCTGTAAATTGGTTAATTTTTTCATCTTGTTTGAACATTGAATAGGATCTTCCGATTTCTCTGGGTGAGAGATTTATATCAGGCTTTATTCCATATCTCTCCTCCAGATCAGTGGCTTTCCTAATGATATTTTTTTCTTCATGCTCATAAACCTGGGCAAGATGGTTGCCAACCTTTTTCCTCTGTTGAAGATGTTGCTTCAGTGTTACTATCCGGGTCTCATATGATGTTAATATGGATTTTAGACCCCGGCCACCTTCCTTGCGTGAGAAGTATAGCCTATCCACATCATCATTGATGTTATGTATGTATGTTATCTCTGTCTCTTAATTTCGAGTATAATTTTTTGACTGGCCACCTTCCTGGTGGCAAGGTTGTCAAAGAAAAGAAATTGTCATATCTTGAATCGCAAGAATCTTTTGCAAATTTTGAAGGTGCCAACTATCGCAGCCATTTGTAGACTATGAATAAGGGAGCTGTGCTCTTTGTCCGCAAATCCAAGTTCAGTCATACTTTGGTCCAAGCGGGTTGGTATATAAGCCGTAGCTAGTGCAGTCTGTGGTTGGTTTATGGAATATAGGGATGCGAGTAGGTGGTTGGTTTAGTGAGATTTATGACTGCAGGTCAGTGGTGGATTTGTGGTGTTTTCTAAGTGTTTTTTTACTGGTTAAGGCAATCAATGGTCTTATTTACATGAATGCATTTATGCATGCCTGCATACATACATACAAGCATACATACATGCAAACATACATACATACATACATACATACATGCATACATACATGATGATGATGGCTGCCCCCTCGTTATCGAGTATGTATGTATGTATGTATGTATGTATGTATGTATGTATGTATGTATGTATATGCGCGGAGACATGGATATAGTCGGGCTGGACACCCGATCGCGCGGTTAAACCACTGGGAATGAAGGAGCCCCAGCCTTTGTCAGGGCATTCTTCTAGGAGAAGGCAACTCAGGAAACTGGGATAACTCCGATATAAAACCTGCGGCTTAGTAGTTACCGATCATGTTGATCTTTTCTTCTTTTCGGATTATAGCTACTGCCGCTCAGAGAGTGGGATTGGCTCAGTTCACAGTCTTTCCTCACTTTAACAAATATCTTCACGCACAGGCATTGCACGATAGAATTAATTAATAATTATTAATAATGGTATATCGTGCAATGGCCATACTAGATAACGAGGGGGCAGCCATCATCATCATGTATGTATGTATGAATGTTATCTCTTTCTCTTAATTTCGAGTATATTTTTTTGACCGGCCACCTTCCTGGTGGCAAGGTTGTAAAAGAAAAGAAATTGTCATCCCTTGAATCGCAAGAATGTTTTGCAAATTTTGAAGGTGCCAGCTATCACAGCCATTTGTAGACTATGAATTAGGGAGCTGCGCTTTTTGTCCGCAAATCCAAGTTCAGTCATACTTTGGTCCAAGCGGGTTGGTATATAACCCGTAGCTCCAATAATGATGGGTAAGAAGCTAAAGGTGTATCTTGGATACTGGATTTGTAAACTCCTCATCAATGGTCCGTAGATGTCCTCCTTCTCCTGTATTTTTCTGACAACGTTTACTTCAAGTGGGCAGCTGATCTCCACAACAGAACACGTTTTCAATGTGTGGTCCCTAACAATAATATCAGGCCGGTTGTGTTTTAATTTGGTGGCAGTTTTTATTTTCAGGTTCCACCAGTATTCCTTAGTGCCATCTGTCTCAATATATTCTTCGTCGTTTGTTTTTAATTTTGTTTTCCGAAGTGCGGTCCAGATGGTTCTAGCTATCCCATCGTGTCTCATGGAGAGGTAGTAGCGAGATGACATTCTTTCGCAGCTGGCAACAATGTGGCTTACATCCTCGATCTTTGTTTTACATAGCCTACATTTATTGTCAGCTGCTGGCCCTCCTCTTTTGTGCAGCAGATATTTGGTAGGGAGTTCTTGTTCCTGTATTGCATAGAGATATTCCTCAAGGTGTGATGTCATAAACTTGTCGGAACTCCATGCCAGGCTTTTTGAGTGGTTTATCCCCTCTATGGTCTGTGTTTTACGCCTCAAGTATCCATGCACAACTTTTTCTGTAAATTGGTCAATTTTTTTTATCTTGTTTATACATTGAATAGGATCTTCCGACTTCTCTGGGTGAGAGATTTATATCAGGCTTTATTCCATATCTCTCCTCCAGATCAGTCGCTATTCTAATGATTTTTTTTTTCATGCTCATAAACCTGGGCAAGATGGTTGCCAACCTGTTTCCTCTGTTGAAGGTGTTGCTTCAGTGTTACTATCCGGGTCTCATATTTTGTTAATATTGATTTTAGACCCCGGCCACCTTTCTTGCGTGAGAAGTATAGCCTATCCACATCACCATTCATGTTAAAGTTTCCAGTAACACTGAGAAGTTTTCGAGTTCTAACATCCATCTCACTTAGTTCTTGCAATGACCAGTTCAGCAGGCCAAATGTTGGCGTTAGAATTGGCACAGCATAAGTATTGTGGGCTATGTATTTGTTGTACGCTGACAGTTCTGATGACCATATTTTCTTCACTCTTCTGAGGTATTCAGTTCTGGTTCTCTCCTCATTTATGGGTCCATCATATCTGACATTCTCATCCTGTCCAAGATATCTGTAGTTGTCACCTGACTGTAGAGGTTGTATTGTCAGGCCGTTCATCTCTAGATTTTTAGAGGAGGGCACAGCTCTTCCACGTTTTACAGCCAAATATGCACACTTGGACTCACCAAATTTCATTTTGATGTCGGTTGAAAATTGTGTAATGAGGTCCAATTGTTTCTTGATGTCATTGATATTTGGCCATACAACTTCAGGTCATCAACAAAGGAAAGATGGGAGATACTTCTGGGCCCACATCTTTGTCCACCTTGTTTCCTGAGTAGGTAAGATAGTGGATTCAGTGAGAGAATGAAGAGTAGCACTGACAAGCTATCACCCTGAAAGATGCCCTTCTGGTAATGTATCTTATCAGTCTTAACTTGCTCCTTCTCACCTCTAAGGATCAAATTGGTGTACCAGTTCTTGGTCAGGCGTTCAACAGCAGCTACCAATGGTTGTGGGACTTTAGCTAACTGTAAAGCCTTAATAATCCACCCATGAGGTACACTATCAAATGCTTTTTGATAGTCCAGCCACACCACAGTCATGTTTCTGCGATTCTTTGTTGTTTTTTCCTGAATCATTTTGTTAGTTAGTAGGTGATCTATGCAACCCCACACCTCCCTCTTTCCACCAGCTTGCTCAGGTGTTATGATGTTGTTGGTAGCACAGTGATCCTGTAAGAACAGGTTAAGGCACCCAGTATATAATTTATACATGATGTTTTGGCAGGCTATTGGGCGGTAATTTTTAGCAAGGGTGGTTTGGCTATTTTGGGGAATGAGGAGAGTAGTGGCAGTTGATAACCATCTGGGCAGTTCTTGTGTGCCTTTAATGGTTTCTGTAAACAGCCGTATGAGATCTTGCCGATAGAAAGTGAAATTCTTCAACCAGTATCCTGTAATGAGGTCTGGGCCTGGCGATTTCCTATTCGACATTTTCTGTAGAGCTGTTTCCAGTATTGACCCATCTATGTCATATTGTTTTGTTTGGACATGTTGGCAGTAGTCCTGTTCCAGTTCTTTTAGCCAATTGGTTTGTCTGTTGAATCCGTCATCCGTTTCCCATACAGATCTCCAGTAGCTCTCAACCTGTTCTTTTGAAGGGGTGTCGTTTACAGGGATTGAGCTTTTGCCACCGAAGCTGCGATAAACTGATTTAGGATCTCTGGCAAACAATCTATTTAGCACTTGTCGTTTATGTGCTGTTGACTTATATTTTAGTCTTTCTGTTGTAGTTGTGAGTTGTTGTTTCAACTGTAATTTGGAGTTCAAAGTTTTAAATTTTGTATCTCCAAATCGTCTCTCTAACTTTTTTTTAGGTCTTCCTGGTGTCGTGTGAAGTTGCTCTCTATGTTGCATTTCATAACGACTGCGATGTGTGAGATACTTCGTCTCAGGGACAAAATTTTGCTTTTTAAATTTCGCATCCACGCTGGTTCAGGCTTTCTGTTTGTATCTTGATTGCGTGATTTTAGATGTGTGTTATATGATAGCAATGTGACAGCTGAAACATATAACAAAACATTAAGCGTTTCAAATGTCGTTTCTACACCTTTAGATCGTATAGCCTTCAGATAATTGCCAGCTATTTCGTTCACCGCTTCCAATTCCAATTTAGTGGGTTCTTTACTGATTCTGGTGTTGTATGGTCTGTCACTCACATTAAGGCAGTGTATCTCTTGAAACATATCGTTCCATATCACTTGTAGGGTGTCCACAAGTTTTTGGTGCTCTGTTTGTTCAGTAGCGTCATGAATTTCAGCCTCGTTGTTGATGTGGTGACAATTACTACTAGAGTTAGCTGACCTTTCTCGCTGTTCTTCAGTGGAAGTGGGATGGATTTCAGCAAAATTGTTGGTGAGCTGTTCACTGTTAGATTTAGCTGGCCATTCTCTTTGTCTGTCAGTGGAGGTGGGGTGGTTGTCTACAAGGGCTGTATTTGTAGTATCACTCAATTACGTTAGATGTATCAATTTACATCTAATGATACGTTTTGCCTGTTCATTTAAATGCTTTGGAGAAAAGTCTAATTCTGGGTGTTTGGAGTTCCATAAAGTTTTTAGCCTTTGCATAAAACCGAACTTTTGGGGTTCAGATTGTTTGTATGCTTCATATAATACTTTGTTAAGCTCGTAGCTCCAATGTATACAACGGTTGTAGTTGCGATTTGGTCGAAGGAGACTTGTACTTTTTGCCATGATGAGTTCGTCTATTCACTAATATTTCGTATTTATTTTTCAAAATAGTCGATGATCTTCTTTAAAAGTTTCGACAAAGTTCTGTCAGAATCAAATTTAAAGTTATTCACAGCTTGTGTAATATTTCTTTTCAGTTAGTTTTTAATTCTACAACTGTGTTTTAAACGTTGTTCTTGAATCGTTTGAATCGAGAACAAAAAGAACCGTTACTTAGTATATTTCTTTATGAATGTAATATAATATAACAACGCTGTATTTATATGTTAAAGTTTATGTATCATTCATATAAATAGGTGTTCTACAACTTATTCACAACATATTCACAGTTCAAACACTTATGTTTTTGTTTCTGAATCGAAAACGTTACTTGTATATTTCTTTATGTATGTATGTATGTATGTATGTATGTATGTATGTAT
This sequence comes from Eledone cirrhosa, assembly GCA_964016885.1. Taxonomy (NCBI): domain Eukaryota; kingdom Metazoa; phylum Mollusca; class Cephalopoda; order Octopoda; family Eledonidae; genus Eledone; species Eledone cirrhosa. The sequence goes on along the minus strand of OZ024743.1, from coordinate 260,267,295 downwards.
GTATGTATGTATGTATGTATGTATGTATGTATGTATGTATGTATGTATGTTTGCATGTATGTATGCATGTATGTATGTATGCTGGCATGCATAAATGCATTCATGTAAATAAGACCATTGATTGCCTTAACTAGTAAAAAAAACACTTAGAAAACACCACAAACCCACCACTGACCTGCACTCATAAATCTCACTAAACCAACCACCGACTCGCATCCCTATATTCCATAAACCAACCACAGACTGCACTAGCCACCAAATGGGGAAGGCAGACGTTATCAAACTGCAGCTGTCATTTTACGTAGTTTCTGTATAGTAAAACTGTTATCATATGCGGCGACCACAACGCCATTACGTAATAGCCCTTGCTCCACCTTCTGTTTACGTCTTTCAACTATAAATTTCCCAAACTAACCGGTACAAAATCGGCCTTAAAAATATTTAATCTATCAGCGTGATACCGTGCACCAGGAAGATTGTATCAGAAAAAGCGATATCCCATAAAACAGGCATGTCAAACCGAGGATCCCCCGAGGGCCCCATGGGTTACATATGTGTTGTCTGAGGGCAACACATGACAACTAATTGCGCACATTACAACTATTTTTTAAATTTTATATTACGAAGATAAAACATGCTCGCGCTGTAAAAACCTTTGTGCTGGCCTCAGGTGTGCTTGTAAAGGGCCGCTTGTTTATCGTGCTTGCCATAAAATACAACATGAAAATAACCAAAGTGGACGATTATTTCATAAATAAGATATCGAAAGTTAAGCACATACTTCAACTCGCATTATATTTAAACACACACACACACACACACACACACACACACACACACACACACACACACACACACACACACACACACACACACACACACACATATACACACACACACACACACACACACACACACACACACACACACACACGTACATATATATATGTGTACATGTATGTATATACATACTACTGTACGTCTGTAAACATATATGTATGTACGCATACATACTTATATATATATATATATATATATATATATATATATATATATATATATATATATATATATATATATATATATATATATATATATATATATATATAATTGAATAAACAAGAGATGAACACTAATATAAACATACACGTGTTCGAATCGTAAGGGCCAAGTTTTCTAGGGTGAAAAAATACTAACTACAGCAATATTGTTTGTCAGACTTAATTTTAAATATTAAATTAAGAAAAATAATAGACTTATATTGGGCAATCGGCTAGTAACAACTAGACAGTTTTGGAGACTGTTTCGCAACATCTTATTAAGTGTAAGGAATTTCGAGACATGCTGGGTTCCGAAGACACGTGTGGTAATTCTTATCGAACGCAATTTAGTCTATAATATTTTCAGAAGTGGAAGGATCACTAATTTCTCAACAACTACTGAGGAGCAGAGAAAAGCGTGAACTTCACTTAATAAGATGTTGCGAAACAGTCTTCAAAACTGTCTAGTTGTTACCAGGCGATTGCCCAATATAGGTCTGTTATTTTTCTTAATTTAATATTTAAAATTAAGTCTGACAAACCATATTGTTGTAGTTAGTATTTTTACACCCTAGCAAACTTGGTCCTTACGATTTGAACACATGTATGTTTATATTAGTGTTCATCTCTCTTGTTTATTCAATTATATTGTACGGCTCGGAAAAGTTTTTTTCTTAGAGCTATTTAATTGTAAGAGACTACTCTGAGTTTCTAACTAACTATATATATATATATATACATACATACACACACGAATATATATAAAGGAATACGGTTAAAACAAGCAAACGAAGATTTGCAAAATATTTTTACAAAATTAAATGTTCTGGAATATCATTCACGTTGTATCCCATCAACAAGTGTATAGAGCTAGTTGCGATGAGTATCCAAGTCATCTTAAAACTAAAATTTCTACTCTTATTGTAAACTTTTTTTCACTATCGACTCATCGTTCCTCTCGATAGCTGACACTGTTAGCGAGGCAACCATTCCTCTTCGCTTCTAAACTCACCGGGTAGATATATAAGTATTCGTATGTATATAAGTATGTATGTATATAAATATGTATACGCACGCATGTTATATACATCACTTTGTCCTCTCGAGTGTGTAAAACCGACACACTTCAAAAAGTGAAGGTACTAAAGGAAGTATAGAGGTCTTAGTGTAGGGATTTATATGGTAGTCTTAGTGTTCTGGTTTTGGTGTAGTGGTCTTAGTCAAGTAGTATTACTGTAGGGGGTCTATGTGCTATGGTCTCGGTGTGGTGGTATATTTGTAGTGGTCTTCATGTGGTGGTCTATATGTAGTGATCTATGTGTAGAGGGTCTATATATAGTGGGTTATGTAGAGGTGCATATGTAATAGTCTTATTGTAGTCGTCTCAATGTGTTGTTCTTAGTGTAGTAGTCGAAATATGCCAGTCTTAGTGTAAAGGTCTAGGTGTACTGGTCTTAATGTAAGTATCTTAGTATGGCAGTCTTAGTGCAGTGGTCTTATTTTAGAGGTCTTGGTGCAGTAGTCTTACTGTAGTGGTCTTATTGTGATAGTGACAGTGTCGTGGTCATGTCCCGGTCTTAATGTGATGGTTTCAAATGGTGATTTATGTAGTAATCCAAATGTAGAGGTGTATGTGTAATAGGCTTAGTCTAGTCGTCTTGGTGTTGAAGTCTTAGTGTAGTGATCTTAGTGTGGTGTTCATGATGTGGTGCTCGTGGTGTGGTGGTAACTGTGCCCCTTAATGCATGGCGTGGTGTGGTGGTAACTGTGCCCCTTAATGCATCCGATACGTTTCTCAGAATACTGACCAAAACAAAAACAATATTGACACGCCCTTCTTCTTCTTCTTCTTCTTCTTCTTCTTCTTCTTCTTCTTCCTCTTCTTCTCCTTCTCCTCCTCCTCCTTCTTCTTCTTCTTCTTCTCCTCCTCCTCCTTCTTCTTCTCCTCCTCCTCCTCCTCCTCCTCCTTCTTCTTCTTCTTCTTCTTCTTCTTCTCCTCCTCCTCCCCCTCCCCCCTCATCCTCCTCCTCCTCCTCCTTCTTCTTCTTCTTTTCTTCTTCTTCTTCTTCTTCTCCTCCTCCCCCCTCCCCCTCATCCTCCTCCTCCTCCTTCTTCTTCTTCTTTTCTTCTTCTTCTTCTTCTTCTTCTTCTTCTTTTCTTCTTCTTCTTCTTCTTCTTCTTCTTCTTCTTCTTCTTCTTCTTCTCCTCCTCCTCCTCCTCCTCCTCCCCTTCTCCTTCTTCTTCTTCTTCTTCTTCTTCTTCTTCTTCTTCTTCTTCTTCTTCTTCTTCTTCTTCTTCTTCTTCTTCTTCTCATTATTTCTATACTATTATATAGAAATAATAATGACCTTTGTGGCCAATAAAGAAATTATTTCCATATTATACATTTTTCCTTTCTCCCTCTTTTCTTATTTTTTCCTTTCTTCCTTTATTCACTTTTTAATCTTGTCTTCTTTTTCACCTTCACTCTGTTGCCCTCTTCTCCCCCTTCTTCTCCTTCTACACCCCTTCTATTACTCACCCTTTTTCTACATAGTACCCATCTCAACATCCTAAACAAATCTATAAATAACGAATCTGACCAGTTTTATCTGACATTTCTGATCATTTCCTGCGACTGAAGCAGTTTTTGTAGAAGGCATACAATGGCGGTGCCCCAGCATGGCCTCAGCCTGTCGGCTGAAACACGTAATTGAGTAACAGAGTAATAATAGATATGTTTATACTCTACTAACGTATTATTTAACTGTGGTTATTTCCAGATCCCCATCGAGACACACACACACACACACACACACACACACACACACACACACACACACACACACACACACACACACACACACACACACACACACACACACACACACACACACACACACACACACACATATGAGTTAGTATGTTTCGAAACAGCGTGCGAGTTTGAAATTAGAAATAGAAGCTTTCGCCGTATTTTTTTTTACTAAACAATAGTGCCTGATAGTGGGGTTTAGAATGGTGAGGATGGCTCTGAACATTAATCGGTATACACTGAGGATGAAGAACTCAGAGCTGTACGGGAGCCTCCCAAAAGTTAGTCCAAAAGTGACACAGAGGAGACTGAGGTTAGCTGGACATGCTCACCGACATCCAGAGTTGACACTGCACTCAGTGCTCCTGTGGGAGCCCCTGCATGGACACACTGGAAGAGGAAGACCAAGGTTAACGTATGTTGATGCCCTAAAGACAGACACTGGTCTGATGGAGACGCAGGACATGGCAGCGATAATGAGGGACAGAGACCGCTGGAGAGAACTCGTCCATGGATCTCGGGAATTTAGTACAGCATCATCGAAGCTCTGGTTGCAGCCAAGCTAACGAATGCAGTCGAGGTGTGCAGCTAAGCACTCAATAAGGTATATTACCTTAGAGTTATAACATTACGTTTAGACAGCTTTGCAAATTGAAGACAGCGACCGATAGACGGGCCGCAGTGACCAAAGCGACGAAAAAAACTGAACTCAGGATAAAATATGACAAACCTGATGTATATATATAATAAATGTAATCTGAGTTTTTCGAATATTAATAATAACATCTGATTCGTTTACAATTATGCAAACAAGCCTCATTTTTAAAGCCATGTCAGTAGAATGAACCCTCCATTCTTGCTCTTGTGTTGGCCTGTGAACAGAACTGCAGACACTAATGTTTCTGGGTATCACCCTTCATCAGTACAGCTCACTGTTCACCTGCCAACTGTCAGAGCTAGTGAAAATATATGCTATTTCCTAAAATATACAATGACTGATCGGTCTGATTTTCATATTAGCAGATCAGGCCAATCAGTCACTGTATATTTTAGAAAATAGCATATATTTTCACTAGCTCTGACAGTTGGCAGGTGAACAGTGAGCTGTACTGATGAAGGGTGATACCCAGAAACATTAGTGTCTGCAGTTCTGTTTACATGTCAATACAAGAGCAAGAATGAAGGGTTCATTCTACTGACATGGCTTTAAAAATGAGGTGAAAGTCCAGAGTAACAAGGCTTACAACTTAGCCATAATAAATTAATATTTAAACTCTACTTCGGTATTGAGTACGTTCACCAATAATACATGTATACATACATAGATACGTGCGCATGTAAATCCATGTGTGTGTCTGTGTTGTGTGTGTGTGTGTGTGTGTGTGTGTGTGTGTGTGTGTACATGTTTTATTATCTGTAACTTTTATTTCCTTTTCAAAAGTGAGTTTGATTAGATCAGTTAGCTGTCATTAAATGCTTGCTGGAACCTGATGCACCAAATGCAATCCAGCTGACAGATCATACAACAAAAACACATCTGAACATAGACACACATAAACAATTTAATTTTTCTAACACACACACACAATCATGCACACATGAAGGCCCTCCGTCGTTTCCGCCGAAGGGTGCTCCAGTTGATTCAATCAACGGAAATGGTCGCCTCGTGAAATTAAACTGTTTCACCGATATCTGATGAGGACTGCTACAGAAACCTGCTACAGATGCGAATGTATCCTAAGATGGTATTTGTAACTAGGAGCGTGTAATCAGGGAATATTACGCCCGATTAAGAAAATTAGTCATCTGAAATCTCTGCGCACAATAAAACAGTGGCTCACAATGTGTTTGCTGTACCAACTTTTTGAATACTCGATTGAACGATAGACGAAATCCGAGCTATTGATATTAAAAGTCGAAAAATCCTAAACAACACCGGAAACTTCCACATCAATGACATACACCACCTCTACTTGAAATGTAAGCAGGGAGGTAGAAGCCTAACATAGTCCAGACAGCATTAGAGTGTCACATCATATCCTTCCGACATCTACAAGCCTCCAAGCCTAGGAGCCCATCTATTGAGCAAGTCTGTCTACATGACACAAATAAGATCATGGGAGTTTGGAAAGAACTCCTTGAAAAATACTCCCTGCGGTATTGTCCAGCAATACCTCAGTGAATCCATGGATGAAAAACTGCATGTTTATCGGCACAAAATCATGCATGGATATGTTGCCAGGAGGCTCCGGAGTGAGAATAATATAGATAACCAAAGTAGTCAATTTGGGACAAACAACCGCTATATCGGCTCTCACTTTGAATGATATGCTTTTGTAATCCAAGAACAGGAAATCAATACACAATACCTGATTCACAAAAGAGATAGGTATGTAGGCAAAACATCTAGATGTGCCAGCAAATGTAGACTCAGCAGAATTAACATTGAAGATGCCACCCATATCATTAGCAGCAGACCAAAGATGTCATCACGGTACTATCTACCTATGAGGCATGATGTAGTGGCCCAAACACTATACAATGCAATCCGTAGAAAAGATAACCCCGACAATAAACATATTAAAAGTTACAGCAATGTGGAAGACATCCATGTACATAATATGAAAGAGTACTGGTAGAATGTTCCAGTAAAAACCCCAATAAAATGCAGGCATAACAAACCAGATATTATGATATGGGACAGGGAGAAGAAAGCATGCGCAATAGTGGAAATTAGCTGCCCAGCAGATGCCAATATAATATCAAAGATTAGCGAAAAGGAGAATATTTATGCAGAACTGATGAGAAATCTGCAGATACTCCATCCTGATTACACCTTCAGATTTATGCCTGTGATTATTGGGGCACTGGGGTATGTTAGTAACTGCCTCAATACAAATCTTGAGAAGATAGGCTTCACAGGAACAGAAAGAACACAACTAGTTTGGAAATTACAAGTACAATCCATTAATGGAACAGTAAAAATATGTAAAACATTCAAAATATTTTGCATCTAATAACTGCATGTACAGATGCAAAGCATATACACATGCACACATACAACTCAAAACATACACATCCACACATACAATAACATCCATATCCACACATGCATGCATACATAATCTACCTAGTTGATGTTGTGTAAATTCCAATGAGAGGGTCTTGTGCCTATGTTAGAAACCGACTCTCTCTTTATTGGGAAAAAAATTGTGAAATTATAAAACCAGAAGAACATATTTACATACACACATATATACATACATACATACATACATACATACATACATACATACATACATACTAACATACATACATGGTGGCTGCCAACTCGTTTTCGAGTACGGCCACTACTTTATATCCATGTAGGAGAACCCCTACCGAAGCGCTGAACGAGTGTGACTTTTTAGTCCAGCCAGCGACTTGAAAACTCTGGTACAAACACTACACTTGTGACAATTATTGACACATAGTGCTGGGCCCATGGTACCATGTGACGACAAGTGCAGAGAGATCTCCAGATATAAAGCAATGCCTGTGCCGTGAAGCTTTTATAGTGAGCAAAGGCACTGCACAAAGCCAGTCCCACTCTCTTAACCAAGATGATATTTACCAAAAAGAAGAACAAGTCAACATCATTGGATACCATCAGGGTTGCAGGTGTTATATCAGAGTTTTCCTTCTCCTAGAATTCTGCCTTGACAAAGGCTAAGGGGTCATCTCTCCCGGTGATTTTGGATGGCCATTGACTCTTAAGAGCTCCTTTGCCCTTTGACAGGTTTTGTTTTTAGTCCTGCAGGATGTCCAAAGTCACCCTCCTCACCAAGAAACCTTGGTGGGGTTGCCAGTTTAGTCGCCAACGACCCGACCATGAGACAGGTTGTACTGGGATACATGTTACCAGTAGCACCAACTGGTGACCTGACATACATACATACATACATACATACATACATACATACATACATACATACACACAAACACTGACATTACACATATGATCCCGTAACTCTCAGAAGACCAATGATGGTTTTATTTGCAGAATATCTTAGCTCAGATCTACTACAGTAGCACCACCTTGATACCACTGCCTGTTTTACAACATCACCACCACCATCTTCATACTGCAACACACACCACCTTCACACCAATACATGCACTACATCACCATCACCACCTTCATACTGCTACCAACAAAAGCTTCACACTACTACCTGCACTACAGCATCGCTATCACAACATTCACTTCATACTACAACCAACACAACCTCCATACTATTACCAACACCCTCTCCATACAACTACTACCAACACCACCTCTATACTACTACCAATACCACCTTCCTTCCACTACCAACACCACCTCTATACTACTACCAACACCACCTTCATACTACTTCCAACACCACCTCTATACTACTACCAACACCACCTTCCTTCCACTACCAACACCACCTCTATACTACTACCAATACCACCTTCCTTCCACTACCAACACCACCTTCATACCACTACCAATACCACCTTCCTTCCACTAACCAACACCACCTCTATACTACTACCAATACCACCTTCCTTCCACTAGCAACTCCACCTTCATACCACTACTAACACCACCTTCCATCCACTATCAATACCACCTTAATACCACTACCAATACCACTTTCCTTCCACTATCAATACCACCTTCATACTACTACCAACACCACTCTCATACTACTACCAACACCACCTTCATACAACCACCACCACCACTACCACTGCCACCACCACCACCACCACCACTACCACTGCCCACCACCCCGAGATCTCCAACAGTATCATCTCACCATAACGGACCCTTACATCACCAGTAATCTCTATTCAGATAGCCTCCCCCACCATACTTATGCCGTCTTTAAATGCCTAACTTACCCCTCGTTCCATCCTAACCCTTCGACCTGCCCCACACACCTTACAATCCTCACCCTCTCAGCCATACACCACACCAAAACAATAACTGGCTTTACTGACACCAAGGTGTCAGAATAAATATTTGAATCTACTAGTCAGTATGAGTGTATGTGTGTATGTGTATGTCTGTAAGTGCGTATGTGTATGTGTCAGTATGAGTGTATGTGTATGTCTGTATGCGTGTGTCTATATGTGCGTATGCGTGGGTTTCTATGTGTGTATGTGTGTGTTAATGTGTACTTGTGTATTTGTGTGCCTGTATGTGCTTATGGGTGTGTTTGTATGTATGAGTGTCTTAATGTGTGCGAATGGGTTAATATGTGCGTGTGTATGAGTGTGTATGTGTATGTCTATATGTGTGTGTGCCTATTTGTGCATATGGATGTGTCTTAATGCATATGTGTATGTGTGTGTTAATGTGTACCAGAGTGTGTGCTTCAAGTATTGCTTGTGTGTGTGAGAATGAGTGTGTATGTGTGGCTGGATGCTGCAGTGGTGTTGGAGTGATGGTAGAGTTGGGGTGACGGTGGTGTTGCGGTGATGGTGGAGTTGGGGTGACGGTGGTATTGGGGTGACGGTGGTGTTGGGGTGACGGTGGTGTTGGGGTGATGGTGGTGTTGGGGTGACGGTGGTGCTGGCGTGATGGTGGTGTTAGTGTTGGGGTGATGATGGTGGTGGTTGTGTTTCTATAGTGGCGAGGTGATGGAGTGGTGTTATTATGAGTATATCTTGCTCAAGTAAGTGAAATAGTAAAAGAATGGATGGAACAGACGATTGGGCGTCAGATCGAAGCCATGATTTGACCTCCAATCGACCGGATTATTGCAGTTTTAGCATTCCGTAGCATGCACAGAATCAGGGAATTTAATTAGCGACAAAATGAAGAAGACAACTAAACTATCTACGATTCTAAATAAAATAACATACACACACATATATATATATACACAAATACACACATATACAGACGTATACAGACATATATACACATATATACATACTCATACACAAACATATGCACACATAAACACACACACACACACACACACAGGCATATACACAAATAGAGACATATATAGACGTATACAGACATACACAAATATATACATACTTATACACAAGCATAAACACAGATACAAATATACACACATATACAGATATGGTGATTTATATACAGACATATTTACACATACGCATACACACACATGCACACATATCTCATACACTAGCTACCTATATAACTAACTCATTGAAGGTAGATGATGGTGGTGATGAGAAGAAGAAGAAGAAGAAGAAGAAGAAGAAGAAGAAGAAGAAGAAGAAGAAGAAGAAGAAGGAAAAAAGAGGGGGTAATAGATACTTAGAGAGATGATAGCTTTAGCCTGAAAGATATATATATATATATATATGCGTGTGTGTGTGTGTGTGTGTGTGTGTGTGTGTGTGTGTGTGTGTGTGTGTGTGTGTGTGTGTGTGTGTGTGTGTTTTAAAGTATTCAGTTATAAACGGAGAGAGACCGCTATTAAATTAAGGGAAACAGTACATAGATTAGAGAGGACATATTAATCTATAGAAAGTGACTATTTCAAGAATTCATGAATAATTTGTCTGGCACGAATTACTCAGAAACGAAACAGAACTAGTCTTGTGAGGGTCACTTTGCTACAGACATATATATATATATATATTGGCTTCTTGGTACAATAATTTCTATACTTTTCATTTATATATATATATATATATATATATATATATATATATATATATAATAGTAATAATTGTTTCTACTTTAGGCACAAGGCCAGCAATTACCCAGTGCATTACTGGTACTTTATTTTATCGACCCCGTAAGGATGAAAGGTAAAGTCAACCTCGGCGGGATTTGAACTCAGATCGTAAAGGGACGTAACTATGCTGGAAAGCATGGCACAGAGTCCAATATATAGTAGTAATATTAAAAACAAAGAGCAAAATCCAGAGAGGGCTTGATAAGGATTCTATGTACTTAAGTATATATGAACCCGTAGAGGAAATATTTATCATTAGCACATATTATGGGTCAGAGTGACCTTTCGACATCATGCGCTCGGTCCGCCAAGATTGTTCCCTCTCATCCCTATTGTATCCATTGAACCTTGAGCCACTACTACACAAATTGGAGACGTTGAGGGGCATCCTGTGGGACCTATGATATAGGATATTAATTGTTTCTACTTTAATGTTAGTATATGCCTACGATGTCACTGTATTTGTGTAGGACACCAAACACAATGAGATGATAGGCACAGCTCTCAGAATATAGGAAGCAGTAACAAGAGCGACAATTAACCAGGAAAACTGGGTGGGTCTGCACCTCGGCATCGAGAGAGGCAGTTGTATGACGTTTAATATTATCATCGAGTGTTGGACAGACAGACCTGTCAAATTGTTCGGAGTCTGATTTGGTCCAGACCTCCAAATCGACTAAAACTGAGGCATCGAGCAAAGCGGCCACTCTCACTGAGAAATGGGCCGAGAGAAAGCTATTCCAGAAATCGAGAAATGTTGGCGAACGCGTACATCGCGTCCGTAATCTACAATCACCTGACCGTTATGTTTTGTTCTGGTCTGCGTCAGGTGGTCCATTTTTTGCAAACTCCCACTGTGTGGAGGACTGAGTATGACGTAGCCAATGATGTGCAAACATGCACTGAGGATACATCTGCAACTTTTCCTTGGCAGTGAACAGATGTAGAGGGTTAGTGGGAAGTAAAAGCAAAGATGTTCTTGCAGAGAATCTGGGCGCCGGCGAAAATAAATGAGCCTCTCTTTACCGAAAGACTTTTGGTCCAGCGCCTATGGATATCTTCCAGAAATCCCTGGAATGGCAGTACTAGTGGGGAGCCTTATCAGTTCCAGATAAACTCTACAAGCATGGAAGTGCTGTCAGCCACGCCTGTCCGAAATGTGCGTAGGATGAAGAAACCGTCCAGCACGCACTGGTCGAGTATCCGAGTATTACTGACGTATGGGTTTATGTCGAACACTTCTTGTTACGTGTAGAACGGATGCGGCTATCAGCTGAGTCCATCGTGAAAATCACCTCACCATCTTCCTTTTGCGGGGGAAGCAAGGTGGTTTTTTATCTGTATGGTGGACATAGTGAAAGAGAACGTGTGGTGGACACGTTTGAAAGGGTTGAAGGAAAGCAATTTCCTCTTCATCTAAGCCTTGATTATCTTTTTCAGGTTTCACTTGAAGAAAACAATTAGGGTGGAGAGGGAATTGCAACCTTCCAGACGGTTTGGTGAAAGATGGCTGAGAGCTGAGCGCATAGTCTGAGTATACGCCTTTAGATTTGATGAGGACAACTGAGAAAAGGCACTTGCCTAGTGGTCAGTGTAAGTGGGGCTTTTTGTGGGCTTTCAACACGAGTGATCCACGGAAGTTTTCTCTCTATTGGGGAATTTGTTTTGTTAGTATATTACATATTTCATTGTTTTCGCTACAGTTTGTTTACACGCAAAAAACCTACACTGTATCCTCTTGTACCTTCGAATGCTGTCTTTAATTTTTTTTATGTGTGACTAATAAAGAAATCACCATCATCATTACATTATTATTAAGGGTGGTGGATTGGCAGTATCAGTAGAGGGTCGGACGCCATGCTTTGTAGCATAGAGTTATGGCCCTTTACGTTCTGAGTTCAAATCCTGCCGAGGTTAACTTTGCCTTTCATCCTTGCGGGGTAGATAAAATAAAGTACCAGTAATGCACTGTGGTAATTGCTGGCCTTGTGTTAAAAGTAGAAACAATTATTATCATTGGCGACTAAAGTGTGAAGACATGCGATTCTGTGCTCCAATAGGTTTGTTGAATTACGGTGTTTTAATTTACATTTTGTTGTAATTTTTTGTTGTAAAAGGGTCATAAGACACCCGCCTTTGCCTGCCCTGTAAAAAAGCGACCACGTAATAGGCCCAAATACTTGAATTTTAATTTGTTTTTACGAATAGTTTTTCTGTTTAAAGTATGGACGATAAACCAGCTGTGTAGGAAAGCCATGATCTCGAAGTAAGGATGATCTTCCTTGAAGGTGGTGCATTTAGACGGGTGGCCGTCTACACCTCGACCGGGGCCAGACACCCGGATTTATTTAAGCGCATAGAAGCCTTTCTAGGAACGTCTCACCCTGTACTGTTAGCAGCCGTCATCTGTTACCGCCTGACCGTCATGCCTTATCTCCTTTCGCACCTCACCAAATTGGAACGCCTGCTCTGCAACGTCTTGTGGAGTGGACATGTTCCATTGGTGAGGCGGTTCATCTACTGCCAAAACCCTCTACGTGGTGGGTTGGGAATGCCGTGGCTGATGATGCACAAACATGTGCTGAGGGTCCGGCATCTACAGATATTCTTAAACTGTGAACAGGTGTGATCTCCTTTTGTGAGACAGGTCTTTTCGCTTGTCCCTTTGTTTGAACTGCATTCCTGGGTCAAGAAGAGGCCAAGATGGGCACCTGGAATCTGGAAAGTTACTAGGCGCTCACTGCCCTCTGGAGTTCTATAGAGAATTAATGATTAGCAAGTGCAACGGCGTTCTCGGAGAGGCTCTGGGCATCGATGAAATCGAACTGGCCAGTCTGTTTCGGAGGACTTTCGAACCGAGGACTATGGATAACTTCCAGAAATCCCTGGCTTGGCACTGCTACCGGTGGTCATTAACGGTTCGAGATACACTCTACAAGCACAGCGGTGCGGTGAGACGGACTCGTCAGAAATGCGCACAGAACGAAGAAACCGTTCTGCACGTGCTCGTCCAGTGACCGTGCATTACTGACTTGTTGGGTGATATCGAACAGCTGTTATTGAATGTGGGACAGATCTGGCTATCGACCGAATTCAACGTGAAGATCACCACGCTGCCTTCTTTTGTCCGGGAAGGGCAGGAGTTTTCCTATGCCTGATGGTTCTAGCAAAAGAAGTTTTGTGGTGGACAAACCTGAAAGGGCTGAAACTGACATTTCTTTTCGGCCAATCTCTCATCAACTTTTCGGTCATTCCATTTCAAATCACCCAGAGGGTCCCAGGTCACCCCTTCAGATCCACCTGAAAAAAATTCATACTAGCTCCTGTACCTATATGATGGGAAAATATCAAGTATTAGGTCAATATCTTTGATAGTTTTGAGATTGTAGACCTTTAAAATATTAATTAATTATACATTTTTTCCGAAAGAACCTCTCGGACCAACTTGAGACAGTCATTTCTCCTCTAATAAGGTAAGCACAACTTTGAAATCATGTATTTGGGGATAACTTTTTCTGTGGAGTTCAAATATTTTATCAAATCAAATGTATTTAGTATATTTTTCCATCTACAGGCCTCTGAAAATTGTCAAGAATTGAACGTAGAGCAAATTTATGCCTCTTTTAGGTATTTCTATCTCAATATGTACACTAGATAAAGTGACCATAATTGTTTTCCTGTTGGTTAGCATATAGTGGACCATTTCTGAGCAGTAACCCTGTTAGTTACTATTATGGGAGTGTCAAAATAAGTTTTGAAATATGTGCGATTTCAAAAAATGCTCATTTGAAGCCCTTAGTTGACCATGTGGGCAGTTCACTATCGTTTTCAAATTTTTACCATGCATTTTTATACTTCTGAAAAGAAGTGTAGAGGTGAGTGTTTCCGCCCCCAACCCACCCCCACCTCAATACATTTGCTAAAAGGTGGGTGAATGTTGTAAGGATGGCCTGTGTGATGGGCCTATTCTGAACGTGCGGTCGGTTTAATCGACTTTCCCCTCCCCAAAATTGTTCGCCATTTGCCTAAATCAAAAACCATTATTATTAAAATAATCATCATTATTAGCATTTGGCCACAGTTATTGATATTAGTTTTTCTATTCCATGAACAATATATTAAGTTTTACGAATATATATATATATATATATATATATATATATATATATATATATATATATATGTGTGTGTGTGTGTGTGTGTGTGTATGTGTGTGTGTGTATGTGTGTTTATATATATATATGTACATGTATGACTCTCGATACACATAACGCGTATGTATGTATATATGTGTGTGTGTGTGGCGGATTGTATGTTAGTATCCGTATAGGTTTCACTGAGAGTATGTATGTGTGTGCACCTTGTATATGAGCTCATGAGTGCATTAGTATATATCTCTATTTGTGTGTGTGTGTGTGTGTGTGTGGTGTATGTGTATGTGTAATATGGAAATCATTTTCCCTAGAAAGCAAGTGAAGTAATCTATTTAAATGATTATCCAATAAGTACAAAATCTCATCTCTATCAATCCAGTCACCCTCTACCTTATTCAATCTACAGCCACCACGTCTCCTCCACTTCCTCATTCCTTATTAATTACTCACTTTATAATGGACAAAAACACACACACACCAATAACATCTAACCACTACCAGTATTCTCACTGACATCATCATCGTCATCATCACACCACCACCACCACCGCCGCCACCTATAACACAACCGTCCTCACCACCACCATCAAGACTACCAACACCAAGATTACCACTATCACAATCACTACTGCTCCAGCCTCAACCCTCCACCGCCACCACTACAAACACCACCTCCACCACCACCACCAGCATGACTCTGATACCACAGACCTGTATCAGACGCCACCACCACCCCCAGTCAAATTCGCACTATATGTAAATTATCATTTCCAGCCGATGAAACATAAAAAAAAGGCTTCTCCAGCAAATGTTTAATACGCAAAATCTATATAGACTCTAGTCTATTTTCATTTCAGTACCGGTTGAGTGAATGTCACTGATGAGTGATTAATGAATCTTGAAACAGCTGCCAGGTATTCACAACGTCTATGGAGATATCTGATACCGAGCAAAAACGATTTTATTTTTCCTAACGAAAAAATATTTCTTCCTTGATAGCGAGTATCTCATGTATTTATTGTATATGAAAATATGAAAATATAGTATATGCTTTCATATACACATTTATTATGCTTAAATCTATCTATATATATATATGATGGCTCCCCCCTCGTTATCGAGTATGGCCACTGCACGATATACCATTATTAATTCTATCGTGCAATGCCTGTGCGTGAAGATATTTTTTGAAGTGAGGAAAGACTGTGCACTGAGCCAATCCTACTCTCTGAGCGACAGTAGCTATAACCGGAAAAGAAGAAAAGATCAACATCATTGGTAACTACTGAGCCGCAGGTTTTATACCGGAGTTATCGCAGTTTCCTGAGTTGCCTTCGCCTAGAAGTTTTATAATATATATAAAGTATTACCGGTTTCGATGTATCATTAAAATTCATCTTATCAATACAATTAAAAAGAATTAATAAAAATTAAAAACTAAAAATTAAAAGGTATTTTTCATCTTCCTTGTTGAGAAGGAGACTGGAGAATGAATTCTTGTGTATATATATAGAGAGAGGTGTAGTTATAAAGTATATATATATATATATATATATATATATATATATATATATATATATATATATATATATATATATATATATATAATATGTATAAATATTTCGTATCCCCAAAGAAATACGGTTTTAGGAAGCCGTAGCTATGCAAACACCCTCTGACGCCCTCTGGTGATGTCTAACAGAAGCAAGGGGGACAACCGTCTATGCATTTCAGGCTTAACTGGCCTTCGTCAGGACGGTCCCTCCCACCGCTTGCGACTGCTGGACTAGAAGACAGGCGAGAATATATAGTTTTCTCGTCTGTGTAAATGAGGTGATTAATCGCATATGAAGCTGCATAAGTTGGCTCAACTTATAATAAAAAAGAAATAGGATTTCGCTTCAAGCATAGCATTATAAAATATGTATAAATATTTCGTATCTCCAAAGAAATACGGTTTTAGGAAGCCGTAGCTATGCAAACACCGGGGGGCTAACGCCCTCTGGTGATGTCCATAGACGGTTGTTCCTCTTCCTTCTGCTGGACATCACCAGAGGGCGTTGCCCCCCGGTGTTTGCATAGCTACGGCTTCCTAAAACCGTATTTCTTTGGAGATACGAAATATTTATACATATTGTATCAAGCTATGCTTGAAGCGAAATCCTATTTCTTTTTTATTATAAGTTTAGCCAACTTATGCAGCTTCATATGCAAATGAGATTAATCACCTCATTTACAGAGACGAGAAAACTATATATTCTTACCTTTCTTCTAGTCCAGCAGTCGCAAGCGGTGGGAGGGACGGTCCTGACGAAGGCCAGTTAAGCCTGAAATGCATAGACGGTTGTCCCCCTTGCTTCTGCTGGACATCACCAGAGGGCATTAGCGCCCCTGTGTTTGCATAGCTACGGCTTCCTAAAACGGTATTTCTTTGGAGATACGAAATATTTATACATATTGTATAAAGCTATGCTTGAAGCGAAATCCTATTTCTTATATATATATATATAATGTAGAAGGTGAGTAATATTGTAGAACAATAAAACTATGCATATATCAGATAAGTAGCACTCAACAGCTGGTAGAGCTGGAGTAAATATAATTTCTTCTCTATTATATATATATATATAGTGCTAGATTTGGCAATATGGTGTGAGCGATGGATGTTTGTTCTGCCCCTCTGCGTTTTCAGCTCAAATCCCGCTGTGTCCACACTGAGAAAGCAGAGTACATACCACAAAGTCTTACTTGATTGTGTGACTGTGTGTGTGTGTTTGTGTATTGCTGTGTGTTGGTGTGTACGTGTGGTGTGTACGCGTGGCTGTCCGCATTTTGTAATACATATACGTATAATGTATATATTTCACATAATTGTTGTTTCTTTGTACGATCTGCAATCTCAGTCATAATTAAAACATGTTTTGTGATTTGTCATTGTAATGACCTTTAATTTCCTCCCTTGGGCGATAAAAGAATTCATATAATTTTTTTTTATTACTATTAAATATTATTATTGTTATTCATATTATCAATACTACGAAATTGCTATCACTAGCAGTATTGCTATCATAAACATCACCTTCGTTCCAACTTTTAAATATTACTGTTTTTTATTTTTATTTCTAAATATATATTACGTAAGCATTTTCGTATACTCGGACTGGATTTCCTCTTAAGTACTTCAATTATATGTCCTAATACAGCTGTGGCCAAGTCATCCGGATAAATATGGCCACCATTCAGCGAATCTTCAGTATTCGACGAATAAACGTTTCATTTTCTTTACTTCTAACTGCCTTATTGCAGCAATGTCAAAACTTTCTTCTCAATAAATAGAAAAGTAAGTATTTCATCTATGATATTACAGATAATAAATATCATACACTCAGATTAGAATGTCTGTTTATTTTCTTATATATATATTGTGTGCATATATATGCACACAATCATCAAACATACATACATACATCTATCGTACATACATACATATATATATATGTGTGTGTGTGTGTGTGTGTGTGTGTATGTGTGGACCTTAGAGTGTTTCCTGTTTAATACTGTTATTACAAACAGTATATTAGATATACTGTTTGTGT
>OZ024743.1:260226007-260248771 GCA_964016885.1 Eledone cirrhosa | reverse complement strand
TATATATATATAAATTGAATAAAATGAACGAATTTCTAGTATGGCATACTTAAATGTAGTTGCATGTAATGATACGTGCATATATGTATGTGTACCTGTATGCATATGTTGTATGTATATATGTATATATATATATATATATATGTGTGCATGCTACTGTACGTCTGTATACATATATGTATGTACGTATACATGCATACTTACATTTAAGTAAGTGCCATACTAAGAGTGAGAAATGAAATTTCGTTTTCATTTTGTTTCAATTTATCGTTTTTCGGTATGCCTGACCGATTTTAACTCACTCAATATGCAAATTAGGCTGCTCAGCCGTTAATTTTCATAAGGAAAGTATATACTTTCGAACGTTCAACTATCTGGCAGATGGGTAAACGGTGCTGATGATAGCTAACAAGCTTGAAACTAGTACATCGTTCCTGTGTCAGTGTTGAACAAAAAGGTGACGTGGTTGCCTTAACACCGTAATGGCATAAATTCAGGCTGTTCAGTTTGTTTACAAACGAACAAAGCGACGTTATAATAAGCGCCGCTAAACTGATACGTGCATATATGTATGTGTACCTGTATGCATATGTAATGTATATATGTATATAATATAAATATATATGTGCATGCTACTGTACGTCTGTATACATATATGTATGTACGTTATACATGCATACTTACATATATAATATATTATATATATATATATATATATATATATATATATATATATATATATATATATATATATATATATATATATATATATTATATATATATATATATATATAATAATATATATATATGTATGTATATATCTATATAATCTATATATGTAATGTATATATCTATATCAGAAGACACTTATTTCTAATTATTTTCGGACGAGGCCGTTTAGATACCAATAAACTATTTCATTATATAGTAGGCGGTGGATTGGCAGTAATCGGTAGAGGGTCGGACGCCATGCTTTGGCAGCATAGTTACGTCCCTTTACGATCGAGTTCAAATCCCGCCGAGGTTGACTTTGCCTTTCATCCTTACGGGGTCGATAAAAATAAAGTACCAGTAATGCACTGGATAATTGCTGGCCTTGTGCCTAAAGTAGAAACAATTATAGTATAGGTGGATTGGCAGTATCGGTAGAGAGTCGGACGCCATGCTTTGACGCATAGAGTTACGGCCCTTGCCATTCTGAGTTCAAATCCCGCTGAGGCTAACTTTGCCTTTTCATCCTTACGGGGTCGATAAAATAAAGTACTAGTAATGTACTGGGTAATTGCTGGCCTTGTGCCAATAGTAGAAACAATTATAGTATACGTGATTATAAGTAGCATCTATTGCATACAAGCACATATTCATGTGTATGTATGTATATGTGTGTGTATATATGTATGTGTTGTGTTGTATGTATATATGGAGTTTCTTTGCAAAACATATCTTCAGTAAATACTTTAAGTCGATCTAAACTATCCAACATTCTTTTTCGTTATTTTGTTTTGGATATTTTTTTGCGTGTTACTTTTTTGGGCTCTTTATTTATAACTCTTTTTTATGTGATATAATTCAATTCAACCCATTAATTTTAATTGAAAACTTTAAAATTCATTTATATATATAATTATTTATATTTATTATTATCATTGGTTAATTATTCAATTCTATTTTCATACCTACCTCCATTATATCACTATCAGTAATGTACAGTAATGTACTGGATAATTTGCCTGGCCTTGTGCCTAAAGTAGAAAACAATTATATCACTATCATACAATTATTTCATATATACCTACTGCCATATTAAATTTTCTTTTAGAAACACACTACGCTGAAGAAAGCAATATTTAAATTTGGTACAGATTACCTTTTTTTGTAACCATCAACTTTCAAGCAATATATTTTATATATTTTCTTAATCGAAATAATAACGATTATAAAATTTATACATTCCTATCAACGGGATACATGTCTATTTATTGTCGCAGGAAATAATTCTGGATTTCCGGAACCGATGAATTATTCAAACACGCCTGGAGCTACTACTTGGTTGTTGAAAATTCTTCTTTTGCATTAAGTTATTAAGATGCTCGAAAAAGTGGTAGTTAATCAGAGGAAGAACCTCGGAGTAAAGTGCATGAGGTAGAGTTTTCATAGCCCAGCCCCTACTGTTACTGCAGATTTATTTGTAAGAGATGTCTGGTGTTTTCATGGGAGAAGAATTGGTTCTTATTAATTTTACCAATATTAATACATAAACATTGTAAATCCTTCGCATGTAATCGATACCCTGGGTTATAACTATCAGCTATTATGGTTTCACCAGGATCCAAGAAATTTTAGGACAGGTTGTCTAGAAAAACTGATTGGGTTATTCCATTGAATTGCGTTTCATTTTGAACTCATACAACATAATCACCCGGACTCTTTTTCCATTATGGATTCGACAATTTAAATAACCAGGAATAAACAGTGAAACCCAAGCCATTAACTTAAACAAAAATCTAGGTTTAACAATTGTGTATTACACGAACATAGTTAAATATAATTTTATTCCAAAATAAGTATCGAATTTTAACATAACGAAAATCACAAATGTTTTTTTCAGTTACCGAATAATTTCAAGTTTTCAATTTGTGTCTTACTAATAACAAACTCAATTTTTAAACGTCTTAGGTCAGGATCAGCGCTGCTATTAAGACCAACTAATCAGCCGCCAACGACGCAGGACTTCAGAGAGGCGCATTACTGAAACTAAAAAAGATAAACAGTTTTAATACAAATTCGTATTATTATACCTGTATTATAAAATGCCAAGAGGACAGAGGTATCACAGACATACACTAACAAAGGTGTCAGAGAATGTCAAGGCAACCATGCTCTGGGGTTATGCCAATACACACAGACCAGGGAGATCAAAGCCAACCAACAAGATATGATATTCAAAATACCATAGAAGAAGAAAAAAGTTTTCTAATTGATGTATCTATCTCCACATATGTTTGTATATCCATTATGTTTTGGGGAAATTATCTAAATATAAATGTGGAAATAGAAATAACTCGAATGTTGATGATGAAAACAAAAAAAACTATCCCTATAATAAACAGGGGCTCTGGGAATCATAAAGCACACACACGCACACACAAATACATACACCATACACACACGCACACACAAATACATTCACATACACACACACATACACAAAATGCACACACACACACACGCACACACACACACACACACACACACACACACACACACACACACACACACACACAAACATACAAAAACAGAAAAGATATATAATCAAAAGCCAGTGACTGACAAATATATACAATATCACAAAATAGCACAAGGCGCGGCATACATATTACGAAGAGTACTCTGAAAAACAATAGATATAACACAAGAAACAACACTACCATAAACCAAGGCTCTTACAGCTGGACTCGCTAATGCAGTGATGACACGTAATGAAAACAAGACGAAAGCTGATGATGATGATGGACGTTGATAATGGTGATGATAGATGATGATGATGATGATGATGATGATGATGATTGTTTTCTACCTTTGGCACAAGAACAGCAATTTGAAAGGAAGAGGGAAAGGTCGAATTAAATCGACCCCAGTGAGTTACTGGTACATTATTTTATCGACCGCTTAAGGCTGAAAGGCAAAGCTAACCTCGGCGGGATTTGAAACTCAGCACATAAAGGCACGTAACCATATGCCCACAAAGCATATTATCCGACGTGCCAACCAATAGTGTTAATAATAATAATAATACTTTCTGAGTTAGGCACAAGGCCAGCAAATTTTATGGGAAGAGAAAAGTCGATTAAATCGACCCAAGTGCATTACTCGTCCCTTTATTTTATCGACCCCGTAAGAATGAAAAGGCAAAGTTAACCTCGGCGGGATTTGAACTCAGATCATAAAGGCCGTGACTTTATGCTGCAAAAGCATGCCGTCCGACCCTCTACCGATACTACCAATGCATAATAATAATAACAATTCACTATTAGCCACAAGGGCCGAAACATGAAGGGCAATACAAAAAACGGAACAATGGTTGTTTACATAAAATCAAGTAAAAGCAAAGTTAACAAAATGCATTTAAAAAATTCTCCAATGGGGAAAGTACCACCCTGGGGTGACTTAGAAATCCCCTCAATCCTAAACCACCCTACTCTCCGAGAGCACCCTAAGAGGGAACTCCTCTTCTCTCCACACTCCCCAGCCTACATTCACTTACACTTTAACAAATGTAGGGGGGGGGGGGGAAGTTAGCACTTTTCCTCCACGTCCCCACCTTCCTTTCCAAATGGAACTTGAGAAACTTGAATAGGGCAAGGCCGAAGAGGAAAGTCCCTATTCAGTCCTTTCAACCGCATCCACCACACAACCTCTTTCGCTACAGCCACTAGAGAGATGAAAAACTCCCTGCCCTTCCCAGCCAAATGAAGGCGGCGCGGTGATCTTCATAATGGACTCATTCGATAGTCGGATCCGTCCCTACCCGCGATAATAACTGTTCGACAAAAACTCTACAAGTCAGTAATGCATGGTTACTGGACGAGTGAGTGCAGAAAGGTTTCGTCGCATCTCGGACAGGTCTGGTCTGACTGCATTTCCGTGCTTGTAGAGTTTATCTCGAACCCGGCAGTACCCCCCCGGTAGCACTGCCAAGCGAGGGATTTGTGAAAGTTCCACATAGTCCCTGGCTTGAAAGTTCTCCGGAACAAGACTGGGCCAGTTTGATCTTGTCGAATACCCAAACCATCTCCGAGAACGTCGGTGCACTTTCCCACCACTAATCCTCCATATAACTCTAGAGTGGAATTTCCACTGACCGCATTGCCCGATTAGTAGAGGGCTGTGAGAACCTGACAACATTCTTGATACCAGTCGCCCAGTCTCGGTCTTCGCTTGACCCATGGCTGTAGCTCAATCAAAGAGATGAGCTGCGGAAAAAATCTGTCCGACAAACGGCGAGCACACCTGTTCACCGTTTAAGAATATTTTTAGATGCTGCAGCCTTAGCGCATGTTTGAAACATCAATCAGCCCAGTCCTCCCACGTTGAGCGTGCTAGCAGCAGGTGGACCGCCTCAGTAATGGAACATATCTCTTACACAAGAAGTTGAAAGTGCAGACCTTCCAATTCTTACCTTTCCGGTCCTTCTTCCCAGGTACACCGGATAGAGTATAAAATCCTCTGTGCGGCAAACGAACCATAGAGCTTTTCACAAAGCCTTCTCTCTTGAAGAGAATTGAAATGGTACCAAATTGCCTGGCTCTAGCAATGTGCTGGATGTCCGACAATATGGTTTACAGTGCTCTTCTAGCTTCTTCATTGTGTACTGCGTCCTGGTTTGTAACGAAATGCATTTGTACGATAGGGTATTTTTGGCAGTTGCTGCCAAGACATCGAGCGGGACGGCTATGTCGGTCCAAAATCTTGTTCAGTTTGACAAGTTTGGGTCGCTTGTACCAAAACAGGTGTTCTTGTTAAAAATGTCTAAATTGAATATTTGGGTTGCTTTAGCAGCAGTTCCTGCGAAAGTTTTGTTCGTGTTTTGCTGTTGTCATTGTAATTGTTTCCCGTTGTTGCCATTTGTGTTGTTTGCTTCTGTTATATTTGTTATTGCAGTGGTGGTGGTGGCGGTGTTTGTTGCATTTTTGTTGTTGTTATTTTCTTTTGTTGTTCCTGTGATGGTGATGGCGGTGTTGAAAATTTTTAGCAGCAGGAAATTCGTTTTAGTCTTTTTCCGTAATGTTTTTGTTTTTTGTTGTTGTTGCGGCTCCTGCTGCTGCTGTCACTGATTTAAAAATTGTTGCCGTTTCATTCTGCGGCTGGCACTTCTTTTTAACAAACGTACATTCCTCGTCCACCATCTTTCCTTGTTTTAAAGGAAAAATTGAGGGAGGGGTGGTTGGTAAACAAACCCTAGTTTAGTCTCTAAGCACTGCAGATTCAAAAAATACTAACCAGCTCCCTAAAGTCCTGGTTAGTTTATCTATGAAACGGTAACAAAAGCTCAATGTATAATTTTGTGTAATAATTGTTTCTATTTTTCGCACAAGGCCAGCAATTACCCAGTACATTACTGGTACTTTATTTTATCGACCCCGTAAGGATGAAAGGCAAAGTTAACCTCGGCGGGATTTGCGGGATTTGAACTCAGATCGTAAGGGAACGTAACTATGCTGGAAAGCATGTCCGACCCTCTACCGATACTGTCAATTCGTGTAATAATGGAAGTTATAACACAATTTCAGGATCGAGGTGAACCACGTCTCGAAAGACTCAACAACGGAGATAACATCAACAACAACAACAGAAGAAGAAGAAGAAGAAGAAGAAGAAGAAGAAGAAGAAGAAGAAGAAGAAGAAGAAGAAGAAGAAGAAGAAGAAGAAGAAATAATGTCAGTAGTACAATAACAACAGCAGCAACCATAACAATAAGAAAACTGAAAACAACAACAGCAACAACAACAAGGAAAAGTTATTCTATGTCAACGACGTTGATGATGTCAAATGAATTAATGTTTTCGTAATGTAAAAAACATGATAATATGTTAGACAACCCAACCTTTTACCATTGCCACCTGGACAAAAGATGAGAGTGAAAAATAACATCACAACAAATCAGAACAAAAATATTACCGAATGACACGACGACACCAGATAATATATATATCATCCTTCAATTTTAATTCAAATGTCCTATACAAGAGTAGATAACTTTTGATTGTATATTTATAATTTATTTCTGTATGGGTTCTGTTTGTTTTTTGTCTTTTCCTTGATGCATTTTTACGATAATTAGACAGCATCCATTTATGTATATCTAGTGTAATATATATGTACTCACATATACACACAGAAGCACACACCCACACTTACACATACACACACACGCGCGCGCGCATATATATATATATATATATATATATATATATATATATATATATATATATATATATATATATATATATATTTATACGAAGAGAGAAATAGTGAGATAGGTATATGTGTTAGAGTGCTTAAATATGTTAGGCATTTCTTTTTTTAACTAACGAAATATATTTATGTATAGATGTATATATGTAAGGAAAAACTACATGATAACCTATATATATACATATATATATATATATGTATATATATATATATATATATATATATATATATATATATATATATATATATATATATATATATATATATATATATATATATATATATATATATATATATATACATATATATATATATATATATATATATATATATATATATATATATATATATATATATATATATATATATATATATATATATATATATAGACACACACACATATATATATATATATACATATGTGTGTGTTTGTGACTGATACTTTTTTATATAAATAACGCATTAATGGTTATGCGTGTGTATGTGTGTCTGTGCGTGTGTGTAAATGTGTGTGAATGTGGGTGTATGAATGTGTGTGACACAATATTAATAGGCAAAAACATTAGTTTTAATTCAAGTAGTTGAGACGAAGTTAAAATTGAAAATACGATATTGACAAGATTGAGATGACTGTTAATTGAGGGACATGCATTTTTTATGATTGCCAATATAGAAATTGCATTACGTTCGGTCAATAACATTGCATTCCGAGAATTGCATATTCACACATACACACACACGTATGTACGTACACGTAAACATAGAATCACTCATGCACATACATGAATATATTCACATACAAATATATGCACGCAGGTATCTATGCATGTATGTACGCGTGAATGTATGTATGTATATAAAATACCTATCTATCTATCTATCTATCCATATATATATATAATAATATATATATATATATATATATATATAATATATATATATATATATATATATATATATATATATATATATATATATATATATATATATATATATATATATATATCAATACTCATCTTTTTCCATTTATCTGAGGGTTCTAAACCCCATTGTCAGACTAAAATTTCTTTCGTCAAAAAAATACGGTGAAAGCTATTCTATTTCTAATATATATATATATATATATATATATATATATATATATATATATATGAGCATATGTATGTATGTATACAACATTGAAGTACATTTTCAAAAAATATACATACCCCTGTACATATACAGATATTAATTCTTTTATTCCTTGACTGGCTTTTCCCATCCAGTTTTGGCCATGCTAGGTCACGACTATAATATACATATATACATATTCTATGTTATATAAAACATACGGGAAACTAACGTATACCTCCCGAGATACTCGGAGTTTTCCGAAGCAAGTTGATCTTACTTCGTTCTTCAGTGATCGGAAAGTCACTGCCGGTGATACTTCAGTAAAATCCCCCCTGAAAAAATATCCCTGAGGATACCTGTAAAATACGTACACACACACACACGTATCTCCTCCCACCAAAACACACAGACGTGTGTCTGTTAGTGCACATAGTTTACTGGTCATAATTAATTTAGAGTCGGGCATTGAGCTAAAACTGACTGTAAGGTTGTGCCTGTTGAATAGTTTCTGTAAGGGTGGCAAGATGGAAAGAATTTATCTATCAGAGTTAGGAATCTTCTACTGAATGAATCTCTCGAGGTTCACTTAGAAGTGAGGGGCGTGAACTAGATTGTTCTTCGGGGTTCGCCATTGCTAGTCAAGTGTTATATTTGATTCTCTCATTGAATCCGCTTACTTCTAAGATTGTGTTGTAGGTGGAGGCCGCTATGTCAAAACTCTCTTTGCTAGATGAGAGGTTGGAGATTCTCCTGCTAATATCTTTCATGAGATTACGGGGTTGGCAGGATCTTGCGTTTATGTAGGAAAATCTATCGTTTGGTTTGCTATAGGGCTTGTATTAATTATTTTTTGTAGGTCTAGTGTTACATTTAGGAAGTTGACATTGGTTAGGTTAATGCCTATAATTATTTTTAAGCCGAAGGCAACAGTGTCTACGAGGCAACAGTAAAATTGTCAAGCCAAAATCTAACCACTCGTAAGCGGTACATCGTCTTATGTAACAACAGTTTAAATAACGATACAACAATCATGCGGTGTCATTCCGGTAACAGAAGAAAAAGTAGGCAACCAAGCTTTCCAGCTAATTGAAGCTGAAAGAGGGATCTAATAATTATAACATCAGCTGGAAGATAACAGAAAAATGTAAGCCCTACGTCCATGGTCCTAAGAGGTACGCTTCCTGCAACACCGACAGGTGGCTTATATGGAAAAATTCACTGGATTCAAACCCATGCCTCAAGAAGAAGAACGACATATGTAAGCCATGTGCACATAGAACAAAATATATTCTCCGGTTTGTGTGACCAAATATCCAGACACACACCAATAACCACAGATACAAGGATTCAAGACCACCAGGCAACCACTCTAACCCTTTCGGGAGCCGAACATCGAAACATTCCAAATAGAAAAGACTGTCAGAATATTTTACCTCTTCTGCACCATTAACAAGACATATGTGCACGTGTTTGTGTGTCTGTACGTGTGTGCGTGTGCATATGTGGGCATAGGCGCATGTGCACTAACATACGCACGTGTGTGTGGTGAGGTACTTATGGGCGTGGATGCGTGGATGTGTGCATGTGTGCATGTATGTATATGTGCGTGTCCCTTCATACATGTAGATAAATGTGCGTGTGATTGTGAACGGATGTCGCATGTCTGCGCGTGAGTGTGCGTATGTATTTTACATGTATCCTCAAGGATGTTTTTTTTTCAGGAGGGATTTACTGAAGTATCACCGACGGTGACTTTCCGATCACTGACGAACGAAGTAAGATCAACTTGCTTCGGGAAACTCCTAGTACAAAAACACACAACGCACAAAACAAGATGGTGTAGGACAGAATAAAGGAGAGACACCAAATAAAAACCCAGTCACTGAGGAGGTCACAGGTTGTGTGACAAAAGAGCTTTGACAATATATAAACAACCATCCGGTTATCCAACCAACCAACCGGAAATTTATAATATGTTGAAGTCCAACCGACAGGTGCGTGTGTTTTTATTGGCAGCATGACCCTCCCAAAGTATAACAATATATATATATATATATATATTTGTTATAGCTCTGGTTCATCTGAATCATTGAGCACTTGCCTCACAGCTCGGAGGTTGTTTTTCGTTATTTCGTGGGCCGAAATACGAATCTCGATAATTTATGTTTGTATTTATCTCCAGACTCTAGCTATTGACTAGTTAATTTTCTTGATTTTTTAGTTGATTCTATTGACTGATAAATAGCTTATGTTAATTTTAACCCTTCTGTTGATAACTCTATTCGTTTCTGCATTCTTGCAAAAATATACACAACTGAATTTATTCGCCTGATATAGGGGATGCCTCCCTTGCCGATCCCCACGTGGAGTCAGCAATAGTCAGTCCTTGTATTAACATTGAACTAAAACCTGTTGAGAAAGTGGCTTCCTTGTTCAATCATCTTACCAGAGCCTGACATTATTTATGTAAGCGGACGGTACTTGATTTAGGAGCCGCAGAATCCCAAATACTGGATTTTACCAACCTTCCAAGGGTCCGGGTAAATTTTCAATACCCGAATTACTTGATCGTTTTTTTTGGCTATGCGAATGATTGTTTAACCATCGTCTCAGTGTGTTTGGCCTTTAACGTTTGTTATAGCTCTGGTTCATCTGAATCATTGAGCACTTGCCTCACATCTCGGAGGTTGTTTTTCGTTATTTCGTGGGCCGAAATGCGAATCTCGATAATTTATGTTTGTTTATATATATATATATATGTCCCAAGGTTCTGAAACCATCAACACCAAAAACACAGAACTGGCATATCTAAGAACTGACTAACTGCCTGATGAGGTCATAACCATACAATGGCTATCATCGAAATATATATAGCAGTAAATAAAGGATTATGAGTTCATGCAATTGACTTATGTTTCGTCACTATATATATATATAACCTTTTCCCCCACCCCGGAAAAAACCCCAGTTGATGGATGTGAATCCGAAATATATAGGGACTATTAAATCTCTCCCAAGGTAACTCTCTCTTATGTTGTTATTTTTATTTTTATCCTTTATACTCTTCCCTTCATTCTACACATCTCACACATCTTATACACACCACGCATCTCAACGTACACCCATTTACATCTCTCTCTCCACCACCGGACCTTGTTACCCAGAGATTTACCCATTTGCATTGTCGAGGCTTCCAAACGACTTAAAGATATTTACTTATTGTTCCACAATGCTTCAAGCAAACTTCAATACTCTCATATATATATATATATATCAATGAGACGGGACCCCGACGGCTGAGCTCTTGCGTTCGGAATTAGTTGTTGAAACGGCAAGAACTCAGCCGTCGGGGTCCCAATATTTTACTACCCCAAGTATCGAGTACTCTGATGAGTATATATTCGGAATATAAAATTCAGAGTGCCTAGAAAGCAAGATAACAATTAAGCAACCAACAGATTATTAAATTACTCGATGAATGGATTGCTTACTCAACTAATAATAAACTCAAATGAAACGCATCTCGTGTGTGTGTTTTATTGGCAGCATAACGCTCCCAAATTATACTATTGATTATCGTCTAATGTTTTCCTTCAGCACTGATTATGCTTAAAAGTAGTTTCATATCACACACATACGCATATATATATATGTGTGTGTGTATGTGTGTGTGTCTGTGTATGTGTAGGGGGTGTTTATGTATATATATATATATATATATATATATATATATAAGGGAACCGACGTCGGCTATGAAAACATCATTTCTGTCCGCTTCCTTGTCTTTAGATTGGATTGCCTCTGAAACGTAACCTTATTACATAAAGCTACTGTCTGGTGATATTGCGTGACCTACTACGTGATTGTTCAATCACGTAGCAACGGTCGTCATTGAAATATGTATCACAGCTTCGTTAATAAATGACTCTTTAACATCTACACCAAACTTCGCATTTTCCTGATTATAACTTATATCATGACTTTGTTTTCCTTTTAATGTTTTATTGTTTTCCGGGATTTATTTTAACCTACAACATTTTCAACATATGGATTACATTGAGTTCTTCATGAAGACTAGACCCCACAACTGATAGATATATATATATATATATATATATATATATATATATATATATATATATATATTAGTAAAAGGAAAAGAAAATACTGACAAATTGTTCCCAGTGAAAAATAGTTTAATTAGGAATAAGTAAAAATTAGTAATAAGTATTGGTTAGTATTCAGATAAGATATAATATAGATCAATTTTATAAATAAATATTGACATACCCTTAAAGAATGCGACCATTTCTGTTGGAAGCTCCCGGATAGCGCACCATAATTTGACTTGGTGTCATTGAAATATGTATAATGAAATAAATATGGTTTTATAAATATTGTTTCCATTTGTTAATATATCGTATATATATATATATATATATATATATATATATATATATAAGTAAAAAAACAAAAAAACAAAAACAATAACAAAGAGTGCAGTACGAA
The DNA here is from genome assembly GCA_964016885.1 of Eledone cirrhosa. NCBI lineage: Eukaryota > Metazoa > Mollusca > Cephalopoda > Octopoda > Eledonidae > Eledone > Eledone cirrhosa. Next base: position 260,236,174 of record OZ024743.1, on the reverse strand, counting down.
CAGTGTGGTATATATATATTATAATTTAGCTTCGCGCATAGCTGTATACAGATATGTATCGGAATTTCGCATTTCTAAAGAAATACGGTATGTTTATGAATAAACATTTAGAAATAATATTCTATTATAGGTTGAGCCACCTTATACCGCTTCATATGCAAATGAGATGAAGCGCCTCAGTTACACAGACGAGGAAACTATATATTCTCGCCTGATTTCAAAGTCCAGCAGTTGCAAGTGCGGGGAGGAGGGGTCGTCCCCATGAGAAGCAGTTGTGTTCGAAATGCATCGACGATTGTTCCCCTTGTTTCTGCCGACCACCGCCAGATGGTGATAGCTGCCGATATTTTTGCATAGCTATGGCTTTCTAAATGTTTATTTATAAACATACCTTATTTCTGATGATTTCCTTCGAATGAAACAGTTCTAGTCATGTAGAAGCCATTTCTATATCAATCATTATATACTCTACTATGTATTGAGTACCTCACTTACTATGGTTACCCCCGATTGAACCGGGATACACACACACATTTAGGCGTTATAAATTTGTTAGATCGTGGGTTCGGTTCCCGGACCAGTTGAAATGTTTCTTAAGCAAAAATACATTAGTTTAACGCTGCTTCTTCTGCCAAGAGTTGCGACCAGCATATAGTATCATCAATGGAAAAATTGATAGAAACATTGTTTCCTTGGTCAAAAGACCGGCTTCCATTATTATGTCTATGACTAGGGCGGTGGATTGGCAGTATCGGTAGAGGGGCGAACGCCCTGCTTTGCAGCATGGAGTTACGGCCCTTTATGATCTTAGTTCAAATCCCGCCGAGATTAACTTTGCCTTTCATGCTTACGGGGTCGATAAAATAAAGTACCAGTCACGCACTGGGGTCTATTTAATCGACTTTCCCCTCTCCCAAAATTGATGGCCTATACTAGAAATCATGGATTGGCAATATCGGTAGAGGGTCGGACGCCCTGCTTTGACGCATAGAGTTACGGCCCTTGCCATTCTGATTTTAAATCCCGCCGAGGTTAACTTTGCCTTTCATCCTACGGGGTCGATAAAATAAAGTACCAGTAATGCACTGGGGTAATTGCTGGCCTTGTGCCAAAAGTAGAAAGAATTATTATGTCTATGACTAGAGCACCTTTGATCCTAGTGCTACTTATGTAGAGCTGTGCCAGAAGTTAAAACGTAGTTTTTAAATGTAATTCACACTAAATTGATCCCAGATAAGGAGTGGATCAAAGTGAGTGATTTCTGCTTTCTATCCATTTCAAAATTTCTCACACATTATTGTTGTGTAGGATGCTTTTGAAGGATCAAGTCTGAATTTTCTTAGAGAAATAGAAATAGGGATGAGAGTAGAGAGAAATGTTTCTAGTCTAAATAAAGGACTGGCAGGCAGAATAAGGTGAAATCCAGAAAGGCAAAAGGGAGAGAGATGAGATTCAGATAGGAGAGAAAGAGTGGTGTCAAAACTAATTTAAATGTGACATTATACTGATTAGATTGACCCTGACCTCGTAAATTATCAATTTCAATGGAAACCATTTTGTATCAATCGGCCGGTTTTAGATGCTGCCATGATTCATAGTTCAAAATTGCAAGTCTATCGACTGGTAGGATTAGACATTGGCCATCTGGAATGTTGCACTTTAAAGAGAGAGAAGAAGCAACCTTTTATTGGTTGATTCATGTTGTTACCATTAGTCGCCATATATATATATATATATATATATATAGAGAGAGAGAGAGAGAGATAGAGACACATAGATAGATACATATATCCATGCATACATATTCATGTCTGAGCGACAGTAGCTATAATCCGAAAAGAAGAAAAGATCAACATCATCGGTAACAACTGAGCTGCAGGTTTTATATCGGAGTTATCCCAGTTTCCCGAGTTGCCTTCTCCTAGAAGAATGCCCTGACAAAGGCTAGAGGTCCTTCATTCCCAGTGGTTTAACCGCGTGATCGGGTTTCCAGCCTGATTATTTCTATGTCCCCGTGCATATATATACATATGTTTACATGTATATACATATATACATATACACATGTATATACATATTTACACATTTTTGGATGACCGTTGACTCATGAGTTCTTTCGCCCTTTGTCAGGTTTTGTTTTTTTTCCTGCAGGGTGTCCAAAATCACCCGCCTCACCAAGTAAACTTGGTGGGGTTGCCAGTTTGGTGCGCCGACGACCCGACCATGCGACAGGTTGTACTGAGTTACATGTTACCAGTAGCACTCAAGAGTGACCCGACAAAAATACATACATATATACATACATATGTCCATACATACATACATACATACCTACATACATACATACATATATATATACATGTATATATATACATATATATATACATGTATATATACACACACATATATATATATATATATATTATTACATGTATTACATACAAACATACATGCATACATTAATGGATAGATAGATAGATACATACATTACATACATATATGAATAAATACATACATACATACATACATACATACATACATACATACATACATACATACATACATACAGTGGCGGACTGGGTCTAAAAGTATTGGTTGCCAGCAGATGAAGGGGGCCCACCTACATATAGACTGCTATCATTTAATTAGTATAATGAATAAATAACATTTTCAAAGTGGAAACAAAACAGGGCAATCAATTTTTTCCTGAAAAATATCTTACCCTCTCCAATAAAAAATATGTATTTTGCGAAATCCAGATACTTTCAATAATGACCTTTGGTCTTTCACGCTCACTCAATGTATATATATATATTTATATGGGAGTGCGTGTATGTGTATGCATGTACATGTGTATATATAGATTTATATATATGCATACATAACATGTTTTCAACTTGTACAAAAATCCCTAGGGATCTAATTGACATTGTATATATATATATATATATATATATATATATATATATATATATATATATATATATATATATATATATATATATATATAAATAAAATAACAGGAGGCTGGACTGGTGTAAATCCTTGAAAAGTTTATTATACTATGATCATTTCAATGACCGGGTTCCGTATGAATCCGGTGATATCATCAGGTATTCGAAATATAACAAAGGAATATATAAAATCCATGGGTCCGAAAATCAGAGACAGAGAGGACGACTGACCAACTAGCTGTCTTCACCTCGGCCAGTCGCCCTCAAGTGATGGCAACTCGGTCTACTAATGACCATCTGGTTAGGGGGCAAAAGCTTATAATGTACTACACCTCTCTGTCAGAGTAGAAAAAAGAGAAGAAAGAAAGAAAGAAAGAAAGAAAGAAAGAAAGAAAGAAAGAAAGAAAGAAAGAAAAGTCAGCGTAAGGGTCACACTACAGTCATGCTAGAAGACGCCGCGAAAAATGTTATTCCAAAGAACCCATATTTTAACAAAGGCATATATATGGGTGTCTGTATGGTCTAATGTGTGAACAGAAAATTGGAACGTTAACTTATGTTAAGAGTTATAGGATGAAATTAAATTATTAGAAAATTAATAGAAAATTAAATATCAAGATTGACCATACGGAATGACCAATTCTATCCAGTGGTGAACCAACAAACCTAAATATATATATATATATATATATATATATATATATATATTGGTAAACGGAATAGAAAATGCTGACAAATTGTTCACAGTGAAAAATAGTTTAATTAGGAATAAATGAGAATTAGTAATTGTATTGGTTAGTATTCAGTTTTGGTTTTAAGTTTTACCGGTTGCGCATTTTCAAAAATAATTTTGAGATAGAGCGTCCGTGATGTTTGCTCTGATCTGATTAGTTTTGGGAATTCTACCTGTTTTTATGTTTAAAAAGTGGCTCCAGCGCTATTAAAATTGGTTTTTGCGCCAATTCGTGTTGCAAAAATTCTTGTGGTCAAAACAATTTTGTGGTCAAAACAATTTTCACGGACACTCTATCTCAAAATTATTTTTGAAAAGCATTTAGAAATGCGCAACCGGTAAAACTTAAAACCAAAACTGAATACTAACCAATACAATTACTAATTCTCATTTATTCCTAATTAAACTATTTTTCACTGTGAACAATTTGTCAGCATTTTCTATTCCGTTTACCAATATATAATAACTTGTGTGTTATACCTCTATTCTTTTAACTATATATATATATATATATATATATGCAGAGGTTATATTTAATTTGTTGGGATTCAACAAGCTTAAACATTTTTATAACTGATATAAAGCACTCAACAGTTTAGTGGAGTAAATACATAATATATTAATAAATGCAAACTATATTTATAAAACCATATTTATTTTATTATATATATAATAAACCATATTTATTTTATTATATATATAATAAACCATATTTATTTTATTATATATATTATATATATATATAGATTATTTGTTTGTTAAAATAATCAAATTAAATTAATTCAATAGTTAAACACACAGAAATAATAAGGTTAAGTCGACTATAAATATGACTAATAGCTCTAGGAAAGTGATGAACGACACCACATCTTTTAAACTTTGATTTTGAAAGTAGGTTTATAATTATTGATTTTCATTATACTGTAGTAGCATTTTCGGCGGCCTAGTTCTAGGAATCATAGACGGTGGTGATCCTGGTCTGAAGTTCGATCCTAGTCTGAAGTTCGATCCTGGTCTGAAGTTCGATCCTAGGTTTCTCGGTGAGCCTTTTCAATTTTTTTCTATGGGATGTAAAATAAAAAGTGAAAAAGATTACATGTACCCCTTGACCAAGATTGAGCCCAAGACCAGGATCTCCACTGTCTCTAGTACCTACCACTAGGTCACTGAGATAGCCACGAAAAGGTACAGAACATTCATTCTTATAAACCTACTTTCAACATTTTCAAAACAAAATAATGTGGCGTCGTTCATGCCTTTCTTAATGTTATTGCTCCTACTTAAGGTGGACTTCTAAATTATGTGGGTGTTCCATAAACTACATCCTCATTTTGTTTCTCATCTATCTGGACTAATATTTTGATCTGTAATCAATGTTTCATTTCTGTTGCACCTCATTTCTCCCCACCCTCTCTCTCTTTCTCTTTGGGAGTGCGTGTATATGTGTGCATGTACACACACACACACACACATATATATATATATATATATATATATATATATATATATATATATATATATTTAAATATATATACTATCTGGCTCGTCCGGTTGGCACCCGGCTAGGTTTACGGCATTTTATCTTTTCAGTGCAAAGATACCGCGCGCCCTCTCAAGTCAGCGAGGGGAGGGGTTGTTAACGTGCTCTGATGTTGGGTTTGAATAGTTTTTTAGGATTCCCCAGTTCAGCAACCAGTACGTTAAAAAAATTGATAGTTACAACAATAAAGGCTGAACAGAGAACAACTTTTTTAACAAACAATAATTTGTACAACCATAATGGAAATTCCAAGTAACAGAAAATATTTAAATTACATTATTAGAGCTGCAGAGTATACAATATTTTTTGTTCGGCCCTCCGGAGCAAAGATGAAGAGATTGTTTGGCGAGCTCACCCTAGAGCATCCTACATACAATTGACCATGGGAGAATCGCTGATTTCGTAGCTTGTCTCGTCGCGGAGAAGCTCTGTAGACGTTGACCTCTCGACACTCCTGTCAGTGTACTTAGAGGCCTACCACCAATCTCCAGGACACTGTTTTCAAGACAAATGAGCGCCTCATTGAAAACGACATTGTATGTTACGTTTGGATTGTGTCTGCGTGTGCGGTGGAGTATGTCCTCAGCTAGACTTTCACGGTGGTTGTTCCACAGTGCGAGAGGGTCGGCGAGATCGCAGTTGTGCAGCATAATAGCAAAAGGTTTTCGCAGCTGAGAAGAGGCTTTAGCAGTTGCTGCTTCTTGCAGGGTGAGGTGCCAATGGCTGTCATCGTGTAATATACCACGCATCTGGCAAGCCAAACGGTAAGTGGAACATTGATGGCCATTGATGGTTCTCAGATCTTGGAAAGACTGTGGTCCTCTAACCTCGAACAGTAGCAATGACGATAAGCCGTCTGTGCTTTCGTAAAATAAATAGGTTTTTGTTTTTGTGTATGCAAAAATATCTGTACACGAATATATATATTAAAATAACAGATTACAGTTTAAGCAAAGAATCGCTATTTTCACCCTTAACGGGAGCTTCTGAAACTAAAAAAAATCCGTCTGTGAACGCAGAAGTAAATATTTCGAAAAACGTTAACTAATGCAGACAGCCAGACATACAGACTAAGAAAAAGAGGGGAATGCGGTGCGACGTTATAAGAAAAAGTGAGGAATGACGTATAACCGGAAGTGTTATATATATCTACTATATAAATTGGAAGTTGTCGGACGTTGTATATGTAGGTGTAGTCGGATAAACGTCGAAACGGCTTGGTGGAATGCAGCGAAAATTTACACAGTTATGCAAAATGCCCCGAGGAGGGGTTGGGTCGACTTTCAAGCTTCCATAGTTAAGGAGAAAATCGATGAAACAGGAATTTCCCATTCAAATTGAACTGAGAGTAATCTGTGAACGCAGAAGTAAATATTTCGAGAAACGTTGCAACCGAAGGAAAACAGGAAGTCGATATTTTGGTTCGTGAAGACGTTCCCTTGCAATGAACGGAAAAAAAGCGAGGATAATACGTCGTTATGTGCAGCGAGAAGAACAATTTCATTCAAAGACAAGACCAAGTTTATGGTATAAATGGAGTCGTTAGACTAATATTCTATCTAAAATAACAGAAGGATTTCCAGCCCCGGAGTTTAAGAATGATGTAAATAAAATTGAAAACGATAATGACAGAGGTTATTAAAATAGTAAAAGTAAATAGTGAAGATTTAGGCCAGTACATACGTATGCCCCGACGGACATACACATACATACACATACACAAATACATACCCCCCCCCCCCACAATCACACGCGCGCGCGCGCGTATGTATAAACCTTATGCATTTCTACAGTATTTTCACCAAACTTAAGACATAAGTTACTTATGTACTCCGGATGGTCATGGGCACTTTCATTTTTCCAGATATTGATTATAGGGCCTCCCGGTAGATAACCACCTTTGACCACTACCTTGGAGTCGACTGAAGCACTGCAGTGCAATGCAACAAAACATCATAACTTCTGGAGTTCGCAACCGATTTTCACAAAACTTGACACATGGGATACGTTTGTCCTACAGATGAATGTGAACTCTCAGAATTGGCACATATTGAGTAGGGGACCCCTGGGGGCAGGAATCCCCTCTTGCAAAAAGCCGACAATTTTGTAAAAGTATAGTTTTTGAAGCAGCACTGAAGTATTGACATAAATGACATACACAACTGCTATTTAATACCCGAGCAACGCCGGGTACCTCTGCTAATATATATATATCCTGTTCTCCATGTGTGTACACGAGGTGTAACTAGCCTGCTTTTAAATTCCCTTTCTGGTATATTTTAGCAGTGGCTTTGGTTTTCGTGTTTGAGCTCTACTGATGAACGACTCCAACCGTGACCAGCCCCACTGAAAAGTTTCGTGAAATAGTCTTTTTAAGACTATATAGAGCATTTGTAGATTTTTCCAAATTGAAGGATAAGTATTTACTCTTAATTTATTCTGAGTTAAGACTCTATTGGTTTTTTTCTCTGGATTACACAAAATCTGTGGATAAAATTTCTGTCATGACTTTTTTTGAATTGAGATTGAATTATTTTAAATATTTTCCATCTTGACGTAATAGTCACTTATATATTATGAATTACTGTTGGCTTCTTGCTCACATTAATTTCTCTATTTTCATATATATATATATATATATATATATATATATATATATATATATATATATATTTATTTATTTACATATGTGTGTGTGTGTATATATATATATATGTATATATACATATATATATGTATATATATGTATGTATGTGTGTATATATATATGTATGTGTATATATATATATATATATATATATTCATATATATATATATGTATATATATGAATATATATATATGTATATATATGAATATATATGTATATATATATGTATATATATGAATATATATGTATATATATGAATAATATTTTGAATTAATATATATATATATATATATATATATATATATATATATATATATTAATTCAAAATATTAACAAAAATAGAACTTCTTGTGATCAAGTATATTTTATTATACATATTTCAGAGGTTCTGAGATAACTTCAACAGTACGTCCTCATCAGATAAAATAAGATGATGCATGACATACCCTGACATAGTAGATGGTTAAGATCCAGTCATGGTAGTAAGTAAATATGACAAAAGTCAATATTTATATACCTTAATATTGAGACATGAAAAAACTTACATATAATACATATAATACAGAGGGTGCGTGTAAGAAACCATAAAAATACACAACAGTAATTTACATAACTGTTAGAGATTCAAATAATTATTGAAGAAAGAGGAAAGAAAAAAAGAAAGACAGAGAGAAAACAGATGAGGGGAAAATATAGCTAGTAGAGGTATAGAGAGCAAAAGAGAATTGATCAAGGAAAGAGAGACAAAGAGGAATAATTATAGGAAGTGATGAATTATATATATCTATACATAACTATACATTTAGGCATGGCTATGCGATAGAGTAAACTCGAATCTTTGAATTATTGAATTATCTAGAAGTATTCATCAATCTAAATCCTAAATATAACTGGGTGTAATTAATAAAGGTTAATTTCCTTAGTTAATTAGTTATATATACTATCCAAACGTATCCGGTATACTTATCAATAATAATCGGTAGCGATTATTATTGATAAGTACTTTAGATACTTTAATGATTTTCTAGTGTTATAATTGTTAAATATGTTCTAAATATTTTCTAAATTTTCTAAGTTATATAACGATTATTATTTTATTTAATTTATTAAATTTGGGTTACCTTCGAGTCAAGGAAATCCTTAGGCTTTCTCTTTCTCATGTTTGCAGACACATTATACTACTATATAAATTTATTAAAAAAATTAAGATCGCAGACAATTCATTTTTTTACTTTGAATCAGATTCTTATCCGTATAATTCACGAAGTTTGACTTGTATATTTATAGTATATATATGTTACATGACCTTATTATAATAATTGATCTAAAACCTTAATTTTTAACAATATTATCAGTAACTTATTTATTGTATTATATTATGTTATATATAACTGATAGGTATCATCTTAATCTTTAGACAATATAATCTTTGTTTATATTTAGACAAACGCATATATCTAATTTAATAATAAACTTTTTAAAGTTTAATTATAAGGCCTTTTGATGCTTTAAGGCATTCTAATTGTTAATCTTAATTTTTAAAATTATAACTGTAATTATTTTATAAATTATATAATGTGAATTATCTTCAATATAATATAAATAATTAAATATATTATAATAAAATTTAATAAGAATTACCTTCGTAAGGATGAAAATATTATGTCTTCTTTCTCATGTTTGTAAATAGTTTAAATCTGAATTCATAAAATATGATTTTATAAATTAAATATGATAGTATACTTTAATATTAATACAGATATTTAAAAACTTTTATAGCCTGAAATATTATACACTTTGATTAATTCATTACTCTGAACTAACTTAAATGATTAGAAAGTTAACGGTCATCCGGATACGTTTGGATAATATATATAACTAATTAACTAAGGAAATTAACCTTCATATAATTACACCCAGTTATATTTAGGATTTAGATTGATGAATACTTCTAGATAATTCAATAATTCAAAGATTCGAGTTTACTCTATCGCATAGCCATGCCCAAATGTATAGTTATGTATAAATATATATAATTCATCACTCCCTATAATTATTCCTCTTTGTCTCTCTTTCCTTGATCAATTCTCTTTTGCTCTCTATACCTCTACTAGCTATATTTTCCCCTCATCTGTTTTCTCTCTGTCTTTCTTTTTTTTTCTTTCCTCTTTCTTCAATAATTATTTGAATCTCTAACAGTTATGTAAATTACTGTTATGTATTTTTAAGCTTTCTCGCACGCACCCTCTGTATTATATGTATTATATGTAAGTTTTTTCATGTCTCAATCTT
>OZ024743.1:260186007-260221007 GCA_964016885.1 Eledone cirrhosa | reverse complement strand
TCTGTAAGTGTGTATATAAAATATACATGCATACATGACTGACATGCCGTCGGTGGCGGCGATGAGTGTAGCACTTGATATGATCACCAGAACAACCTGCTCGTGAAATTCACGCTCAATTAACTTAGATTCAGGGAAATTAGAATTCTGAGAATGACTCAGAATGTGACAAGACTGGTCCTTCAAATTACAGGTACAACGAATTAGAAGCTGAGTGAACTGGAGCAACATAAATTAAAATGCTTTGCTCAAGAACACAATCCGCCGCTGTGAATCGAACTCATAACCATACGACCGGTAGACGAATGCCCTAATCTCTAAGTCATGCACCTTCATGCATACATACATGATGGCTGCAAACTGTTAAGAGTATGTTAATAACTTGTCAGATTACAGAACATGGTGCACCTTTAGGCTACGGCCAGCCACACGAACCTGTAACGTATCCTGAACAAGCAATACCTGTACTTTGAAGGTTTTTTAAGTGGGGAAAGGCGTTGCACTCGACCAATCCCACTCTCTGAGCATCGAAAACAATACCCGAAAAGGAGAGCTGGTAAACATCCTCGGATGCTTCCGAAGCCGCAGGGTTTTTTTTCAGAGTTTCGCTCTTTTAAAAAGGTGTTGTGACAACAACTGGAGGCCTTTCACTCCTAGGTGAAAATAAAAGTACTATTTGGATGGCCGTTGACTCTGCTGAGTTCCTCTGCTTTTTGCAGGGTCTTGTATTTCATCTCGCAGAGTGTCCAAAAATCACCTTTCTCACCAAGCAACCTTGGCTGGCTTGCCGGTTTAATCCCCGACGACCTGACCATGAGACAGGTTGACTGGGTTAAATGTTACTAGTAGCACTCGAGAGCGACCTGACATACATACATACATACATACATACATACATACATACATACATACATACATACATACATACATACATACATACATTCATGAATGCATACATACATATTTACTGAACAAAGACTTATAAACTGTTTGGCTTCTTATAAGATCATTGGGAGTCATGTAGCTTTGCAGTATCTGTTTCAGCTCTGGGCGTTCTGAGCTCAAATCCCGCCTCATTCTGTCAGGAATTGTGAGCGGTAGATAATACCAGTAATGGAAAGCCCAATGGAAGCATTGTTTTCTTGGCCCAATATAACGATCGGCTACTTTTCTTTTTGGAAGTCTGATTGGAAGTAAAATTCTGCATGGATATGGCTGATATTCCTGTTTATTTTTTCCGATTAATAATAATTCCACTGGCAGTGGGAGGACCTCATGAACTGGAAACACGTCATCAACACACTGCACGGGGATAATAATCAGCACACTGCCGGCAATAATCAGTGATAGCTTTTCCTTGGACATCAGTGGTCAACAATCCTATTGATATATGCGTTTGCATGTATGTATATATGATTGATATTAACATTGCAATAATTAATATACTGATAAATATTGATAGATACATTACTAAATATTCATATTGCTATAAGTATCAGCTTTTGTAGTGTGATGGTAAAGATATTAACATCATTTTATGCATGTATGTATCTATGTGTGTATGTAGGTATATATATATATATATATATATATATATATATATATATGTGTGTGTGTATGTATGTATGCATGTATGTACGTACGTATGTATGTGTGTATGTATGTATGGATGAATGTATGAATGTATGTATGCATGTGTGTATGTACGTACGTATGTGTGTAAGTATGTATGTATGCATGTATGTATGTATGTATGTATGTATGTATGTATGTATGTATGTATGTATGTATGTATGTATGAATGTATGTATGAATGTATGAGTGCATGTATGTATGATTGTACCTATGTATGTATGTATGTATGTATGTATGTATGTATGTATGTATGTATGTATGTATCTATGTATGTATGTTTGTATGCATGCATGTATGTACATCATTTGTAAGTATATATATGTGTGAGAGTGTCTATACATATTTGCATATAAGTGTTTTATTGCAGATTTTACACATATACACAAACACATATGTATACAGGTATAAATGTGTGTGTTTGTGTGTGCGTGCATCTATGTATGTATCTATATGTATGTAAGTATACATAAATGAATCTTATTTACATAAATAAATGATTGTATATATATATATATATATAAATATATATATATATGTGTGTGTCTGTGTGTGTGTGTGTGTGTGTGTGCGTGTGTGCGAGCGCGTGTATGCAATGCTAATGCCTATGAATTTGTGTGCAGTTTTATATAGCTATGTATAAATAAATATATGCTCACCTATATATTTATATGCATATATGTATACATACCTATATGTATATACTTAATATAATGGGTGTATGTAAGTATGTATATTTGTATTGATTTATGCATAAATAACTCTACATACTGTAAATAAATACATTTTTCCTTTCTATGTGTGCGTGTGCATATCTACATACATAAGCACATAAATATGAACATATATGCATATTTACATTTCTGTATTAATACCTCGCTACTTATGTATGTATATCTATGCCGAGAGAAAAACAAAAAAAAAAACATATAACAACAACAGTAACAACGACAGCAATAATATTAATGATAATACATACATAGATATATACACAAAACAACCTTGCTAGGTACTGCGCACATTTTAAGGAAAGTATTATCTCTCTGAGGTTCTGACTTGACAGAGGACTATATATTCCAGTGCATTCTCCATCTATACTGCGTATCAATAGGAAGATTGATAATAATAATAATAATAATAATAATAATAATAATAATAATAATAATAATGGTTTCTTATATGGGCACAAGGCCAGCAATTTTTTGGGGGAGGGGTAAGTCGATTAAATCGACCCCTGTTCGTGACTGGTACTTTATTTTATCGACCCCGTAAGGATGAAAGGCAAAGTTAATCTCGGTGGGATTTGAACTCAGAACGTAAAGGGCCATAACTTTATGGTGCAAAGCATGGCCTATGACGCTCTACCGATTCTGCCAATCCACCGCCCTTATAATGATAATTATAATGGTGATAATAATAATAATAATAATTGTTTCATTTATTGGCCTCAAGGGCCGAGATATAGGGGACAATACAAAGACAGGGACAGTGGGGGTTTACAATAAAATCGAGTAAAAGTACACAATAACAAAAACAATTAACGATGAAAATATATAAAAAATATACAATATAATAATAATAATAATATTTCTTTATTGGCCACAAGAATACTAACACTACTACTATTAATAATATATTTGCTAAATTTTATCGGTGATCATATTATACGGTGTATAACGAATGAATGAAGCAATCTCTCCATAAATTGTTTATATAAAAACAATCAATCTTATGGCCAATTCTCATTAAACTGTATAAGCAATACTTCATCCATTAATCAATAACTTCAGCGAACTGGACCGTCGTTAAATCTGTGATTAAATTAGTTGCTTATCACCGAATGAATAGCAAATGAAAGATAAATTAGAAAATTTATGACCATATCTTCCCGTATCAAGCTATTACAATAAACTATATCATTTACTTATGTTTATAATCGTTTCATGTTTACTCACAGTCATTCATGTTCTCGTGTATTGAGCTGAACATAATTGCCTTTCTTCCTACTCCCTTCCCTTTCTCTTTCCCCCTGTTGTTTATGTCTCCCCCCCCCATTACACCACCACACACATAAATTATATGCTTATTTATGCATATGATACCATATATATACATATATATGTCTCCCAACCCACACTCTCAAGCGTGAAACTAATACTAATATCATTTGTACTGCCTCTCTGTTTTTTCTTCTCTGTTCATTTATTACGTGGAAAAGTAAGAAATAGGAGAACAGACCGTTAATACATGTTTATTTAAAACAGCACCTACGTACGTTTCGCCCGGATGGGCTTCTCAAGGGCATAAATAACTAAAAGTGTTCCTTACAAGGCCCGGAAAGTGTTTTGGGAGGTAAGTTCACGTCAGAGTTCATTCTTCGCAAAAAAAGCGTGTTTTGATTTTGCAGTAGGTCAAGGGAGGTAACTCTGGCCGGTGTTAGGGCAGTCTTTCCCGGACAAGTTTTTTATCCGTTACAAGATGTGGTTACAACCTTACCATTGTCGGGTCAGGTAAGCAACGTTTGTTTTGAGACGTTTGTTTTTTTCTGCACCTGCCCGCCTGGGTCATTTGAAGCAGGGTCTGGGATGCATGGTTAGTTTCCGGATGTTTTTGCAGCGCCTGCCCATACACACATACACATAAACATATATATATATATATGTTTGTGTGAACGTGTATACGCGTGCGTGTGCACGTGAGTGCTCCAATATGGCCACTGAAACAAGTGCATGTGCAAGAATATAATTATACATATGTATTATGTACGTATAAATCTATGTATATGTATATACATACTACACGAGATTCACCCATACATGTATCAATACAAACACTTATAAACCTTCAATGACATATATACACATGCATAGATATATATACATGAGCATGAGTAGATGTGTATGTATGGAAGCACAGATATATCACCACTACGGATACATTCTTATAACAACAGGCATGGAAGCACACATATATGCATAACAAATAATATACGAGGGCAACGCATGGAATCGCTCTGTGCCTAGAGTTACTCGAACAAGTCTAACCACAGTTATGCAACTACAGTGATAAACATGCATATCAGTCCCAAGGCCTCACATTAACTATTTCGACTATCCATTCCTCCTCATAACGTCTTACCTCTGGAAATCTCTCCCTACACATGTCATTCGTGCAGGAATTGACCTGCAATAACTTAAACTAAGCATCAACAATATCAATCCTATCTGTCTTGGAGGACCTTCTATGACGGGCACAACCCCTTCTTGCAATAATTTAAACTAAATATCAACAGCATCAATCCCATTCGTCTTGGAATCCCTTCTAAATATCATGGGCTCAGCTCCTTCTTGCAATAATTTAAACCAAATGTCAACAGCTTCAATCCCATCCGTCTTGGAGGACCTTCTAAATATCATAGATACAGTCCCTTTTAAATATCATGGGCACAGCCTCTTCTTACATTAACTTTAAAAAAAACACCAGCAGCACTAATTTCATCTGTCTTGGAGGACCTTCTAAATATCATGGGCACAGCTCCTTCTTACAATAATCTAAACAAAACATCAACAGCTTCAACACCATCTTGGGGGACCTTCTAAATATCATACATACAGTCCCTTCTTGTAATAATTTAAACAAAACATCAACAGCACCAATTCCATCCGTTATGGAGGACTTTGCAATGGTCAAGAGAAAAACCACTTCCTCCAGACCTAGGAGGCGTGGCTGTTTCTAAGTGCTTGATATTTCCTCATCTAAAGAAATTTGTGCCATAAAAAAAAACTAGCGCAAAATTACACATTACGTACAGGACCGAATCCTGCGTATTTAGCGCCTTCGACTAAGCCTGTAATATGATAAAGTTATATCTGTATAAATACAGAGTGTGGAACCGAGACTGCACCAACCAGTATAAATATAAATGCATATCTAATATATAAACATGCCAGAAAATCATACACATCGGTTGCTACCGAACTTCTTGATATATATCTTAATTCATTACCAACAAGAGCAATAATAGTTTCTACGTTAGGCACAAGGCCAGCAATTACCCAGTGTATTACCGGTACTTTATTTTATCGACCCCGTAAGGATGAAAGGCAAAGTTAACCTCGGCGGGATTTGAACTCAGAATGGCAAGGGCCGTAACTCTATGCGTCAAAGCATGGCATCCGACACTCTACTAATACTGCCAATCCAGCCCACCAACAAGAGCAATAATTATATGCAAATTAGTACGTCTATTTCAGAATAATACTAACAGTGAATGAGTATATATACCCATTTTAAATACGTTTCCTGGTGGTTGATTGGATGATATAAGCGTCTTCTGATGAGGGTCCAATTAAACCCGTAAATCGATTAAAGATGTTTATCATCTTTTCAATTACAGAGAAATTCGTATTTTTAGGCATGTCTCCATTTCTACATAGTAGATATGTGTATATATTTATACACGTTGGTGCAGTCCCAGTTACACACCCAGTATTTATACAGATATAACTTGTATATCATACTCTTCAGTTGTAGTGCACTTCTTAATGTATATATATATATATATGTGTGTGTGTGTGTGTGTGTGTGTGTGTGTGTGTGTGTGTGTGTGTGTGTGTGTGTGTGTGTGTGTGTGTGAGTGTGTGCATGTATATATATATACATATATATATATATATATATATATATATATATATATATATATATATATATATATATATATATATATATATATATATATGTGTGTGTGTGTGTGTGTGTGTGATTGTGTGCAAGTATATATAAATATTTATGTGTGTGTGTGTGAGTGTGTGCATGTATATATATATATATGCGTGTGTGTGTGTGAGTGTGTGCATGTATATATATATATGTATTTGTGTGTGTGTGAGAGTGTGTGTATGTATATATATATATGTGTGTGGGTGTGTGTGTGTATTATCATATATATATATGTATATATATAGAAGTGGTTACACAACAGTTAGTTCACCATACCGAGAACAATTGTTTCACCTTAGCGGATCCTCAGCTCGTGATGGACATGGTTATACGGAACAGGAAGGACAACCGTACGAACGCGCATGTGCAGAAACGGTCACTTCCCTCAGGCAATACTAAATTGCGTGCGAGAGGTGTAAGGGAGATAACTGCGAAAGTCCGAAAGTTTCTAGTTGATAAGAAAATTAGGATGTTGTAATTCAATCCGGAGCTTTGTAGTTGTGTAAGAGGTGTTTCTAGACGCGTGGACTACGTGTGAAGAATTCATTTCTTGAGTTTAGGCAATCGCTATTGCGTAATCTCTTTAGAATATTTATTCGTTCATTAATACATAGTCCGCACGACGGATCGCCCCTTGCGTATGGCTTGGACTTAGTGATGGCTTTTCATTTGATGGAGTAGTCTATACTTGAGTCCTTGAGGGACCATACGTGGCTCGCGAGTTTCGTGGATGAACATCTGTCCGGGTACCTAAAGGTCGACTGGTGGTTCAGGAAGCGTTTCTTAAATCGGCCCTCCGCCATACCCACATAAGATTTGACCTCCTGTGGTTGATTTGGTCGGTTGGAAGTAACGACAGCTTCATAAACTACAGCGGGTGTGTTGCATTGCTGTTGAAGGGGACAAGCTTCGGGCTTAAGGCAAGAGCACCCTGGTGGGTGTTGCTCTTAGGGCTGTTTGTGATGTGGGCCTTCATGTTCTAAGCGCAGGAGTATCCTGGTTTTACTTGTGTCGGTTAAAGATGGAGCGGTATTTATGATCTATGGGCAAGTGTCTATCTAAGAGGGCTAGAAATGTTTTGCCTACATTGGTTTTAACGTTGAGTGAGAAGGGGGGAGAGAACCAGATAGTTTGTCTATTGTTACGCTTGTTTTCTTATTGAGAAACTATCTGGTTCTCTCCTCCCTTCTCTAATCGACTCCAATAGTCAAGGCCTGTCATGCCATCTATCTTTTTTGTAATTGATCTTTGGGGTGCTTCAACTTTGTTTCGTATGGGGAGACCACAGTGGACAACAATATTCAAGGTGGGGTCGGGCAAAAGTGGAGAAGAGAAGGATAATAGTGTGGTTATCTCTTGACTGGAAGGTTCTGAGAATCCAGGAACACATTCTGCGGGGCCATGTCAACTTTGCTGTTTATATGAGTGGCCCAGCTTATGTTGTTGCCCACAATTAATCCCAAGTCTCTGTATATTACATATATATATATTACATATATCTCTATCTATCTAAGGCGGGTAAAATTCCCGAGATCCATGGACGAGTTCTCTCCAGCGGTCTCTTTCCCTCATTATCGCTGCCATGTCCTGCGTCTCCAACAGACCAGTGTCTGTCCTTAGGGCATCAACATACGTTAACCTTGGTCTTCCTCTTCTAGTGTGTCCATGTAGGGGCTCCCAAAGGAGCACTGAGTGCAATGTCAACTCTGGATGTCGGTGAGCATGTCCAGCTAACCTCAGTCTCCTCTGTGTCACTTTTGAGCAGACTTAGGGGAGGCTCCCGTACAGCTCTGAGCTCTTCATCCTCAGTGTATACTGATTAATGTTCAAAGCCATCCTCAGCATTCTCGTGTAGCACCCATCCACCATCTGAGTGAGTTTCTTGGTCAGTGTCCAAGTCTCAGACCCATACATCAGCACATATATTACATATATATACATATATATATGCACACATATATATATGTATATATATGCATATATATATATATATATATATATATATATATATATAATAAAAGATTAAAAGATGGTTAAAAGAGTTCCAAGTATTTTATTATGCGCATTTCAAAAACAAATATCATCATGGGATGATATCTGCGTTTTCATCAGATAAAATAGGGATACATGATATGAAGCTTAAAAAACACTTGTGAATAGTGAAGTTTTAAATCAACATACTTGGAACTCTTTTAACCATCTTGATCTTATATTATTTATACTCCAGTCCTACAAACTGTAGAGTGCTACTTATCCGATATTTGCATTGCTTTATTGTGCTACAATAAAACTCACCTCCTACATTATATATATATATATATATATATATATATATATATATATATATATATATATATTATAAACATATATATATATATATATAATATGTACAATATATATATACACATATATATATCGTATATACTTTCAGATACACTCCTATAATGAACATGAAGAATTATGTCTTATCTTCTTCCATTAGTTTTCTTTATTCCCCCTTTCATATAAATAACTATGCTAGATTATTCCAAATAAAAATCGATTCCATCTCATGAATTCTGGTTAAATAAGTCTTCTACAGCTCAATCTTAAAATTCCAACATTCTCATTGTTATCGTTGGTACTTTCATTTGAAGATTTTTTTTTCTGATATCGAAAGAAGAAAAAGAAAAATATTATAAAAGAAGAAAAGTAAAAGGAAATGAATGAAATATGAATGTAAAGGGGGAGGGGGAGGGGGTGTGGGAGCAACAAATGAATGTTGCAGGTAATTGTTTGGGTGATAATAATGAGCGACTTAATGTTAAAGTTAGCAAAGATTGCCATTAATATTACAGGAGAACCGGATAACGAGATATAAATTGATGTCGCTTGCGGTATCAACAACTAACGTTCCGTATTTACTGTGACAAAATAACCATGAACAATTGGATGTCCCGAAATTGGCGAAAAGAATTGTTGCAGTCATCAGTGACGTCATCACCGGAAATAAAGCCCATATATATTGTCTGTTAAAAGACAGGATTGGAGGTCACAACTACCGAATGATTAATTACAGTGTCAGTATATAGGTCGTAATGCAAAGTGAACACACCAACGAATAGAAGTCGGAGAGCGGCTTAGATGTGCATATATATAACATAATAGTAAAGCAACGTGATTCTCGTGATTTCCCGTTCTTTTGCATTTATGACCGGAAGTAATATATCCTTATAACCTTCAATGGCGAAAATCGTCCCGTGCGGAACGGAGAAACATTTTATTGTAAAAGGCTTATGATAAATAGCATCATAAACGATAGTTCTAAATAAAAGGAACGATGAGTTGTCTATTTCGAAAATAGACAAGTTCGGTCTTTATTTTTGTAACAAACGAGAACTATTCGATATGCCTCTATAATGAGCGGATGTTTCAAACACTGAAGAATAGTGAATAAACTTTCTACACTAACATAGAATTTCTTAACGGAACTAAGCTCTAAAAGTTCCCGGAAATAAGCAAAGAAATGAGAATTTTCCTAGTTAACCCACCTAACTCAACCTCGCTCCACTACTGTCTTCAATCTTCTTTAATCGTTTCCATTTATTTTTTTAAACTTTAATCAATGCCTCTGCCTCTGCAGTAGGATCTCTAGTATGTTTTGGACGATATTATTGCCGATTTATGTCGCCAACCACAACAAACAAATAAAAGAAAGAAAGAAAAGAAAGAAGAAGAAAAAGGAGAGGGAGGAGAATAACGATAAGAAGATGAATGATAACGATGATAATAATAATTGTTTCTACTCTAGGTACAAGGCCAGCAATTTGGCGGGGAGGGGAAAGTCGATGAATTCGACCTCAGTGCATTACTGTTACTTTATTTTATCGACCCCATAAGGATGAAAAGCAAAGCTGAACTTGGCGGGATTAGAACTCAGAAAGTATAGGGCCGTAACTCTATGCCGCGAAGCAAGGTGTCCAAAGTTCTACCGACACTGCCAATCTACCACCCTTAACTTAACCTATAATAATAATAATTGTTTCTACATTTGGCACAAGGCCAGTCATTTGGGGGAGGGGGAACGTCGATTATAGCGCGCACAGTACATTACTGGTACTTTATTTTATCGGACACCGTAAGGATGAAAGGCAAAGCTAACACGGCGGGGTTTGAAATCAGACCGTAAAGGACCATAACTCTATGCTGCAAAGAAGAAGAAGAAGAAGAAGAAGAAGAGGAGGAAGACGTGGAAAGGTGGGGGAGGAGAAGAAGAAGAAGTCCTTACAAATTAATATTACTCTACACTTCCTGTCACAGACAAAAGATTTATTCCAAAAAGAAATATTTCCGAAGTAGTCGTGTCTTTGTAATTTATTCTGAATTGATAGGACTATAGTTTACCAATGTTGTACTTTAACGTGTGTGTACAGGCCAGGGTGTGTGTGTGTGTGTACAGGCCAGTGTGTATGTGTGTGTGTGTACGGGCCAGTGTGTATGTGTACAGGCCAGGGTGTATGTGTGTGTGTGTGTGTACAGGCCAGTGTGTATGTGTGTGTGTGTACGGGCCAGTGTGTGTACAGGCCAGTGTGTATGTGTGTGTGTACGGGCTAGTGTGTATGTGTGTGAGTGTGTACAGGCCAGGGTGTATGTGTGTGTGTGTGTACAGGCCAGGGTGTATGTGTGTGTGTGTCTGTACAGGCCAGTGTGTATGTGTGTGTATGTGTACAGGCCAGGGTGTATGTGTGTGTGTGTGTGTACACGCCAGGGTGTATGTGTGTGTGTACAGGCCAGTGTGTATGTGTGTGAGTGTGTACAGGCCAGGGTGTATGTGTGTGTGTTTACAGGCCAGTGTGTATGTGTGTGTGTACAGGCCAGTGTGTATGTGTGTGTGTGTATACAGGCCAGTGTGTATGTGTGTGAGTGTGTACAGGCCAGGGTGTATGTGTATGTACTGGCCTGTGTGTGTGTGTGTGTATCTGTGGGAGGGTAAATGTGTATGTATGCTGCGTGTGTGTATATATATATGCGCTAGCGTGCGGATCTGTGTGAGTGTGTGTGTGTCTGTATATGTGCACCCGCATGCAGATCTGTGGGAGTGGGAGCATGTTTGTGTGAATGCGTGTGTGTGTTTGTGTGTCTGGTGCGGGTGATTGTGTGCGAGTGTACGTACAGTTGTCTATGCATGTATAAGTGTATGTAGTGTGTATGTATGTTTGTGTATACTCGCCAAATTGTATACATGTTTTATGAAGGTAATATATGTTCACTAGATTTCTCTCTATATATGTTTATCTTCACTTCTCTTGTACTGGTAAGGCGATGGTGTGTGTGTATGTGTGTGTGTGTGTGTGTGTGTGTGTGTGTGTGTGTGTGTGTGTGTGTGTGTGTGTGTGTGTGTGTGTGTGTGTGTGCATGTGTATATGTGCTTCACTCTCTCTCTCTCTTTTTCTCTCTCTCTCTCCGTCCTTCCCTCCCTCCCTTTGTTTGTTTCTTTATTTATTTATTTATCCCCCACCCTCTCTCTCTCTCTATATATATATATGGGTAAATAGATAGATATATTTCTTTATTTACCATAAAGGCATAAAAAGAAGGGACAAATACAAAGGGGGAGTTTACATAAAACCGAGTAAAAAGGGTATAAAATGAAAATAATCGAAAACAACCTCAAAAGGGAGGGGACGTGATGGGGGTTGCACACACCCCCCGAAAAGGTGTGCAATCCTTTGCCCGGGGAGCACATGGAGAAGGTGCTCCCTTCTCCTTCACTTCTTTACCTACAGGATGGTATACAGAGAAGGCCCATTTACACGAGCCATTCTCGCCACTATCACCCACCTTTCATAAAACTGCCTGTGGCCAAGCACCTCTCTCTCCATTCTTATCCTTCTTCCGAAGTGATATCGGAAGAAGTAGACCAGACTATGGCCAGAGAGGAAGTTGCCTGACCTCAGACCTTTCAATCGTGTCCACCAAACAACCTCTTTCAACATGGCTATTACGCACAGAAAAACCGCCTTTGCTTCCTTTGTGAAGAGGGGAGGCGGCTTGATTGTCATCACGGACTCGGCGGTCAATCGAATCGGCGTCACCCGCGACAGCAGTCGTTCGGCGTAGCCCCACAGATCAGCCACGCCCGGACATTGCACCAATGCGTGCGCAACGGTTTCTTCGTGATGCACGCATCTAGGGCAAATCTTTTTCGGGGGATCCCTGCCCGGGCGCCCGTGTCTGTAGAGCTTTTCTCGAACGGGTAGAGCCCCCCGGTAGCACTGCCAGGCTAGTGACTTCTGGAAGTTGTCCATTGGTCCTACCGAACAGGCTGGCCAGCTCGTCCTTTTCCATGTCCAGCGACTCTCCAAGGGTGTCATCGCCCCTGCTAGCCACCAGCCCTCTATAGAATGACGAGGTGGATTCTCCACCGATGGCCGGGTCCGCTTGCCAGAGAGACCTGAGCGCCTGGGCACACTCAGTGTGCCAGTCTCCCAGTTTTCCGGATCTTTGCTTGACCCAGGACTGCAGCTCGATGAGCGAGACGAGTCTCGGAAAGGCTCGTTTCACGAACGGAGCCCACACCGGTTGACCAGTGAGGAATACCTGTAGGTGCCGTAGCCTTAATGCGTGCCTACGCATCATCAACCACGGCATCCCCAGCCCTCCTTTCGAAGGTTGTTGGCAGCAGATGGATCTTCTCACCATAGGAGGGCGCTTCTTCCAAAGAAATTTGAAGAGCATGCGTTCCATGGTGGTGAGTGTTTCCTTAGGGCAAGGCACGACAGTCAGGCGGTAGTAAGTGACAGACGCTATGTAAATGTTCGCCACCTCCGCCCGACCTTTTAGGGACAGCTTACACTTGGCCCATTTCTGGGTTAGTGCAAACACCTTGTTCGTAACCTCGCCCCAGTTCTTTTCCACCTGGAGGTCCGGTCCAAACCAGACGCCAAGCAACTTCACCGGGCCCTCCGTCCAGTGTCCGACGACACCGTCGGGAGGCATCGGTCTGCCTCTCCACGTTCCGAGTTGCAGCCCGATGGATTTTTCCCGGTTCAGTTTCGCTCCTGACAACCTTTCGTATTCCTCCAGTAAGGTACCGATCGCCTCGATCTCCGAGTCGGTCGATACCATTACTGTTACGTTATCGGCGTAGGCCGACACCGCTTTGCTCAATCCTGGTTCCAGGGGGATAGCCTGCAACAACTTCAACTTCCTCAGTAAAGGCTCGAGAGTCAATACGTACAGAAGGGAGGAGAGAGGGCACCCCTGTCGAATGGATCGTGTGATTTCGAACGGCTCCGAGAGGTAGCCGTTCACCTTGACCCTAGAGCAGATGCGGCTGCTGTGCATAGCAGTGATCCAGCCCCTGAAAACGGGTCCGAAGCCTGCCGCCGCTAGCACCGCATCCAGGTAACCATGGTCGACCCTATCGAACGCCTTAGATTGATCCAAGTTGATCAGAGCCCCACCAAAGCCGGGTTCGTTCCCAACCCTCTCTATGATGTATCGCATGAGGTGGAGGTTGTCATGGATGGACCTGGACGGGATAGCGCATGTCTGCGCATCTCCCACCAGGTTGCCCACGACAAGCGCCAACCTCTTTGCTAGCACCTTGGCCAAAATCTGTAACTCTGTATTTAGCAGAGTTATGGGCCTGAAGTTACTTATTTCGTCCCCCTTGTTCTCGTCCTTCCTCACTAGCGTGACTACGCCCTTGGTCACAGTACAGGGAATTCTCCCGTTCTGTCGCCAGTTGCAGTAGACCGCCTCGAGGAGATCGGGGAACAAGTCCGGCATAGCTAGATATAATTCGTAAGGAAGACCATCGAGACCCGGGGATTTGCGTTTGCCGCATTGGCTCAGCACGTCCTCTATCTCAGCGGCCGAAATCGGTTCCTCGCAGGACTTCGCCTCCCTGTCCGAGAGGCGCGGCAGGCCGTCGAGGTATGGACCGAAGTCCACGTTCCCAACCGGCTCCCCGCCCCTCCCGAACAGTCGGGCAAAGTGCCTTTGAAAGGCCTCACACATCTGCTTAGGCTCAAGAATCGCCCGTCCATCCAGGTCTCGCAAAGACCGGATGGTGGATTTAGTTCCACTGTTGGCCTCTGTCACGCGGGCCCAGCTAACAGCTTTGGTCCCCTCGTTCCCTAGAGCACGTATTTTACTTCGGACAACGCAGCCTTCGTGCCTCGCGTCGAAAAACTGGCTCAAAGCCGTTCTCGACGCTAGCACTCTGGCCACGTCGCCGCTTCTAATTGCCTCTTCTACTCTATCTATTAGCTCCCTTTCCTTCCTATTCCTATCCGCAGCTAGAACCTTACTAAATTCTATCGAGACTACTCTAATCTCTCTCTTTAGAGATACCCACCACCTGCTGTTGACGATCGCTCCAGTCAACCGTTCCTTAACTAACGTACTAATCCGATTCCTGTAGGCTCTACTTGCCGGCAAGGACAAGTTGAGCTTCCAGTAACCGGGGCCCTGTCTATGAGTTCTGTCAAGGTTGACCATGCAGGTCACTAATTTGTGGTCTGAATAGCCAACCATGCGCATTTTTGGACAACTTAAAAAGTCCTTATCCTTAATTCTAACTAAGAACCTATCTAGGTACGACCTAGATGATCCGCTACGATTTGCCCAAGTCCAGGTTGGCGCAGTCGGAAAATCTAGTCGATATCTATCGGCCAGGTCAAATCGACCGATTAACCCTTTGAGGCTATTACACCCCTCTCTATCGGGGCAGGCCCCTACGTAGTCCCAGCGTGCATCTAGGATACCATTCCAGTCCCCCACTAATAGCAAGGAGCGGGACGTCCCTAGAAAAGTCTCCAGACGATGGAAGAAGTCCGGCCGCATTGACCCGAAAGGGCCGTAGGCGGCTACCAACCTAAACGCTCCGCCTTTACCACTGCCAAGGTCCAGAACCACTAGTCGACCCTCCGGGTCCATATGTACCATCTGTGTTGCGAGACCCAGATGTTTTTGCAGCAGAACGACAACTCCACCCCCACCTCCGGGCTGACAGAGAGATGCGTGCATCTCAAAGTCATCAAAGGTGGGGGCCAGCTGTCGCACGTTGCTGATCCGGGCCTCGCAAATAACCATCACATCTATACGTTGTGACCTGAGGTCATTTAGAAGCATTGCTTGCTTCCAAGTTGAGCCCAGGCCACGCGCATTTAAACAGCCTACTCTTAGCATAGCCATGTTGGTGGTGAAGAGAAAAGGCACTTACCTCTCTGCGTCCCGGGTATCGGGCTGCACAATTTCCATTAGGGTGGGGGATGGGTTGTTGGGTGGGGTGGTGGTTTGTGGAAGTGTGGGGGCATCAGTGTGTTGTGTGGTTGGGGAGCTTGGAGTTGTGTGGGTATTTGGGGAGGGGGTGGGATAGTTTTTTAGGAGGACGCGGTTAATGGGCCCGACGCAGGGGGGACCCACGTCCTCTTTAAAATTGTTTTTTAAAGTTTTATAGGTGTCCTGTGGGGCCTTAATCATTTTGAGGTGGGGGAAATCCCCTGCCTGGGTGAAGTTAGGCCCTTGTGTTTTTATTAGATTGTTGTTGTACACAATGTTTAACAGTTTTTTGTTTCTTGTATTTATGTATGTGTATGCATGTTTTTGTTTTTGTGTGGTGTTTTTTGTTTGCTGTTGTTGTGAGCTCTTTTGTGTTGGTGTCAGTGTTATGTTTTGGGGAGGGTTTTTTTTCATTTGTGTGTCTGAGGTGTGTTTTCTTTTTTTTCTTTTGATTGTGTGGAAGTGCTCCTCCTCGTCTGACGACGAACTAGGGTCATCTTCCGCGTTGGAGGGGAGGGGTATATTTTCGGGTTGTGTTTGCGGTACATAGATAGATAGATAGATAGATATAGATATTAGATATAATGTATGTATGTGTGTGTGCGTATACTTGTATATATATATATATATATATATATATATATATATATATATATATATATATATATATATATATTTATATATATACAAGTATATTTTGCGAAAATCAGTCATGTAGAACTATTGTCATCTTGCCTGACGGTTTGAACCTTACAGAACCACCTGCCTCTTTGAGGTCAAATACCAACCTACTACCATCTACAAACTGACCAATGAGAATCAAGACTATTCCTGCTGACAACATCGAATTATTCCTAACAAGCTCGTATGTCCCAAGGCTCTGATACCATCAACACTATACACACAGAACTGGCATATCTAAGAACTGACTAACTGCCTGATGAGGTCATAGACATTCAATGGCTATCATCGAAATATATATAGCAGTAAATAAAGGATTATGAGTTCATGCAATTGAATTATGTTTCGTCACTATATATATATATATATATATATATATATATATATATATATATATATATATATATATATATATATGGGACTTGACTCCTTCTTCCTCACTTTTCGTTGCTTCACCATTTTTGTTTGTTTACACTCGTGTTCCCTTTATTTACGTGTCCCAACGACTTTTTTTAGCCGTTTCTCGCACCAACCGGAGGTATATGGTCTTTAAAGCGATGAAATACCAATGATGGTTGGAAGATCACTGATGAAGGACTAACTTTATTCATATGTAACCCATTAGCAACTCCGCAGCACGTTTTTCTCATATTTACACATATTTTTTTCCCCGCTGTTACACGTCTATTTCGTTCTTACTGCTTCCTGTTTCTCTCTATCTTTACCTTCTCTAGCAGTCACTCTCTCTGTTAGCCTCTTCCTCACCCTTCACTCACTCATTCTCTGTTACTACCTCTCCTCCTCCTCCTTCTACCCGTTTGACCTGTGCGTAATTCTTTTCTTTCGCACCCTTGGTCTGGCAGGTCGCTTTTTTTTTCTCTCTCTCGTCTACGATTTCACAGAACTTACGTTCACCGAAATCACAGACTAGATCCCTTCTTCCTCCCGTTAGACCTGTACGGAATTCCTTCCTTGCTTACATTCCAACCAGGTTTGATGGCCTTTATTCTCTCTCGTTCGCGATTTCACCGAATTTAAATTCATAGAAATTTGGGACTTGACGCCTTCTTCCTCACTTTTCGTTGCTTCGCCATTTTTGTTTGTTTACACTCGTGTTCCCTTTGTTTATGTGTCCCAACGACTTTTTTTAGCCGTTGCTCGCACCAACCGGAGGTATATGGTCTTTAAAGCGATGAAATACCAATGATGGTTGGAAGATCACTGATGAAGGACTAACTTTATTCATACATATATATATATATATATATATATATATATATATATATATATATATATATATATATATATATATATATATATATATATATATAAATATATATATATATATATATATATATAAACAAGGTTTAGTAAATAATGAAAAAGTTTCAAAATAAATTTTTAAAAATTGACTTTACCTACTATAGTTACCTTTACCGATCGGTTTCGAATCCCAAAAATAAAACGGAGACCATACGGCCTTCGTTGCAAAGAGAGATTCTCGTCAGAAGGTTCTTTTCATTCAAAGAATATAAAATTCCTGAATTTAAATCACAAACTAGCGCTATCAAAAACTGTTCCTGGGATGAGAGTGGATGATGTAGAACAGGTTTATCAAGGGCCGTAGCAAAGATAGAGGCAAAAGGAGGTAGGTCAAACTAGCCACCGCTGTTGCCAGCAGCAGTCGGAATGACCCGGTTTGTTCTCAACGTTAGTGGAGGTAGTAGTAATATGAAATACGTCCCTTCACGCACAAGGCACCAAGGTACGCATGTATTGTCCAACCAAGTGCCAATGTGGTTCAATGGCGGGTTAATAAATTAACGAGCCAGAACAAATATAAACAAGGTTTAGTAAATAATGAAAAAGTTTCAAAATAAATTTTAAAAAATTGACTTTACCTACTATAGTTACCTTTACCGATCGGTTTCGAATCCCAAAAATAAAACGGAGACCATACGGCCTTCGTTGCAAAGAGAGATTCTCGTCAGAAGGTTCTTTTCATTCAAAGAATATAAAATTCCTGAATTTAAATC
Source organism: Eledone cirrhosa (assembly GCA_964016885.1). Taxonomy (NCBI): domain Eukaryota; kingdom Metazoa; phylum Mollusca; class Cephalopoda; order Octopoda; family Eledonidae; genus Eledone; species Eledone cirrhosa. The sequence continues at coordinate 260,202,669 of OZ024743.1, read as the reverse complement.
ACAAACTAGCGCTATCGAAAACTGTTCCTGGCTCGTTAATTTATTAACCCGCCATTGAACCACATTGGCACTTGGTTGGACAATACATGCGTACCTTGGCGCCTTGTGCGTGAAGGGACGTATTTCATATATATATATATATATATATATATATATATTAGAAAGTGAGGTTTTTTTACAAAATGAAAAGTAACCGAGGTGTCCTATACGAGTGAAAGTATAAAGAAAACCAGATGAAATCGAAGATGCAACTGGAGTCTTATTTTAAAAAAAAATATATATATTTATTTGGTTCCTTTACCGGTTTCCCAGTTCTTCTGCTTTTCAAAAGTAGAGTTGAGATGGAGGGTCTGTGGTTTATATATATATAAACCTGAGGCATATGGCCCTTAAAGCGATGAAATGCCGAGGACGGTTGGAGGGTCACTGATGAAGGACTCACTTTTTCATATGTATCCCATTTGCAACGCCGCAGCTCCATTATTATCATCATATTTACACATATAACTTTTCCATGCTGCCTTCGTCTGTTTCGTTCCTTGTATCTTTACCACTTCTAGCAGTCTCCCTCTCTGTTACCCTCTCCTCAACTTTCACTCACTCATTCTCTGTCACTACCTCTCCTCCTCCTCTTTCCTCCTCCTCCTTCAAGTTTGACCTGTGTGTAATTCTTTTCTCGCGCAGTCTTGACCGAGCTGGTATGGAATTTTTTTCTCTCTCTCTTTCGTCTGCGACTTCACAAAACTTGCGTTTACCGAATTCGTAGACCAGACCCCCTTATCTTCTTCTTCTTCTTCTTCTTCTTCTTCTTCTTCTTCTTCTTCTTCTTCTTCTTCTTCTTCTTCTTCTTCTTCTTCTTCTTCTTCTTCTTCTTCTTCCTCTTCTCTCCTTTTTCTTTCTCTCTCTCTCTCCCTCCCCCCCCCCGTCAAACTTGGGCGAAATTCTTTCCTTGCTCACATTTCAACCAGGTCTGATGGTCTTTCGTCTCTTGTTCACGATTTCACAGAGTTTATATTCATAGAGATCTGGGACTTGTCTATTTCTACTCACTTTCCGTTGCTTAAACCTTTTTGTTGTTACTCTAGCGTCCCCCTTTATTTACGTGTCCCAACGACTTTTTTTAGCCGTTGTTCGCACCAACCTGAGGCATATGGCCCTTAAAGCGATGAAATGCCGAGGACGGTTGGAGGGTCACTGATGAAGGACTCACTTTTTCATATATATATATATATATATATATATATATATATATATATATATATATATTGGTAAAAGGAAAAGAAAATGCTGACAAATTGTTCCCAGTGAAAAATAGTTTAATTAGGAATAAGTGAAAATTAGCAATAGTATTGGTTAGTATTCAGTTTTGGCTTTGAACTTAAAACCAAAACTGAATACTAACCAATACTATTACTAATTTTTACTTATTCCTAATTAAACTATTTTTCACTGGGAACAATTTGTCAGCATTTTCTTTTCTTTTTACCAATATATCATAACTCGTGTGTTACACCTCTATTCTTTTAAATATATATATATATATATATATATATTTCGTTTCTGAATTTGTTTAGCAAGATTCTTTATCTGAAAACGTGTGTTGAAACCGATATTGTTATGATTTGGCAGGGTCATGTTGCCAATAAGAAACACACGCACCAGATGTTTCACTTCAATTTATTATAAATTAAATTTATAAATTTAGGAATTTATAAATTTCCGGTTGGCTGGTTGGTTCAACAACCAGACGATTAAGAGGTCACAGAATGTGTGACGAAAGAACTTTGACAATATATGAACAATCGTCTGGTTGTGGAACCAACCAGCCAACCGGAAATTTATAAATTCCTAAATTTATAAATTTAATTTATAATAAATTGAAGTAAAACTACTGGTGCGTGTGTTTCTTATTGGCAACATGACCCTCCCAAAGCATAACAATATATATATATATATATATATATATATATATATATATATACTTTTGTGTACACCGCCGCTGTATATATATATATATATATATATATATATATATACAGGGGCGGTGTACTGGGGGGGGGGGGCTTGTATATATATATTACATTATATATCTATATATATATAATGTAATATATATATACATGTGGCCCATAACGCACCAGAGTACTCGATACTTTGGGTAGTAGAGTGGGTAATAGGAAAAGGTTCAGGACCCCGACGGCAGAGCTCTCGCCGTTTCGACGGCTATTTCTGAACTCAGACGGCTATTTCTAGTTCAGAAATAGCCGTCGAAACGGCGTAAGCTCTGTCCTCGGGGTCCTGGACCTTTTCCTATATATATATTATATATAATGTAAAAAAAGTAATGCTCTGTACACTTTCCTAAGGGGTTGATATAGCGAGCTTCTTCGCATTTGGTAATAAAATGGTATTATACCCATATATATATATATATATATACATTGAATTATTATGGCTATTGGTAAGCTGTGTTACTCTAAAGTTTCACCTGCGCACTTACAGTATCATGCCTGATGATCCTGTAATTACTCAGGTGAAACTCCAGAGTAACAAGGCTGATCACTTACCCATAATAAATGAATATTTAAACTCTACTTCGATATTGAGTTTTCATTCTTACGTCAGTCAATAATTCACGTACTCTCAGGTCTAATTATTTTATTTTACATAAAAAAAAACATTATATACGTGAAAAAAAAGAACATTACAAGAAATCCCATATTTACGAACGTAAGCTATACAATTACCGGTTTCCCAAGCCCTCACCCCTCCTAATATTTGGGACCCTCTCTATGTCTACTACACGGCAAACTTCCATTATCCTTTCTCTATATCTACAACCACCAAATTCTCCCCCTCTCTATATCTAACATACAAAACACTCTCCAATCCCCCTCTTTATATCAATCATCTCTAAACTCTCCCCCTCACCATCTCTACCACACTCTCTCGTAATCATTCTCTCTCTATCCATCACAAACTCTCTCCTCTATATCTTTTACGATACGTTCTCTCCCAATCCCCCTATCTATATTTAGCAATATGTATCTCTCCCAACACCGTCATTATATCTACAAGCATTGAAATCTACACCTCTCTATATCTACTAAATGACTCTCTCTCTCCCAATCCCCCTTTATATATGAATTACCACCAAACTATCTACCCCCCTCTTTATATCTACCATACAGTACTTTCTCTCATTCCCTCTCATTCTCTCCATCACTACCAAATTCTCCTCCTGTCTATAGCCATCAATATATATCTCTATCAATCCTCTCACTCTATTCATTACCACCAAACACTCACCTTCTCTATATCAACCATACAACACTCTTTTCCAATACCCCTCTCTATATCAATTAACATCAAACGCTTCCCCTCTCTACATCTACTGCTACATGGAACTCTTTTACCAATCCCCCTCTCTCTAACTAATATAAATACTCTCCCAACCTTCGCCTCTATATCTCTTACCACGAAACTCTCCCCATTTCTATATCTGTATCTATCTCTACATAACATGTACATAAATTGTAGCACATATAGAAATAGATGTAATTTTGGTATTTTGGGGAGAAAATATAATTATGGGCGGGGGCATGGCACCCCAGTCCCTCCACACTTCCACCGCCTCTAGATATATATACATTACATATACACTATATATGCACTCCGAACAATATATATACACATATACACTATATTCACACTATATATGCTGTTGTCCAATGGAAAGACAGCATGGCCCCAGTGACGTCGCAATGCATTCCAACAGCTAAGTGAAATAAAGTACCTTGCTCAGGTACTTTATTTCACAAACCACCCGGTTCGGGAATCGAACTCACAACATGACGATTGTAAGTCCAACGCTGTAACCACTAAACCAAGCACCATAACATAAGGTTTCCCGAAGGGTATCAGAAAGGTGTCACAATTAGGTATGGTACTCAATGCGGTAGAAGCATATTTATTTTATATAGAAATAACTTATACAGGACAAGATCTGTTTCATTCGTATAAATCATTGTATAGAAGTCATCCCTATATACGCACACACACACAAGTATCTGTGTGTGTGTGTGAAAGAAGAAACATATAAATAAATAAAGAAAGAAAGAAAGAAAGAAAGAAAGAAAGAAAGAAAAAAAGAAAAAAGAAAGAAAGAACCTCTTCTGTTACGAATGCATCTAGAAATTTCCCATTCGAACCAGAAAACCGGACAAGGTGTTTTTGTAAAAGACAAGCAGTCGCCTATGGCTGCCAGTCTCCCCTCTCCATGGCACCGATGTTGTCTAAAGGAAAGGCAAAGCCGATAGAGCTTAGCACCAGTAACGTCTAAGGAGCGTTGAGACGTTTCTTGAAACGATGCCGTTTTTAGCGTTAGTGGGTGACTGGAACAGTATCTTAAATGCACGCTGAAACGGTGTAGGACTAGTATATTGGTAAGGAAAGTGTAAAAGCATCACAAACCTGCTCAGACACTTACAACTGGATTTACCGTGTGTGCCAATGTGGACATCGTCAAACATATCGGGTCATCCGGATTGTATCTCGATAGGTTATTCCGTAATGCATTAAACACATCGAGGGAACACGAAGTGGTGACATGAGCAAAAATTAACTAGGACCTGCGACTCGGCACTTGAAGAGGCACGTCCATGCCATCCAATAGCATCGTGATCGATGAATGGACAGACCGGTTGAATTGCTCGGGGTCTGGTTTAGTGCAGACATCCAGATAAACAAAAACTGGGACGAGGTAATGAGCAGGGTAGTCACTCCCACTCAGAAATTGGCCACGAGGAACCTATCCTTGAAAGGGCGGGCAGAGGTAGCGAACGCGTATATTGAGTTCATCATCAACTACTGTCTGACCGTCGTGCCTTGTTCTCGTCTCCGTGTGATGCACTGGAACGTTAAAATGTTGGTTTCTTGTTCCGATGGTGAGGTGATTCATCTGTTGTCAACAACCAATGCGTTGAGGACTGGACATGCCGTGGCTGATGATGCGAAAACGTGCACTGAGGCTACCACACACAGCTTTTCTTTGGCGGGGAACAGGTGTGGTCACTGTTCGCTAGACGTGTTTACCTCCAACTGGTCTCCTTGACGAAGCGACTGTCATGGGTCAAGCGAAGACCGAGAAGAAGCTCATGGAAACTGGAATGTCTTCAAACGCTCACAGACCTCAGCTAATCGGATAGTACGATCGGTGGAAACTCCACCTTGGCGTTTTATAATGGGTTTGTGGCGGGTAAAAGTGACGATGTTCTTGAGGAAACTCTTGGGGTCGACGAAAATCAACTAGTTACACTTCTTTGTTACATGATTTTCAGTCAAGGACCAATGGATAATTTCCAAAAATCCTTGACCTGGCAGTACTACCGGAGAGTATTGCCAGTTTGCGACAATTTCTACGTGCATGGAAATACTGCTTGTCTGGTCTGTCTGACATGCGCGGGGGGCAATGAAACCAGCCAGCACGTAATCGTCCAGTGGCCGCAGACTGCTGATTTGTGGGTTTTTGTTGAACACACGCTATCACGTGTAGGATAGATCAGGCTATTAGCTGAATCAATCGTGAAGATCGCACCTCGACTTTTCTTTAGCTGAGAAGGACATGCACTTTTTATCTGCTCGGCGGCCATGGTGAATGAGATCGTGTGGTCGATACCTTTGAAGACCAGCATTTTCCTCTTCGGCGTAGCCCTGGCTAACTTTTTTAGAGGAAGTGCTGCCCTTCCAAGTAGTTTGTTAATAGATGGCTAAGTGTGGCGAGCATAGCCCGAATGAATAAGCCAGCTCTGAGTAGGCACCTGTAGATTGGCGGAGGACCACTGGGAGGGGGGAACTTGCCCTAGTGGTCAGGATGAGCGTGATTTCTTCGTGGGCTTTCCCCACAAGTGACTCTCGAAAGCGTCGGATAAATTTTGCGGTATTTGTTTCGGACCTCTACTGTCTGAGTTCAAATTATTGTTTTTCATTCTTCTGATGTCGATAAAATAAAGTACCAGTCAAGTACTGAGATCGATTTAATCGACTTTCCACTCCCCACTCCCCAGAATTTCTGGCCACGTACCTAAATCAAATTAAAAACCATTATTATGACTCAATGGCGGTGGATTGGCAGTATCAGTAGAGGGTCGGACGACATGCTTTTCAGCATAGAGTTACGGCCCTTTAGGGTCTGGGTTCAAATCCCGCCGAGGTTAACTTTGCCTTCCATCCTTACGGGGTCGATAAAATAAAGTACCAGTAATGCACTGGGATAATTGCTGGCCTTGTGCCAAAAGTAGAAATAATTATTATGACTCAATAGTAAAGGACAATGGATTGGCTGAATTGTTAGAGCGTTGGTCTAACTGCTTTGCGGCATTTTTGCCGGCTCTTTACGTTCTGGGTCCAAATACCACCGACGTAACTTTGCCTTTCATTATTCCAGAATCGATAAAATAAAGTACCAGTCAAGTACTGGTGTTGTTTTGTGTAACTCTCCACTCCAATAACTGGTTTTGTACCTAAATTAGAAGCCATTGTTATCCCCCTCCCCTACCATCCCAAATACCAGTGAAGTTCTAGGTTCGTTTTAATTGGCTATTCCTTCCCATACAATTTTTGGCCTTGTGCCTAAATCAGAAACCATTAGTGGATTGGTATTATCGGTAGAGCGTCGGACAATATGCTTTATGACATAGCGTTATGGCCCTTTACGTTCTGAGTTGAAATCCCACCGAGGTTAGCTTTGCTTTTCATCCTTACGGAGTCGCTAAAATAAAGCACCAGTAATGCAGTGGAGTCGAGTTAATCGACTTTACCCACCCCCAAAATTGCTGGCCTTGTGCCTAAAGTAGAAACAATTATTATTATTATTAGGTGGATTGGCAGTATCGGTAGAGAGTCGGACGCCATGCTTTCCAGCATAGTTACGTCCCTTTGCGGTCTGAGTTCAAATCCCGCCGAGGTTAACTTTGCCTTTCATCCTTACGGGGTCGATAAAATAAAGTACCAGTAATGTACTGAGTAATTGCTGGCCTTGTGCCAAAAGTAGAAACAATTATTATTATTACTAGCATAGTTACGTCCCTTTACAGTCTGAGTTCAAATCCCGCTGAGGTTAACTTTGCTTTTCATCCTTACGGGGTCGATAAAATAAAGTACCAGTAATGTACTGAGTAATTGCTGGCATGGTGCTTAAAGTAGAAACAATTATTACTATTATTATTTTAATTCTTATTGAAATTACGCGTGAAGAGAAGCCACTTTATGCCCATAGAAATGGAAATAGATGCTTTACGATATAGTTAATGAGGTGTATCATCAGTATTTTATTTATTCATTCATTTATTTATTTATTTATTTAGCTTCAAAGCACGGAAATTGGTGAGGAAAAGAAGTCCATTATTTTGTCGGCTACGACCAGTGCTTAGCACAGCAGAAACTATTTAAATTATATATAAGAGGAGATGGCCAATCTAACAACAGGTATTGACATCAGGAAACAACAATACATTGTATTGTGTTGTATCGCTACTGTCCACTCACTAATGGCTGAATCGGAATTTATCTTGATGCCTGAGCAAATCTTTAGCTATCTCCTACATTGAGGCGCTATGCCAACACTATCTTCACTTCTAAAGAAGAATCCGTAATACAAACATTCAAACACACTTGCACAAACACACACATACACACTCTCTGTCTCCCTGTCTCTCTCTCTCTCTCTCTCTCTCTCTCTCTCTATATATATATATATATATATATATATATATATATATATATATATATATATATATATATATATATATATATATATATATATACACACACACACACATATGTGTGTATGTTTTGTGTGTGTGCGTACTCACACATACGCATGACCACCTACAAAAACACACATAAACACACACTCACACACACACAAACATACACACACACACATATATATATATATATATATGTGTGTGTGTGTGTCACTACCTATCTATCTTTCGGTCTCTGTCTTCGCTCCAAGAGATGAAAAACGGATGGAGATCATAGGTGGACAATTTTGTTTGGATGTTCTTGTTTTCGCCGAAATTCCTACGGCTAAGAAGCCACTGGTGTGTGTCATAAGGTCACAGATATCAAGTAGATATTAGACTAGGTTAAACATAGTGAGGGTCACAGAGAAGGGAATGAGATTCAAGCTGATGATAGCTCTGGTTTTTCATGACTATCTTCATGAATTTTGCGATGTTAGAAGTGAAGGGATACTGAGGTTGTTGACGAGGTCATGGAATCTGACACAGAGGTGTTCCCATGAGTTGGAATATGTAATTATATAGAAAATATAGAAATATGTGGTTAGCCTTTAAGTGAATCGTTTGTGATTTGGCGGATGTAACCCAGCCAGGAACCGTTCCCTTTACAACTGTGTTTGTGGGTGTAACACAACCAAGAACTCTCCACTTCACTACAGGATGCAACACAGCCAAGAACTCTCCAGTTCACTACTCTGTTTTATACTCTGCGCATCCTTCACCCCAAGCAACAGTTAGTCTCAATACAATGAGCTGTCTTGTCACCTCAGAAACCATACGAACTGAGTGATTCGTGATGGAATTTTCAGCCACCTTTCAAGATTAACTGCCATCCAGTTTCTTTGTGGCAAGCAAAGTGATTGAGTTCGCCTGTTCACCCTCCTTAACCAAATGAATCTTCCTAGCTGTAGCAAGTATAACGGATATCAGATACAACAGATTATAGGTAGTTTCGTTATTTAAAAAGTCACAATAGGCAAAATATCTAAATGGTTTGGAGCAGGTTGGTAACAAAATGGTTAGGCATATCACACAGCAGAGGATGAGTAATTCTAGTCGCAGTTGCACTTGCATGAATGTGTGTCCGTGAAACATATACACATACCTAAGGTCTGAACACAAAAGAACTAAACTCTCACTGTCACTGCCTCCGTCTCTCCTACTCTCCGGCTCCGGCAGACAGAATAGGGAAGGAGTTTTCCCGGAGGATGCTGAGGAAGACGCGATGGATATCTTATAGAGGATTCTGAAAAGTTGACAGAGTTCTTCTTAGCAAATTATCATAAAGTGTGACTCCTATTTGTGAAGTGAAAGAATATGTAGACAATTGGAAACGGGAAGACAGTCCTTGCCTTTCTGTTAGTCGTTTAGTAGCAGTTGGGGTGATAGTTAAAAGTCTGGCATTTGATAATATAAAATTTGGTTAACCCTCTAGAAATATTTGAAACGGCATTCTTTACATGCGCTGTTGCAGAGATTGTTGGGTTTGGTCTCTGAAGGTGTGTAAAAATATAACTATATATTCTGGGTTGGGATATTTCTACCTTTTCTCTCTCTCTCTCTCTCTCTCTCTCTCTCTCTCTCTCTCTCTCTCTCTCTCTCTCTCTCTCTCTCTCTCTCTCTCTCTCTCTCTCTCTCCTCTCTCTCAATCTCTCTTTCTCTCAGTGCTCAGGTGCACTACAACTCATCAAAGACGCATGTATAGTACATAGAATAATGTACAAATGTCAGGAAAATGAACAGTGTACGAGTCATGAAATACATGTGTGCGTGTGTATAGAGCGGAGACATCAGGTGTAGTGTTGGCTAATCTCAGGAAGCATGGAGGTTGTAAAGGATGCAGTGTCTCGACAGCTAACAACTGATGCAGGTAGTTTGTTCCATGCTTCAGCAACTCTGAGCGTGAAAAAATGTTTCCGAAAGTCATGGGAGCTGTGCTGTTTTCTGACTTTGTAGGCATGCCCACGTGTGTTAGACACATGGAAATCAAAAAGGTGCTCAGGGTTGTTGTTGGCAAGATGGTTAATAATACACACACACATATATATATATATATATATATATATATATATATATATATTAAGAAAGAGAAAGTGGGGATATATATAACAATGGGAATAGAAATAGAAATGATGCATCGATAGAAAAATTATGTTTGATTACCAGGTGACCAGGTGTATCAACGAGTATGATAAATTAATCCATTATAAGTAATCCACGGAATTAAAAATAGGTATGGTGTGCTTGGATCATAGGTAAATGGTGAGTGATCATAAGTATAAAACTATATTGTCCACTTCCCACTTACCGAATATTCTGTGTACACCATTCAACGGTCAAATTCCAGGATATTGGCAAATCCTACTAACATCGCACACACTTTGGTCAACATTCTAAGACAACCAAAATGAACTTTTTATTGACCTGATTATATATATATATATATATATATATATTAGGGTGGCCATTAGCAATAGCCCCCTAATCCTGTTCCAATCAACACGAAAACGGGGTGTGTAAAATTTCAGCTCAATCGGACAATTGTTAGACGACCCTCAAACGCCTTGAAGTTAGAACATAGTATACGCAACGTGTATGTGAATGAGCATTCTGTTCAAAATCAGTATACATTCTCTATCTCGACCATTTTCTTTTTTCTTCTTAGAGAAATTCATGTGGACACATCCAGGTAACCCGAGCAAATGTTTAAAAACGTTCTGAATCAAATTTACCAATAATTGATTTGAAATTCTCCGCTACCTCCTCTTCCTCCTTCTCTCTTCCCTGCCCCCTCCACTTTTTTCTTCTTCCTCTCTTTGCTTTTCCTGCTCTCCTTTTCTCATTGCTCTCCTTGCTCTTCTTTTATCCTTGCTCCCCTTTTCTCATTGCTCTCCTTGCTCTCCTTTTATCCTTCCTCTCTTTGCTCTCCTTTTTTCCTTGCATCTATGTACTTGTTTATATACAAATACAATGAGAAAAGGGGAGCAAGGAGAAATATGAAAGCAAGGATAGTAAGGAGAGCATATATATACATATCATATATATATATATATATATATATGTATATATGTATATATATATATATATATATATATATATATATATATATTACTCAATACCGAGTACTTATTTCTCTCAGCTATCAACCACATACGGATATATGTATATTAGGGTGGCCCTTAGCAATAGGTAATATTCCGAAAGTTAAAATTTTGCTGCTCTCACAGCGAATGCCATATACCTGTGCTTTGTCCCCAGCTTTGCAAGTTGCCTTCCCCATTATATATATATTGCCACTTATCCTTCTAATACCAAGAATAAGTATGAACACATTTTAATTTAAGATAAAATTATATAAGAGATAAGACATTTTTATCTGAAAAAAAATGACTTTCCGGGCGAAAACTTCAAAAATTCACGGTCGATGAAGGTAGCCTTGCAGTTGTCCGCTTGAGCTAACATTTTGCATAGATTTTTGTTAAGAGAAACAAGATGGCGATGGGAGCTAAACTGTTAGAAAGATGAAAAATAAGGGCCACTCTAATATACGTATATGTATGTGTGTGTGGGGGGGGGGGTGACACGCCATCGGTTGCGGAGACGTGTGTTCCAATTATTACAATCAACGGAGCATCCTACCCGTAAAATTAACGTGTATGAGAATGAGCATTCTACAGACACACATACCCTTAACGTAGTTCTCAGGGAGATTCAGCTTGACACAAAATGTGACAAGGCTGGCTTTTCGAATTACAGGTACAACTAATTTGCGCCAACTGAGGGACTGGAGCAATGTAAAATAAAGTGTCTTGCTCAAGTATAAAACGCGCCTCCGTGAATCGAAGTTACAATCATGCGCCGAATACCCTAGCACTAAGCATTGCGCCTCTCGGACATACATACACACAAACACACACACGCACATACATACACACACATACAAACACGCACAGACATACACACATACACACATACAAACACGCACGCACGCACACACACACACACACACACACACACACACACACATACATCACACATACAAACACGTACACACACACATACACATATACGCATGCACATCTTCGCCCACTTATTCCTGAGAGGGTCGTAGTTGTAGAGTCCACAAACACTCCTTCCAGCAGGTCCTCTCAGAAGCAACCATTTCCAAGTGATTTGGATGGATCCGCAAGCACGAAATTGGAGACTGCGATATATTTTTTTCCAACGGGCCTTTAAGGCCTGAACGCGTCCCTTGTTAACTTACGCGAAGGATGATGTGGTATGGTTCTTTTTCGTTCCTTTCACCATATTGCAGTTTTGGTGGTCTTATTCGCGCATGTAGCCGATCAGTTACTTTCTCAAACCCGTGAATACACACAAACACCTGTACATATATATATATATATATATATATATATATATATATATATATATATATATTGGTAAAAGGAAAAGAAAATGCTGACAAATTGTTCCCAGTGATTGTTCCCCAAATTCACTGGGAACAATTTGTCACCATTTTCTTTTCCTTTTACCATATATCACAACTCGTGTGTTACACCTCTATTCTTTTATATATATATATATATATATATATATATATATATATATATATATATAATAGGTTACAGTATCGTAAAAGAGGATGGAAAGAAGAGATATAAAGAGGTGCGATACAGAATATTACATGTCAAAAGCGGATGCGTAAGTGCTCAATGTTTGGGTTATCAGGGTTAAATATTAGAGAAAGTTAATATTTAGTGTAAAGGTTAAGCAGAGCTGTAATAAGCAAAAGAATGCGTTAATGAAAGAGTTACAAGCCGTTAAAACCTATCTTTATATAGCTCTTACACGTGTTTCGCCCGGGCGGGGGGAAGGGGGGGGGGCTCATCGGAGACAGATATTAAAAGCAAAGTCTTTAATTACAGACCCTGAGAGGGTATAATAATAATTTCACATCGCCAATTGCAGCCACCGCCTACAACAATCATTCTACAGATGGACCCCACCAACTGAATAACCACTATAATACCTGAGGCTCTCAACACCGTACCCCGGACTACCCTGCCGGCGGTAGATTTACCCTTATATAACGTGGAATAACACCATCATCTACCCACTGTTTTCCCACCAGGAAGCTGCACAGCGTATATTCAGTCGGGCCTACCCCGCTATATTCTTCCTCTTGGCCGGACCGGGTTTAAGTAATCTTACGAACCTGCTGCCTAAACCTGAATAACTTCTTAGATAATTGATCATATGAACATACAACTTCGATCCAAATTGACATTATTTTTCTAGGCCCCCTTGCATTAGGTATACCTGTGTGCAGTGTTTAACGACTTTACCAATAGTCTATCATATTCACACCTAAACACGGTATCATTTATACTGATTTGACAAACACCGCCTCTGTTAATTTTTTTTTCCATAGCTGGTACTGGTCATATGTTATGCAGTAAACTTTATACGGGCACCGGTAATTACCTCCCTTAGCAAACTATACTCCCTTCACCGTATTTATACCCATAACATTTAAAACTACTATGCATGGCGATGTGAAATTATTATTATACCCTCTCAGGGTCTGTAATTAAAGACTTTGCTTTTAATATCTGCCTCCGATGAGCCTCTCTGGGCGAAACACGTGTAACAGCTATATAAAGATGTTTTAACGCCTTGTAACTCTTTCATTCACTCATTCTTTTGCTTATATATATATATATATATAAGAAGTGTAAGTCAACAGGGTAAAACTGGCTTCGTTTATTCACATTCGCTGCTATATATATTTCAGTGATACCCATTATTTAACAGCTATGACCTCATCAGGCAGTAAGAATTTAAACAGAAAAAAACATCATGTTTTCCTGTTTTTTTTTCTGTGGATAATATGAATAAACGAAGCCAATTTTACCCTGTTGACTTATACTTTTTATTTTCACATTACTCCGGAGTACACAAACCAACCTGCGCAAATCGTTGAGTCCTCCAACCTGCATACTATGGTGTCGGTAAACAACCAGCACATACTCAACATTTTATAAATATATATATATATACAGAAAGAGAGAGAGAGTGAAAGAGAGAAATAGAAAGGGAGAAAGAGACAGGAGGAAGGTGAGAGGTAGAACGAAAGAGAGAGGAGCAAGAGAGAGAGAGAGAGTGAGAGAGAGAGAGGGAGAAAGATGTATTTAGATTCGAAGTGATTGTGAAAGAGGATCATAAGATTTAAACTTATAAAGTACAACAAAAGCAACACGAGTGAAAGAAACTGTGAGAATTCTAAGATATGATCACCTTTCGGAAAGCATAAGCATAATACTAATATCAACAATAATTTTGAATATATCTCCATTTATTTCTACAAATATTCACGGAAACATGGGAGTTATGACTAGATTGTTAAATTAAGGTATATTCTTTAAAGAAACCTTGCCTAACCGCTAAACATTTCTTTAGTGACGGCGGCACGTTTTCTGCCTATCATGTATCTATCTATAGAACCACTCAAGCATCTCTCCTCTATAATATCTCCTTTACTTATTTCTTAGCCCACCCTCTTGTAAGATTCCATATTTATTTCCCCCTCGGCAAAAGAAAAAAAAAAGCAGAAAGAAAAGAAAGCAGAAGTGTATCGTCATTTTCTTTATCTGCTGCAAGTGTATATACTGCAGCACATTAATCTTGCATCAATGAACAATAGGAGATATTCAGATGTCTTTTCTCCTTAACCCATTCCAACATAACATAACTTTTCATAACAATTCCTCCTCATTCACACTATGAACCTATTAACATTATATGTAAGCGCTCCCCATTACTCCCTCCTCTCTCCTTCTCTCTCCCCCTCTCTCTCACTCTCTCTTTCTCTCTTTCTCTCTTTCAATATATGTATATGTATGAATGTTTGTGTGTATGTGTGTATGTATTTATATGCATATATATATATATACATACACACAATTATAAATATATATATATATGCATACAGGGTGTCCCCAAAAATGTATACACACTTCAACAGCATTCTAATAAAAGTGTATATACATTTTGGGGGGACATCCAGTATATATATATATATATATATATATATATATATATATAATGCATTCACATACTTACATGCATACATTAATGTAATACACAGACACACACACTCATACACAGACACACACACACACTCCAACAGATACACACACACACACACACAGATACACACACACATACACCAACCAGTATAACTATCTTCGAGTTTATATAAGAGTACATTCAAGAAGTAAATCCAAATTCATCTGTGTACATCTATCAGTCTATGTAATTGAGTGGACCTCAAATGTGAATGGTGCAACAAGGAAACTTATTCCTTTCATATACATTCCTTTCATACACACACACACGCACACACACACACACACACACACACACACACACACACACACACACACACACACACACACACACACACACACACACACACACACACACACACACACACACATACATTTATCTATATCAACATTTATCTATATCAATATTTATCTATATCACTATATATATATATATATAAAAACAAATAACGAAACGAAATTAAATTTCGTTTCGTTTGTAACTCACTTTTGTATGACTGACGCTTAAACAATTAAGTTTAAAATGTACATCCACATATGTATACTGAAATACTAGTATGCATATGAATACACACACGTATACATATGTAGATGTACCGAGTTTTTCACTGGTCACTTTACTGTGAGTGTCCAGCTATTCTGTATGTAAACACACAGACAAACCGGTTTTTAGAGTCATACTGGTTTTTGAGGAAACACCTTTCCTCTATTCTCCAGAAAGCCAGACAAGGAATATTGAACTAGTTTCGATGTTGTTACATCTCATCAGCAATATTTACCTATCTTCCGGCCTCTCTAGAGAATCGTAAAAGCACATATCGTTATATGCTTTTTCTATGAAAATTAGTAGTGGGCAGACTAATTTGCATAGAGCGTGAGTACGTACCGGTTCAACGGAGACGATAAAAACAAATAACGAAACGAAATTAAATTTCGTTTCGTTTGTAACTCACTTTTGTATGACTGACGCTTAAACAATTAAGTTTAAAATGTACATCCACATATGTATACTGAAATACTAGTATGCATATGAATACACACACGTATACATATGTAGATGTACCGAGTTTTTCACTGGTCACTTTACTGTGAGTGTCCAGCTATTCTGTATGTAAACACACAGACAAACCGGTTTTTAGAGTCATACTGGTTTTTGAGGAAACACCTTTCCTCTATTCCCCAGAAAGCCAGACAAGGAATATTGAACTAGTTTCGATGTTGTTACATCTCATCAGCAATATTTACCTATCTTCCGGCCTCTCTAGAGAATCGTAAAAGCACATATCGTTATATGCTTTTTCTATGAAAATTAGTAGTGGGCAGACTAATTTGCATAGAGCGTGAGTACAAAGTGAGTTACAAACGAAACGAAATTTAATTTCGTTTCGTTATTTGTTTTTATCGTCTCCGTTGAACCGGTACGTACTCACGCTCTATGCAAATTAGTCTGCCCACTACTAATTTTCATAGAAAAAGCATATAACGATATGTGCTTTTACGATTCTCTAGAGAGGCCGGAAGATAGGTAAATATTGCTGATGAGATGTAACAACATCGAAACTAGTTCAATATTCCTTGTCTGGCTTTCTGGGGAATAGAGGAAAGGTGTTTCCTCAAAAACCAGTATGACTCTAAAAACCGGTTTGTCTGTGTGTTTACATACAGAATAGCTGGACACTCACAGTAAAGTGACCAGTGAAAAACTCGGTACATCTACATATGTATAC
>OZ024743.1:260101007-260178507 GCA_964016885.1 Eledone cirrhosa | reverse complement strand
AAGTCTTTTTGTTGTTGCTATCATCGGTGCCTGAGATGACATCACATTTGTATACGATGTCATTTGTCAGGCATTTGTTTTCAAGTGGGCAGGCTTCCTTATTTAGGCAGTTGCACAAGGCTTTAGTCCGGGGATTGGGTTCGGAAGTGGTTGGTATATTTAATTTTTTAGAATTGAGATTGGCTATATTCCTAGCTAGATTAGTTGTAGTGGAGTAGGAGAGTCTTATTGAGTTATTATTGAAGATGGTGTAGTACCTATGTTGTATGGGAAAGTGTGTGTTCAGCAAAGTGAAGAAAGTCCTAGCTATAGGTGTAGAGACCTCTCTATTGAAGCGGGGGGTTGTTCCAACTAATCTGCCTATGCCTATTCCTCCTATGTAGTCTTGCGGTGGTTTCTAGGGAAGTTATCTTTTCTTTAAATCCGCTGCGGGCGAGGGCTCCATTGTAGTAGGAGGCGGAGGCGTTGAATATATCTTCATTGGCCGAGAAGCCGGAGATTCTAATTGAGACGCTTTTTACTAAGTTATCGGTGATATTTTTGGGGTGGTTAGAATTAACATTAATATCCCTCGTGGTGTAGGAAGGTCTTACGGGCATAGAGGATTACATCTTGCTCAGCATCGGTTATGGTGGTAAAATTCCTGGCAAAAGTAAGTGCGTCCTTCAGGAAGGGCTCTGAGAGAGAAACATAGTAGTCTTCTATGTCGAGTTGCAGGAAGCGAGTGTCAAAATATAGAGGAGACACACGAGTTGTGATATAAATTAGTAATAAGTGTTAGTTAGTATTCAGTTTTAGTTTTAAGTTTTTACCGGTTGCGCATTTCTTATGCTTTTCAAAAATAATTTTGAGATAGAGTGCTCGTGATTTTTGCTCAGATTAGAGCAAAAATCACGAGCACTCTATCTCAAAATTACTTCTGAAAAGCATAAGAAATGCGCAACCGGTAAAAACTTAAAACTAAAACTGAATACTAACTAACACTTATTACTAATTTATACTTATTCCTAATTAAACTATTTTTCACTGGGAAAAATTTGTCAGCATTTTCTTTTCCTTTTTACTAATAAATAAATAAATAAATATATATATATATATATATATATATATATATATATATATATATATATATATATATATATATATATATATATATATATATATATATATATATATATATACATATTTGGGTGTGTGTGTAAAAGTTAAACAGAAATAACAACACAATCGGTACAGTGTATGGAAGGAATATATTAGGTTAACGCTTGAAAGAGCAGGAAGAGGGTCTTAACGTTTTGGACGCTAGTCATCAGAAGAAGAATGAGAAATTAGAAATATTGAAGGGACGGGCAAGGCGGAATCGGAAAAAATGAGGTTTGTCCCAAAAGTAAAGGTTCTGATGTTTTATTTAAATGTGTATCAGACATAATGACAGGTTTTCTCCTTCAAAATACAACCTTCGGGAAGTCATACAGTGGTTCTAATGTTTTTTCCACTGATCGTAGCAGTACTGGAAGTCACATACTGTGAGTGTCCTCAGCTTGGCAGTTAAAAGATTTTGTATGTTTCCCACAGACCCCAAATTATCCCCCTTTAACTTCGATTTCAACTCAGGGATAAGGTAGAAATCGTACGGAGCTAGATCTTGGCTGAAGGAAAGATGTGGAAATTGTTCTTTTCTTGGCAAAAAATTCTTTCATTGAAAGTGCTGTGTGAGCAGGGGCGTTATCGTGGTGTAGTACCCAATCTCCTGCAATGTCATTTCGAACTTGATGAACCCGTAGGTGTAATTAATTGTCTGTCCTGTGGGTAAAATTTCTGTGTGAACAAAACCACGGCAGTCATAAAACATGATAATCATCATTTTCACCCTGGATCTGCTCTTGCTTTCTTCAGACGAGGAGAATTTTCGTGTGCCACTCCACTCACCACTTTGCCGTTCTGTCTCTGTATCGTGCGCGAACAGCCATGATTCATCTGTTATTAATTTATCCAAGAAATTTGGCTGAATTTCGAGTCTTTCTAACAGATCCTGACAAATTTCCAACCGGTTCGCCTTTTACTTCACAGACACGTGTTTAGGTACTAATTTCGTACAAATTTTTCGCGTGTGCAAATGGTCTGTTAACATTCTGTGTGCTGCATTTTTATCCAAGTCCATTTCTTCTGCAATTATCCTAACACTTAATCGATGATCTTTCGCCATTACCACTTATACATTTTACTCATTTGTTGAGTCAGTTGGCCTTCTAGGTCGAGGTTCGTCTTCAACATTTTATCGGCCCTCTTTGAAAGCTATGTGCGACTTAAAATCTTTACTTCTCGATAGAGTAACATCCCCATAAGCTTGTGTTAAAGAATGAAATGTTTTGTTGACAGATTTTTTGAGTTTCACACAAGATGTGATCGTATACCCTTGTTCGATATTTTCCTGCATCGCCAACGTAACAGAGGTTATAATCTCGTCTATACTCAAACAGAAATAACTAACGACTAATTCAACCGATAACGTTGAAACAAGTATGAACGTGCAGCCAAGGTCATAACCAACACGCCGATATGCATCAATGAGGTGCTGTTTTACCATGTCACACATAGGAAAATGAGTACTCTTACTCTAGGGACAATATATATATATATATATATATATATATATATATATATATATATATGTGTGTGTGTTTGGCCTTTAACGTATGTTGTAGTTCTGGTTCGTCAGAATTATTGAGCGCTTGCCACACATCTCGGAAGTTGTTTTTCACTAATTCCAAAGCCGAAATACGATTCTCGTTAATTTTATATTTATATATATATATATATATATATATATATATATATATATATATATGTGTGTGTGTGTGTGTGTGTGTGTGTGTGTGTGTGTGTGTGTATACACATATATATATATATATAGGAAAAAGTATGACTCCGACGGCAGAGCTCAAGCCGTTTCGACGGCTATTTCTGGACGGCTATTTCAGTCCAGAAATAGCCGTCGAAACGGCTTGAGTTCTGCCGTCGGGATCATACTTTTTCCTATTTCCCACTCTACTACCCTAAGTATTGAGTACTCTGGTGCGTTATGGTCCATCTGGTTCCTTACCACAATTCCTTTGTTATATATATATATATATATATATATATACATGTATCGATGTATGCGTAAATATATATATATATATATATATATATATATATATATATATATATATAGAGAGAGAGAGAGAGAGAGAGAGAGAGAGAGAGAGAGAGAGAGAGAGAGAGAGAGAGAGAGAGAGAGAGAGAGAGAGAGAGAGAGAGGCGAGAAATAGAAATAAAGTCAGGGAGAGATATGCAGTTTTCCTTTCTTGGACCGAAAGCAAAAATCAATTATATACATTATACACATAATGCCCATTATACACATAATTCACATAATACACATACCAACGATATCATCCTCTCCTATCAAAAGAAATATTGGCATTTTCAGCTCTCTTTCTCTCTCCTTCCACCACCACCCTCTCTCTCTCTCTTCAACCTCACACTGAATACTAATCCCAGCTCATAAATATAGGTGTCAGATACAGGTTTCCTCTAACAATTAGCTAGTTGGTCAATAGTGTCCATAGCATTAGTTAATAGTTTCACTGAATCGTAAGCTTTATACGCTGTTACAAAATCTCTTTTGCTAGTAAACAATAATATATAGGTGACTAATTTTTATGGTATAGTGAATTACTCACGCGAAGAAAACATAAAACTTCTGGTAAGCATTTAGGAGAATGCGGTGGCGGAGTAGGAATTGTGGTGGTGGAAGAGATAGCGATGGAGAGAAGAAAGACAATGAATAACGAGAAAGGTTAACAAAATAGAAATAAAATGCAGGAAGAATGAAAGAAGATTAAAAAAATGTGAATGATTTTTTTTTTTATTGAGAGTAGCTTCCATATATATTTTGTCTCCATCTGTCCTTTGTTGGGATCTTTTCTACACGAAATTTTATCTATGTATTATTTAAAATTTCATTCTCATATTTTAGAAATAGATAGAAGTAACTGTACCGAAAGTAGAATGAAAATTTGCATGTATAAATTATTATCATGGGAACTTTCACATTGTTGAGTTGGAAAGGTATGCGTATGTCTGTTAAAGGCGAATTGGCATTGTCTTTAAAACGTTTGATAGCAAGCTTTGCGGTATTTTGTTTTGACTCTCTGCGTTCGGAGTTCAATTCCTGCCGAGATTAACATAGTGTTTCCTCCTTTCGAGGTTGGTAAACAAAAAAAAAGTATCAGTCCAATACTGGGATCGATTCTTCCGCTAAATCTCTCTCTCTCTCTCTCTCTCTCTCTCTCTCTCTCTCTCTCTCTCTCTCTCTCTCTCTCTCTCTCTCTCTCTCTCTCTCCTCTGGAAGAAATCTGCTGTGTTCAGACCTGGAGAGAAGATGGGCTCCGCCAGGTTTTAAAAATGCCTAATAAACACCTTGTGTCACTACACCGCCCCTACGAATCCATCGGAAGTTACAGAAAAGAACGAAGTCTGCTAACAGGAACATCGGGAGTTCATTTGTTGTCACCATCGTTGATCTATGTCAATGTGTGAAGGTTATTAACATGCAAATCTTGGTCTATTAGCCTCTATGCAGATACTACATAGTGGAATGGTTTATGACTGTAAACAGCTGCAGGATTGTTCTACCTTTGACCCGTCAGTTCTACCCTATATCCATCTTTTCCTACCCTTGATCCATCTGTTCTACACTTGATCCATTTGTTCCTAAACTTGATCCACATGTTTTACTCTTGATTTATCTGATCATGCTCTTCCACATTTCTTTTTATGGTGTGAAGTTCCATTATTTGATTTGCCTTTAATTTATAAATCTGTAGCGAAGGTTATTTCCAGCTCCGACACTTATACGACGGCTGGTTCTTATCATATTACTTCGATTGTTATGAAAAATTTCTCTTCTGAACTTTCTTCTTTTCTGTCAAAATTCTTTAATAAATGCTTAGTTTTTATTAAACGAAGCATTAGTTGTAAATCAGCCTTTGTTATTCTTGTTTTCAAAACTTCTGGCGAACATTTAGATCATGAATCTACCGCCCAATCAGCCTTCCTTCTATAGATAATAAGGACTTTTAGTCATTCTGGTTGCTGTCTTACACACTGAGTCACCGGGTCTGTTTTCTGATAAATAATAATCTTCCGTAAATCACATCCCACAATTGTACTTTTGATTGATTAGTGAATGTTTTTATCATTATTTAGAAAATTATGGCAAGACAAGTATTGTTGCTTTTAACATACGTAAGCATTTTATAGGGTTTGACATGCTAGTTTCTTCTCGAGGATGAAGTCATGGAATTTCTGGGTAAACGTAGTATTCAAGTTGTTTCAAATGGACTGCATTCTCAGGCCTGTCAAATCTCCCTGTCGGATGGGGGAGATCTCCCATCCACTTTGGGCTGGGTGAGAGATCTCTTCTCTTGTGAAAATGGGTATGGTTTTCATTATGTAAAATCTCCCCATTTTGCCTCATTTCACCCCGTTTTGGAGCACTTTTTTTCATGGTACTCCGCGTTTGGGTTTTTAGAAGTTGGCAGGTATGCATTCTTCTAAACATTTCATCTCATCTGATGTTCCTTATTAGTCAGATATTTTTCTTAATTGTTATTAATGATCTTCCAGATGACTCTTATATTCTTGGTTGAAGTCTGATCCTTGAGAAGTCTGATTTGTTTAATGAAGTGGAAATATATTTTTCTTGGGCTTTACTTGCATTCGGTGATTGATTGAGGTATTCAATGGCTGATTACTTTCAACTCCGCAAAATCTAAGCTTCTCTCTATTGATATCCTGGTGATATTCCAATGACTATGTTTAATACTGCTTCTATTGTGTCTTCTAGCCATCAACCTTTAGGTTTAACCCTGTCTAAAAATTCGCACCTTGATTAATTATTTATGTTTTTGTGTATTTGGAGAGAAATATATTTCTTTTCTCTTTTATTTCGTTTTTTTTTTAAATTTCAAGTGTGAGAAAACGCTATATATATAAATTTTATTCAAAACGCTATATATATATAAATTTTATTCAAAAACGGAATTTAGTTTTATTTATCTCATATTTCTTCAAATCCTGTAAACATTTGTTTTCTTTCAAATACATACATATGACCAGACTAAAAGTTAAATACAATAAACAGCATTGCTTTATTTACGAAGCATTATGCAGATTTGAAAATATATTTTGCTTTTCGAAAAGACGCCAAAATACAGATTAGCTATAATAATTCGGTCAGAGAACCTCTGGAAACGAAAGAAAAAAAAAAAAAAGGACAGAGTCACTCATGGGAGTCGAACCATGCACCTGTCGTAAACCGTTACATACCTGCTTCTCAAACGTGGTGAGTACTCCCTTTTGCACCAGCTTTCTTTCTTCTTTAAATACTGTCTCAACAATGGTGCTACTCCAGAGCAGTGGAAAACTGCCAGTGTCATTCCCCTGTTCAAAAAGGGCGACCGTACGTCACCTGTCAACTATCGTCCAGTCAGTATTACTAGCTGTATTGCCAAACTGATGGAATCCTGTGTCAGAGAAACACTTTGGAACTTCTGGAGCTCTCACAGCCTCATTCGGCTCTCGCAATTTGGATCAGCTTATCGAGTTCCTTGAAGACATTACTCGGATCACTGACAGCGGCTCATAGGTGAATGTTGTTTACCTTGACTTCGCTAAGGCTTTTAATTCTGTGCCACACAAAAGACTTATGGCGAAACTCTCTGCAATGGGTGTGAGGGATTATCTTTTTAACTGGTTGAAATCCTTCATTCTCAGCCAAAAAGAGATAGTCACGGTTCTAGGACAGCATTCTTCACCATATGAGATGTCATCTGGTGTACCACAGGGATCTGTTCCTGGTCCCTTTTGTTTGTGGCATATATTAAGGACATAGATGCGAACTTAAAGAACGCCACGGTACTGAAATATGCAGATGACATCAAGCTGTACCTTGAAATCAAAAGGACTGATCCTGAAATCTATAATTCTTTCCTACAATCAGACCTGGACACAATGCAGCAATGGATCACAGACTGGCAACTGAAACTGGCTGTGGACAAGTGTACCACCATGCATTTTCGGAGGAAAAATCCAGCGTCCACATACTCCTTCCACAACACTGATATCAGGAAGTCCTCTTGTGAACGTGACCTTGGCATTACTGCCAGCAGCGATTTGCGTTGGACAAAGCACGTCTCTAAGATTGTCAAGAAGGCCGAGGGTGTCTTGGCATCACTCAGCAAGACGTTTGTTAGCCGCTCTCCAGCCATCTATTTAAAGCTGTATACAGCTATGGTACGACCACACTTGGAATTCGCATCATCAGTCTGGAACCCCTATCTTGCTCAGAACATTGACCTCCTGGAAACTGTTCAGAGACGTGCAACCAAGCGCATACCCTCCATCAGACACCTACCAAACTCTGAACGCCTTGCTTCCCTGGGCATGGATTCATTGAAGCTCCGACGTCTGGCAATGGACTTGGTAAACACCCACAAAGTTATTAACCATCTCGCCAACAACAACCCTGTGCACCTTTTTGATCCCCATGTGTCTAACACACGCGGACATGCCTACAACATCAGAAAACAGCACAGCTCCCATGACTTTCGGAAACATTTTTTCACGCTTAGAGTTGCTGAAGCATGGAACAAACTGCCTGCGTCAGTTGTTAGCTGCCGAGACACTGCATCCTTTAAAAGCCTCATGCTTCCCGAAATTCGCCAAAACTACACCTGATGTCCCCCCTTCCAAACACATGCACACATGTGTATATCATGACTCATGCACTGTTCATTCTCCTGACGTTTGTACATTACCCTATGTACTATACATACACTTTTGATGAGTTGTAGTGCACAATATTTTCATTATCATTATTAATATCTAGTTACCTACTTTCTTAGGTGTTTGTCGCATTCAATCTTGTCTCCTGCTGACGAAATGCCTACGGATTATCTGTTACAAACACAATTTTCAGGGCGAAACAGATTAAATCTCTAAGCTGTCCAGGAGATTAATAGTTATTGAAACGGTAGTTTCTTGTATTTCTGTTTGTTTCATTGTTTATATTCGTCAAACCAACGTGGTCTTTCAGCCCTTGTAATTTTAAACACACAATTTACTGTTTATTTCTACATATATTATAAAATGCGGTGTATTTATATTTTGAGCTTATTAATTACAAGGTATTAATATGAGTACTAACTCTGCCTTTTATTTGTGTGTATATATATATATATTTATTAAAATAACAGATTAAAGTTTAAGCAAAGAATCGCTGCTTTCACCCTTAACGGGATCTTCTGAAACTAACAAAGTCAATCTGTAAACGCAGAAGTGGATATTTCAAAAAACGTTGCAACCGGAGGAAGACAGGAAGAATATACGTTTATATAATTATTTATTTATTTGTATACACGCATACACACACACACATATATTTATATGTGCGTGGTTTTGTATACCTATGGTATGTGTTTTGCGTATGCTTGTGTATGTACGTATTTGTTTGCGTGTATGTATTTATTTATTTCTATTAATTCTGTATTGTATTTATTTACTTTGTTCTTAACTCTGTAGCGGAGATTCATTCGGTCTCCTAGTTAAAATTTTAGTCTACGACTTCTGCTATACCATTCACGTGGTTTTGTCTTTGCGTGCTATTGTTCTCCACGCTCCACATATGACGTATTATCTTCGTTTTTTTCGTTCATTGCCAGAGAACGTCTCTATGAACCACCTAAGAGAACATTAGTCTACGACCTCTTTTATACGATAAACGTGGTTCTGTCTTTGCACGTAATTGTTTTTCACCGCTCCTATTAATGACGTATTATATTCGTTTTTTCCCGTTCTTTGCCAGCGAACGTTTCCACGAACCAAAGTATCGTCTTCCTGTCTTCCTCCGGTTGCAACGTTTTTTGAAATATCCACTTCTGCGTTTACAGATTGACTTTGTTAGTTTCAGAAGATCCCGTTAAGGGTGAAAGCAGCGATTCTTTGCTTAAACTTTAATCTGTTATTTTAATAAATATTTGCTCTACAGTTCTTATATATTTGATATATATTTATCCTTACCGAGCCCTCTTTGGATTTTAGTCTTCAAATTTATTATTATTACTATATATATATATATATATATATATATACAATTAAGTTAAAAATGTACATCCACATATGTATACTGAAATACTAGTATGCATATGATTACACACACGTATACATATGTAGATGTACCGAGTTTTTCACTGGTCACTTTACTGTGAGTGTCCAGCTATTCTGTATGTAAACACACAGACAAACCAGTTTTTAGAGTCATACTGGTTTTTGAGGAAACACCTTTCCTCTATTCTCCAGAAAGCCAGACAAGGAATATTGAACTAGTTTCGATGTTGTTACATCTCATCAGCAATATTTACCTATCTTCCGACCTCTCTAGAGAATCGTAAAAGCACATATCGTTATATGCTTTTTCTATGAAAATTAGTAGTGGGCAGACTAATTTTCATAGAGCGTGAGTACGTACCGGTTCAACGGAGACGATAAAAACAAATAACGAAACGAAATTAAATTTCGTTTCGTTTGTAACTCACTTTTGTATGACTGACGCTTAAACAATTAAGTTAAAAATGTACATCCACATATGTATACTGAAATACTAGTCGTTATTTGTTTTTATCGTCTCCGTTGAACCGGTACGTACTCACGCTCTATGCAAATTAGTCTGCCCACTACTAATTTTCATAGAAAAAGCATATAACGATATGTGCTTTTACGATTCTCTAGAAAGGCCGGAAGATAGGTAAATATTGCTGATGAGATGTAACAACATCGAAACTAGTCCAATATTCCTTGTCTGGCTTTCTGGAGAATAGAGGAAAGGTGTTTCCTCAAAAACCAGTATGACTCTAAAAACCGGTTTGTCTGTGTGTTTACATACAGAATAGCTGGACACTCACAGTAAAGTGACCAGTGAAAAACTCGGTACATCTACATATGTACACGTGTGTGTATTCATATGCATACTAGTATTTCAGTATACATATGTGGATGTACATTTTTAACTTAATTGTATATATATATATATATACACATACACACACACATATATATATATAGGAAAAGAGTCAGGCCCCTGATTGCTGAGCTTCGGCCGTTTCGACAGCTAGATCTCGCTAGCCTAGTGGGTACCATAGGCGGCAGAGATCCTGGTCTGGAGTTCGAACATGGCTAGGGGTTCCCGGTAAAAGTAATTATACATATGTGCATATATATATATATATATATATATATATATATATATATATATATATATATATAGTCGGGTCGTCGGTGACTAAACCGGCAACCCCACCAAGCTTGCTTTGTGAGGAGGGTGATATTTGAACACCCAGCGAGATGTAATACAAGACTCGGCAAAGTGCGGAGGGACTCAGCAGAGTCACCGGCCATCCAAATAGTATTTTTTTTTAAAGCTGAGGTCTGTCGTTGCATTTTCCGTGGCATACATTTACACCGAAGATATGTGTCGTCAGTTCCAAAAGGTGTGGTTGGTCCTACACAAGCCTTCACCACTTAAAACAAAGGTTTGTGTGGATGGTTCAACATCTGTTCACTTCCTCACATTTCCGCCAATCTTTTGCAGGCCGTAGGTGATGGGGTGACAGTAACGGGGACAGGTAGAGGATACTACTGGAAGTCTCTAGCTGGGGCTCTGCACTATGGCGACTGCTGTATAATGGCCGTTCTAGCACAAGCTGTCACTGGCGGGATTGAAATGTCACATGAGACACCGCTATCCAGCAAGCTGAGTATTAGTTGGACACTCATACGTCGGATATCGACAGGAGAGTCCATCATATACACACACACATATATATATATATATATATATATATATATATATATATATATATATATATATATATATATATATATATATATATATATATAATCAATGATTTTAAATAAATGGAAAGTATATTTATAAAACCATATTTATTTTATTATATATATTTCAAGGGTACCAAGACAACATTGGTACGCTTTCATCAGATAAAATACAAAGTTTGTTTTATAAATAGAGACATACCGATGAAAATCATGCCTTATCGGTTGGAAATTCACTGGATAGTCAGTGACTGTCTAGTCAATGTCACTGACTATCCAGTGAATTTCCAACCGATAAGGCATGATTTTCATTGGTATGTCTCTATTTATAAAACAAACTTTGTATTTTATCTGATGAAAACGTACCAATGTTGTCTTGGAACCCTTGAAATATCATAATCTATAAAGCTCAGTGTGTGGTGAAGCTCCTTCGTTATAGAAATCTACGATATAGAATTTCTTCAATTGAAATTTACAATTCAGTATTCGAAACAGTTTCGATTGCGTCTTGACGCAGATAATTTTTTCAATTTCATCCACAATTACGCAAAAAATAGATAAAACTCAATATTTTACGATTTTTCTCTGTCATTTAAACTGCTGAACTCTTTCTACTGCCATTCAAAATCTATACAACTTCATACTTTCTGCTACTTTCTCTTTCCAAGCTGGATGGTGATACTGTCCGTTCACACCACTCCCTACTGTCTTAAATTTAGAAAACACATATCCTCTATGAGGTTACTAAACCTGCTAGAAACAGCAGCTAACTCTCCCCCATATCACACCCCTCCC
Organism: Eledone cirrhosa; assembly: GCA_964016885.1. NCBI lineage: Eukaryota > Metazoa > Mollusca > Cephalopoda > Octopoda > Eledonidae > Eledone > Eledone cirrhosa. Next base: position 260,166,774 of record OZ024743.1, on the reverse strand, counting down.
TACTGTCTTAAATTTAGAAAACATATCTTCTATGAGGTCACTAAACCTGCTAGAAACAGCAGCTAACTCTCCCCCATATCACACCACTCCCTACTGTCTTAAATTTAGAAAACACATATCCTCTATGAGGTCACTAAACCTGCTAGAAACAACAGCTAACTCTCCCTCATATCACAACCCTCCCTACTGTCTTAAATTTAGAAAACACACAGACAACCATGCAGAACAACTCCATCGCAGCTCTGTTGTTCGGCTGGCATCGTCTACGCGCGTGTTACGCAAGTACTGTGAAACAATAAATTTCAACACTTTTTTGCACAGAGATAATATCCATAGGCGAAACTACAATTGTCACTGCTGGCGCAGCTCATGCTTCCAGGTCTGCAATTCATTCACCCAGTGCCTGGCAGACAAAAAAGTGCTGCCATAAAATGGGTGGTGCAACCTAACTTTGGTAACTTAATGACCCCGAGCAACGCCGGGCTTTAATGCTAGTATATAATAAAATAAATATGGTTTTATAAATATAGTTTTTATAATATAGTTTTTATAATAAAATAAATATAGTTTCCATTTATTTAGTATCATTGAATATTTACTCCAGTAACTTGTTGAGTGCTCTAAATCAGTTATAAACATTTATATTTGTCGGACTTTCAACAAATTAAATACCCCTTCTACTTATATATATATATATATATATATATATATGATTATGCGTCGGTTCTCGATGGGTATCGTGAGGACACCAGTGATTAAAAAGGTACTCAAGTAGAGTATAGATATCTTTATTTTATATAGAAACGACTTCTACAGGACCAGAACTATTTCATTCATATGATGATGATGATGATGATGATGGTCGTGGTGATGATGATGGTAGTGATGATGATGATGATGATGTTGATGATGATGACAACGATGATAATACTGATAATAATTATAATGGTTTCTGATTTAGGCACAAAGCCAAATATCTTGAGAGGACGGCAAAGTCGATTAAATCGGCCCAGTGTGTCACTGGTACTTTATTTTATGGACGCTATACGGGTGAAAGGCAAAGCCAGCCTCGGCGGCATTGGATTGAAGTCAAAACATAAAGGGACGAAACTATATGCCGCAAAGCATGTTGTCTGATGCCCTACCTAATAATATATATATATATATATTATATATATATATATATATATTCATCATATTTTATTATTTGTTTGAATAGCTTGGTCGTTTCTATGGCTTTGCGGATAATGGTTTAACCATCGTCTCAGTGTGTTTGGCCTTTTAATGTGCGTTATTGCTCTAGTTCACTAGTTTATATGGAGCGCTTGCCACACATCTCGAAAGTTGTTTTTCGCTAATTTCCAATAGCCGAAATGCGATTCTCGCTAATTTTTATATATATATATATATATATATATATATATATATATATATATGTGTAAATATGATGATAATAATGGAGCTGCGGCGTTGCAAATGGGATACATATGAAAAAGTGAGTCCTTCATCAGTGACCCTCCAACCGTCCTCGGCATTTCATCGCTTTAAGGGCCATATGCCTCAGGTTGGTGCGAACAACGGCTAAAAAAAGTCAATAAAGGGGGACGTAAATAAAGGGGGACGCTAGAGTAACAACAAAAAGGTTTAAGCAACGGAAAGTGAGTAGAAATAGACAAGTCCCAGATCTCTATGAATATAAACTCTGTGAAATCGTGAACAAGAGACGAAAGACCATCAAACCTGGTTGAAATGTGAGCAAGGAAAGAATTTCGTCCAAGTTTGACGGGGGGGAAAAAAGAGAGAGAGAGAGAAAGAAAAAGGAGAGAAGAGGAAGAAGAAGAAGAAGAAGAAGAAGAAGAAGAAGAAGAAGAAGAAGAAGAAGAAGAAGAAGAAGAAGAAGAAGAAGAAGAAGAAGAAGATAAGGGGGTCTGGTCTACGAATTCGGTAAACGCAAGCTTTTGTGAAGTCGCAGACGAAAGAGAGAGAGAAAAAAATTCCATACCATTCACGATTTCACAGAGTTTATATTCATAGAGATCTGGGACTTGTCTATTTCTACTCACTTTCCGTTGCTTAAACCTTTTTGTTGTTACTCTAGCGTCCCCCTTTATTTACGTGTCCCAACGACTTTTTTTAGCCGTTGTTCGCACCAACCTGAGGCATATGGCCCTTAAAGCGATGAAATGCCGAGGACGGTTGGAGGGTCACTGATGAAGGACTCACTTTTTCATATATATATATATATATAATAATAATAATAATAATAATAATAGTAATAATAATAATAATAATGGTTTCTTTATTAACCACAAGGGTTTACACAACGTAGACATTAAGGACAGTACAGGACAATACAGGACGGTGAAAATAGGTATTTCTGCGTGTAAAACAAAAAAAAACAGAGGATGTAACAAAAAAAAAGAACAATGAACAAATTTCACCAATAGGGGTAGACTTCCGAGGGCCATCGTGGAGAAAGCCCATTAAAAAAGCCACGGTGACCCTGACCACCAGGGCAAGTGCCCTCTCCAAGTTTTCCACCTTCAATTTACAGGCATATACTCGGAGTAAGCCTATTCACTCGGGCCATTCTTCCCTCTCTCACCCATCTTTCAACAAAATGCTGGGAAGAGAGCACTTCCCTCTCTACCCTGATCTTCCTTTTCAAATGAAATTTGAAAAAGTTAATCAGGGCATCACTGAAGAGGTAAGTGCTCATCTTCAGCCCTTTCAGACGTGTCCACCATACTATCTCTTTCGCCATGGCCACCAGACAGATAAAAACTGCCTTCCCGGCTAAAGGAAGAGGGCGGGTCAATCCTTACGATGGACTCAGCTGATAGCTGGATCCATTCTACACGCGACAGCAGGTGTTCAACATAAACCCACACGTCATTAATGCTCGGACACTGGACGAGTGCATGCAGGACAGTTTCGTCGCCCTGCGCGCATCTCGGACATGCCCGGCTGACGGCACTTCCATGCCTGTAGAGTTTATCCCGAACTGGCACAGCTCCTCGGTAACATTGCCAGGCTAGGGATTTCTGGAAATTGTCCATGGCCCCGGCCCGAAAGTGCTTCCGAAGAGATTGGCTAGTTGAATAATAATAATAATAATAATTGTTTCTACTTTTGGCACAAGGCCAGCAATTACACCAGTACATTACTGGTACTTTATTTTATCGACCACGTAAGGATGAAAGGCAAAGTCAACCTCGGCGGGATTTGAACTCAGATCGTAAAGGGATGTAACTATGCTGGAAAGCATGGCGTCCGACCCTATACCGATACTACCAAAATAATTGTTTCTACTGTAGGCACAAGGCCAGCAAATACCCAGTACATGACTGGTACTTTATTTTATCGACCCCGTAAGGATGAAAGGCAAAGTTAACCTCGGCGGGATTTGAACTCAAATAGTAAAGGGACGTAACTATGCTAGAAAGCATGGCGTCCAACCCTCTACCGATACTGCCAATTCACCAAAATAATTGTTTCTACGTTAAGCACAAGGCCAGCAATCACCCAGTGCATTACTGGTACTTTATTTTATCGACCCCGTAAGGATGAAAGGCAAAGTTAACCTTGGCGGGATTTGAACTCAGAAAGGCAAGGGCCGTAACTCTATACGTCAAAGCATGGCGTCCGACCCTCTACCAATACTGCCAATCCACCGCCAATTCACCAAAATAATGAACGAAAGATATATACTTTATATCATCTCTGTTATTTATTATATATATTTCGAAGATGTAAAGTTTCATGTATAACATAAAGCAAAACATGTCCTCTTAAAGAAAATGTATACGAGATGTATAATTTTTTCGTGATATGCTAGGATACAAACGAGCTGGACAGATGGGTGACCACCAAGCATATATCTATCTATATATATATATATATATATATATATAATAATAATAATAAATTTGAAGACTAAAATCCAAAGAGGGCTCGATAAGGATAAATATATATCAAATATATAAGAACCGTAGAGCGAATATTTATTATATATATATGTGTGTATGTGTGTGTGTGTACTCAATACGTTGGTAGAATACAAGTAGAAATGAATTTTACAGGACTAGAACTATATCATTAATATAAAATCATCAGGAATGTGTGCGTGTGTGCGCGTGCGTGAGTGCGCGTGCGTGTGTGCGCATGCGTGTCCGTAACATAGCGGTTCGACACAAAAAATGAGATCGTTAAACTAAGTACAGGACTTTGAAAACAAAAACAAAACACTGCCCCAGCATGGCCACCATCAACTGACTGAATCATTTAGATGAATAAGAAAAAAATGTGAGTCAGCGTTTATTTCTCATAAGCTAGCGATTCGATAAAAAAGATTGATAAACTTGAAAAAAAATATTATTGAGGTCGATATGATTGACTAAATCAAGGCGGTACCCCAGCATGGCAATAGTCTAATTATTGGAACCCATGAAAAAATAAATAATTCTTTCAGTTGCTGAATTGTACAGTTACCTGTGTAGTAAATAACGTCTTTACAGTCTCATTATTAATGGGACGCCATGCTTTCCAGCATAGTTACGTCCCTTTATGATCTGACTTCAAATCCCGCCGAGGTTGACTTTGTCTTTCATCCTTACGGGGTCGATAAAATAAAGTACCAGTAATGCACTGGTTATATGCTGGCCTTGTGCCTAAAGTAGAAACAATTATTAATGGGACATAATAAATTGAAAACATTAAGGAGTTGCCTCCCATCATAGATAAAATTATTGACGTATTTCTGCCTCTTGAAATGTAAAATTGTGCACTTCACCACCCCCTATTTCGGATTCAATCTCGCGTTGATCAATATTTACAAAAGCCTGCTAAATATACACATATGTGAGCCTGTCTGTATCTGTGTTTACATTTGCGGTTTTTTGTTGTGTCCCTATTATGCCCCGTTACTTAGCAACGTTGATAATGAATGTCAGTAAGGCTGGGTGTTCTGAATACTAAATACAATGCTATAGTGAGGAGATTTTTCATGCAATTCATAGATGAAAATCTATGGTGGTTCATTTTTTTTTTTTAAGTAGCAAGGGAGACAACTTCAATAAAACTAGTTCATTGATATTTTTAGTCAACGTAAACAATGGGTGATATTAGTTGCAGCTCTGTGCTCTAAGTTAAAATCCCGCCGAAGTAAACTTTGCTTTTCATCTTTCTACGGTTGATAAAAAAAATACCAGATTAGTACTGGGTCAATCTTTCCTCTATACTTCCTCTCTGACACAAACTCTTATTCTCTGGAAGAAATTTCAGTGATCAAACTTGGAGAGGAGCTGGCTCCGCCAGGTTTTAGAATGCCCAAGAAACGCTGTATTACACAGTGGCGCCTCTATGACTCCACCAGGAATTTCGGGTTCTTAGGTGAGAAGAAAAATTGCACACGGGAGCAGAATCTCACATGTTTTATCTATCTTTTAACAAGGGTAAAAAATAGATATTGATTGGAATAATTTCTAGTCTCCTTAGATTTGTATCGGAGAAAGAATACCCAACTTTTATGCACATAGAAATTAGTTCGTTATAGCTGTTTCGTGTACACAAGCTAGAGAACGTAGATAATGCGTTATGTACGCATTATAAATGAATTCATTTTATTCATCGTCAGCGTTGCTGGGTCATTTTTCCTACATCATGTCCAATTATGCATTTATTCACGAAGTTTCCCATAACACTCCTATATGAAATGTGTACCTTGGACTCAAGACTGAATTAATGATAACCTCGCTGCCTCAGTATAAATTATATCAATGCGATTGAAGGTTAGCTATGACTGTATTGATTACCAACTGAGTGTACGTGTGACATTCGGGAGGTACGGAGTAGCTGGGCGTTGATAACGATGTTTTTGACCGTGTTAGTAGCTCGGTAGGAGCAGATTAAGTTTCCATGGGGTCCCTGGATGAAAATGTCAGGGTCGGACGCCATGCTTTCCAGCATAGTTACGTCCCTTTACGATCTGAGTTCAAATCCCGCCGAGGTTGACTTTGCCTTTCATCCTTACGGGGTCGATAAAATAAAATACCAGTAATGCACTGGCTAATTGCTGGCCTTGTGCCTAAAAGTAGAAACAATTATTTATGGTAATATAAGGGTGGTGGATTGGCAAAACAGGTAGAGTGTCAGACAACCGGCTCATAGTTACTCCCCTTTATGTTCTGAGTCCAAATTCCGCCGAGGTTAGCTTCGCCTTTCATTGAAACGGGGTCAATAAAATAAAATACTATTAACGTACTGGAGTGTATATAATTGACTTTCCTCTTCCTTTCAAATTGCTGGCCTTATGCCAAAAGTAGAAACAATTCTATATAGTAACAAATAAATAAATAAAATAATAATAATTTTGGACCCTTTGAATATTCTGGAGCCTCTGACTACCACCCATTCACACTTAGTAAGCCATTGTGGCACAGTTAACTGAAGTATTAGATGTTCCTTGTTAGGGGACTTGTCTATGCTAGTACCTTAGTCTTTCTATCACATGCAACAGTACCGTTTCTTGGCTTATTTTATGAGTCTCTATAGGGCAACATAACATCTGTTGTAGTCTACATTTCTTCCGTTATTTTATGCTTTTTTTTTTTGTAATCATGAATATTATAGAATTCATTACTCATTTATTTGCAGTGACTTAGCAAAATAAATATTTTTATTAACGAAATTTTAACAATGTTATTTTTTCTCATATATATATATTATCATATAACAAATATATAAGATTAAATGGAAATACATGTAACTATCATGCCTCTCACTAGAGGGGGAGAGAGAGTATCAACATGTGTATGTCCGGGATATTCTATGAGCTATGGTTGTGTTTCTCAAAAACACCGCCGGGTGTCGCTAAGTGTGAAGTCTATCTACAAGTTCCGCTTCTCTGCTTTGCGTATAGCATGCTGTTGTCGGGAAATCTGACATAAAAAAATACACCAAGACATTTGTACATCTTATTAGAATTACGAAAGACAAGAACAAGTACACAATGCATGAGGAATTTACCAGTACCGTTCGGGGTTTTCTAGGCTCTACCAACGAATATTTCTCTTGTTTTGGTTTTATTGTATATTCTGTAGTTGTGTGTCGTTTAATGACATCATTAATATTAGCTGCTACTCAGTCTTTCTTTTCCAAACATGCCGGTTGGTTACGACGGTTGAAGTCCATGGGCGACTGGGCAGGTTTGTTCATGTTCACATTTTTTTTTATTATTATATAAAAGAAACCCTTATTGTTATTACATTTATTTTTTAAATTTTTGTTCCCTTGTTAATATTTATTTTTCTAAAGAGGTCCGTTTCAAATGAAATCGCTTGTTGACATAAATATAGCATAAATATACCGTTTTAAGGTCGGTTTTTGTTCAGATATACTGCATATTAAAGAATTGAGTCCAGGTAAACTGCACAGTAAACTGAACATGTTCATATAGACATGTATACTAAACAGTAAAGACCAGGTGTATATCCTATTTAAATGGTCCTTCATTTTAGATGTGTTAAATAATGCACCTTATGTTAAATAATGTCTCAATCGGTCGCACATCACCGTAACCTCTCTCTTATACTTTTGAGGCAAGCTAACATTGGCAGGATTTACCGCGGGTAATAGCGAGATTAGGGCGCTTGAATAACTAAGCACCTTCACTATGTGTATCATCTTATACATCGGTAAAACTATAACCAAGCACCCTCACGAACATCACCTGATGCCTTTGTATAGCTAACCAAAAATGATGACAAACACCTCGTTATCTATGATCCTGCTCTATTAAACAGGGTAGAACAATAGATTGCTGACAATTGCCAGTATTTTAGAATGTTATTCTGTTTGAAGCAGTAACTGACTTTTATCGAGGGTAGACCAAGCTGAGCTAGAAATGCCCAGATAGATAACATACTTATTAGCAGCTTTGCCACTCATCCTTATTTAGTCAATAAAACAAAGCATCAGTAAACACACTGGGGTCGATTTAATCGACTTTCCTCTTCCCCCAATATGTTGGCCTTTCATCTTTACGGGGTCGATAAAATAAAGTACCAGTAATGTACTAGGATAATTGCTGGCCTTGTGCCAAAAGTAGAAACAATTATTATTAGCATCATCGTTCCTTTACTTTTAAATTAAAAAATCACCATAGTCATTGCCTCTTTTATTTACGTATTTATTTGAAGAAATGTAGGGTGGGTAAAATAAATATATAAAGTACTATGATTAATTCGACTGCGACTCTCCCAACCTTCGTCTTAAACGCCTGTCCCTCATGACAAAATAACAAAAAAAAAAAAAAACGCAAAACAAATCGGTTTTCACGATGGACAAAATGCTTTGCCGCTTTTAGTTACGGTTCTTTACATTCTGAGTTCCAATCTCACCGAGTGTCAACTCTGCCTTTCGTCCATCCGAGGTGATAAAATATAGCAAAAAAACACTGGGGTGGGGGGTGGGGTCGATATAATTCCACCGTAAATTACTGGCTTTGTGCCTAAATTATCTAACGGCCCCATTCAATTAACAATTTTGTACATGCGCAATAACCGTTATTTCATTATGAATATCCGCTATATCAAAATATGCACGTGTGCATGCGTCTTTTATGTATCGGCTATTTCGCAGGTATTAGAACGTCAAATAGAATGCTGAGGTTGATTCTTATCTTTTTCTCCCTTGGCTCTGCCAGGTTTAGAAAATGCCGAAGAAACGCTGTATGTCACTAACTAACGCGCCCCTATGACCCCATCAGGAGTTACCGGTACAAGAGAATTTACGTGTGCATATTTTATTGTACTCGAATATTGTCTGGCGCTATACCGATGAGTAAACCATTAGAGAACTATTAAACCGAATGCATCGTCTCACAACATTTCTGTGAATGTGCTTTCACCAATAAATCCCGCTACCAGAAGAGTCCAACCTAATAGCGAGTACCTTAATGACTAATAATGGATAAATATTAAGTAATCATCTTAAGATACTCCTATATTAATATTTTACTACCTCACATTTTGTATGTGTAGGGCAAATATGGAGCATTAAGCTCCACACTTTTTGATTTAAACATTTTTTTTAAGCCATAGAAAGGAAAGCTAAACAAACTAATCAGAACAAACACATTGTTGTCAAATTTCTTGAAAAAAAATGCATTTATTTTAAAACGGTGTCGTTTATGTGGGGCTTATTACCCACACGTGCGAGGCATTAGGCTCAAGACTCAAGTTCATAATGTTTTAGTTCCAATTTAGGCCTACTGGGTGCAGTTATCGCACACCCATTCCTCCTCTTCCATCTCCCCTGGAGTGCAAGGGAGACCAACACAGTTCATGTGGTACCACTTATCACATGAAATCCAACGTTCACCCACTAGATTTTTTATACTTGTTGCAGGGAGTGTCATCTTCATTGGAAAAAGATGATGGGTATGAGGGAGGACGTGTTGACCTACACCTATTTTCTGTACCTCTCCTACGTCTTCTACGACCATGTTGAGTGGAATCCGCTTTCCTCCTCAAGTAAACATGCATCACATCCATCATCAGTCAGGTTCTCCCCATACCAAAATCTCTGTATCTTTGCAGAACAGCCCCTTCCAGTTCCATTGTTGCCAGAGAAACGGGGCTGTAAGCGCTGTAGGAAGACGTTCATTATGTTCATGGAATTTTCTGTCAATATTGTTGCGGTTGATGGTGCCACTGGTGTTGGAACTGGTGGAGCTATAAATGGGGATGGTTCCAATTCATGTTGTGGCACAACATCAGAGTTAAAAGGGAAGATCCCACAGGCTCTAAACCTTGAATTGATCTGGTGTGAATTACTTGGCATACAGTTTTTTTTAGGAGGCCAGGGAAACATTTCTTTGATACAGGTCCATTGTATGTCCTGGCATACTCGCACAGCACTTGTTGCCAACACAGTTTAACAGGTCAGAAGACGGACTTGTCAAAAGGCTGCAGCAGATGCGCCAGTTGAGCACGAAGTTGGAGAATGATTACATTGTTTTCCTTGGCCTCTTTGATCAAGGAAAGAGTCAGGTCGGAAGCATGGCCATCGCAAATAATTATTCTTGGTTGGTGTCAAAGGTGCTCTCTTTCCTTCAGACATATCTTAAACCAGTCATGGAATTGGGGACCCTCCATCCAGCTTTTTTACCTTGTTGTATAACAGACCCTCTTTGGTCCACTCTGGGTCCAATCATGATACAGATTCTTTCCCTTGTAAACTATATATGATAGTAGCACCACACCTGTTGCAGATCCTCCAATAGCCTGGTTAACTTGCTTTGCACCTTTCCTAGCCAACACCATGTCTGATTTTGGCTGATGTGCCAAGTATAAATATAATGCGTTTGCCCTATCCCTGTAGAAATATTTCACTACTTCACATTTTGTGGGTATACCCATATAGAAATATTTTACTACCTGATATTTTGTGGGTATACCCCTATAGAAATATATAAAAGCATATTACTTGAGTAAGGAAGAGCAATTAGAGATGTACAATATAGAGGAACAGTGGGAATATCTATAAGTTAACCTGTTGAAGGCAACAGATGAAATCTGTGGCTGGAGCAGACCTATAGGCAGGAGGAGAGTAACGTGGTGGTGGAACAGTAAGGAGGAGGAGTCAATCAAGGCCAAAAAGCAGGCCTGGAAAGTATGGCGGGATGGGGGAAGTAGAGAACACTATCAAGTGGCCAGGAGAGAAGCTAGGAGACAAGTGTACTTTGCAAGAAGGGAAGCAGAGGAAAGAAAGTTCAAGCATGTTCTACAACGCGACCAAAAGCGTGGCGTATTCAGGATTGCTAGGCAATGTGTCAAGGAAAACCGTGATATTGTCGGGGAGTAGTGTGTCTAATGATGATGGTGTACTTGCCATCACTGATGCTGATAAGAAGGTAGCTTGGAAGTGTCACTACGAGAGGCTACTAAATGAGAATAAATGGGAAAAAGATAGTCTGCCCCAAATCGATCCAATAGAGGGACCAGCAGTGCAAGTTGAATGTAGTATAATAAGTAAGGCAATCAAAGATATGAAGACAGGTAAGGCAGCTGGGCCTTCAGAGATAGTTGCTGAAATGCTGAAAGCATCTGGAACGGTGGGACACACTATGGTCACCCGGATAGTAAACCAAGTCATACAGAACGGGGTCATACCAAATGACTGGCGTAGCAGCATCATCATTAACTGCTACAAGGGTAAAGGAGATGACCTAGATAGTGGAAACTATAGAGGCATTAAATTAACTGACCAGGTCATGAAGGTCAAAGAAAAAGTTATAGCACAACTAATCAGAGAGCGAATTGATCTAGATGAAATGCAGTTTTGGTTTGTGTCAGGTAAAAGTACCACAGATGCCTTTTTCCTTGTACGACAACTACAGAATTACCTAGCTAAAAGTAAACCCCTATACTTAGCTTTTGTTGACTTGGAGAAAGCCTTTGACAGCTCCCCCCCCCCCCCCCGTGCCATTATCTGGTGGGCCCTTAGAAAACTAGGTGTTGTTGAATGGCTTGTGAGAGCTATACAAGCCATGTATAAAGAAACAGCCAGCAAGGTTAGAATTAACGAATATAGTGAAGAATTTAGCGTAAAAGTTGGTTTTTATCAGGGCTCTGTCCTTAGCCCCCTCCTATTTATTATTGCCTTTCAGGCTATAACAGAGGAGTTCAAGACCGGCTGCCCATGGGAACTTCTATATGCAGATGATCTAACGCTCATAGCTGAATCAATGGCTGAACTTCTATATGCAGATGATCTAACGCTCATAGCTGAATCAATGGCTGAACTAGAGAAGAAATTCCAAACATGGAAGCATGGCCTAGAATCAAAAGGCCTTAAAGTTAACTTATCTAAGACTAAAGTTCTAGTATGTAGGAAGGAAAATAGGGCACAGGTCTCCTCTTGGAAATGGCCATGCTCAGTGTGTAGGAAAGGAGTAAGCAGAAATTCCATTTTATGTCCCAAATGCAAAGTATGGGTGCATAAAAGATGTAGTGGGACCACAGGTAAGCTATCTAAGAACGTAGATTCTTATATGTGGCCGGTGCTCAGATGCAATAAGTAGCAAGTGCCCACAGGATACTAGCTCCTTCTATTGCCCAGATAGTTCTGTAGAAATAGTGGACACCTTCCGTTACCTGGGTGACAAAATCAGCAGTGGTGGAGGGTGCTCTGAAAGTACAGTAGCCAGAGTCAGAACTGGATGGAAAAAGTTCAGAGAGCTTATACCACTATTGGCCACTAAAGGTTTCTCTCTAAAAATGAAAGGCAGACTATGATGCATACGAACAACAATGTTACATGGCAGTGAGACATGGGTATTGTGTGCAGAGGATCTGCGCAGACTGGAGAGGAACGAAGCATGCATGCTCCGCTGGATGTGTAATAGTAATATACGTGAACGGCAAAGCATAAATGAACTAAGTGAGAAATTAGGAATAAGAGGGATCAGATGGTGTTTACTTGAGAGAAGACTACGTTGGTATGGTCACGTGATGCGCATGAAAGATGACAGCTGTATAAAAAAGTGCAGGGCGATCAAAATTGATGGAAGTTACGGAGTAGGCAGACCCAGAAAAACCTGGGACGATTTGATAAATTCCGACCTTACACACTTACACCTCTCTAAGACAATGTCACTGGACCGAGATCTTTGGTGCTACGCATTAATACAGAAAACCCGCCTTGCCTATGTACGAGTGAAACTTACAGTCAGTAGGCACCTCTTAACCAAATATACGCCCCCACCCACCGCCATCAACACCACCCCTTTCTCTGTTAAGTTGGTACCACAATATCCAGTCCTAAATAAATGAGGTGTTGGTGTCAACAAAAAAAACACACAGTCCACGCTGTAATGTGGCCGTGTAGGTAACACGGTAAAAACTTCCCTGTAAACGTGGTTGGTGTTAGGAAGGGCATCCAGCTGTAGAAAACCTGCCAGACAGTCCTATATGACCGAGACAACCAATCTTGCCTCAAGTGGGACAATTCCCGTCTAAACCCATGCTAGCGTGGAAGATAGATGTTAAACGATGATGATGATGATTACACACAACTGGGCTTCTGAAGTTTCTTTTTACCAAATTCTACTCATAAGTCATTGGTCAAATCAAGTCACTTGCCCCAGAGACTGCTCAGTGGGATTGGACCCAAAACAATGCTGTTATGAAGTGGACTTCTTTACCACTCAGCCATACCTGTCTCAGTGATGCTGTAAAATGGCAAAATCATTATTCCAAATAATAAAGAAAAAGAAAAACAGTAAAAAATTGATAATGTAAAAATATTTTGTGCTATTTATGCTGCCATAATAAATAATATATTCCAACATTTTTACAGAGAACCCTTTAAAAATGAAATTTTATGTCTATGCAAGTTTAGCTCGCCTTATATGAGGTTGCATCTCGCAGGAGGTTTTTAAGGTGATTTAGAGATAGGGGACCCAGTTCTATTATGAAAAGCAACATATGAAGTATCTTGTTCAGAGCACAATATGTCTACTGGTCCAGGAATCAACCCACAACCTTATGCTTGTGAGCCCAACACCCTAGCCACTATGCCTTCACTTTGTAGATGATCTTTATCAAAGAACAATGATTTTCTTTTTCTTTTATTGATTTCAGTTATTGAACTGTGGCCATGCTGGGGTATTTTGAATGGTTGAGTCAGTCTTATCAGCTCCAATACATATTTTAGTCAAACTCTTAAGTTATGGGACATAACAGACAGCATCGTTTTTTAAGTAGTGTTAATGTAAAGAGATGGAGACTAACATAAATATGCACTCACATCTATAGATACAATAGGCTTCTGCACAATTTCTGTGTCATTAATCAATCTTAGTCAATACTAGAAGGTTATTCAGTCAATGTTCCACAGTAGATGAACTGAACTCCAAAGCATATGGTTACAGAAAAAAACTTCTTAACCACACAGCGATGCTTGTATATCATTTTTTTCCTGTTTATTGTATTTTGTGACAACAGATTGAACAAGTCTGTGTAAAACAAGAAGAAAATTCCAATGTTACTATCAGGAAAGAAATTATTGATTTGACTTTTTACAATGCAGACCAATGCCAGTTTCCAAATTGTTCACTAATTAATTGAAATATAGTGTATTTCATTAGAAATATGGTTACAAAAGGGTTTAAATATTTAACTGTGAATTTGACTTTTTTTTTTTTGTTTCTCATAATTTAGCTAGAGGAGTTTACCAGATAAAAATATATTTGATTTAATGTATTATTGTTTGATATGTCTGTCATGAAACTAATATCTTAAGAAGCTTACTGCAAATAAACTACTGCTTCTGTATTGATTAGCGTCTATATAAAAGGCTTTTATCACATTTAATTACATTCCTCTTAATTCAGCTTTTTAAATGAAAACGTTCAAGTAAAATGTCATGAGTTAATAGTTTCAGGGGTGAAATTGTTTTTTTTTTGTTGTTTTGTTTTTTCTAACTTTTATCTCCATTTGGTAGTAAATGATGCCTGGAGACCAAGCATGCAGATTTGTCCCTAATGGCAGACAGGCTGTGTCTCATTGATGCTCACCTGGTGCTCTTCTTGAGGAACTGCTTCGTCCTCCCCAAATTTTTATTCATGCTGCGCGGTGCACCTTATCACCCCCACACAGATCTTCTAAGTGAACTCGACACCACCATCCAACACTGCGGATCTCATCTGCAATGTCAGTTTGGACAGCGCCAGCTGGTTAAAGGTAAAGCTCTCAGCGAGGTTTGGTAGCCTTGGCCTCTGATCAGCTTCAGATATGGCTCTACCTGCCTATCTTTCCTCAATCTCCTCCAGTCACGCTCTCATCACCAAGGTTCTCAGCTAGACAACCAAACCTGATGTGGCCCCAGAGCTTGGACACACTCTGGCCGACTGGACAGGTGAAGGCCTTTCTGTCCTCCTGTATACAAATGTTCAAACAGTGGTGCATAGCTCAATTTGATGTCCTTTTCATCAACCGGCACCGTTCTTGATGAGTGCATTCACATCAGAGTGGCCCAACACCTCAGCCTCCACATGTGTGAGTCAAATAAATGCTGTTGCGGAGCAGTCGTTGACAAGTTTGGCCTGCACCCACGTTCTTGTCGCCAGAGAGCTGGTTCCTCCGACATGCTGTTCTCAACATCATATTGAGAAGGAGCCTGATGCAGCTAGCTTCCTATCACAACTTGAGCCAGTTGGCCTTGACCGCGGAGACTTCAAGTGCCCCAATGGAACCACCTTCTTCCCATTTGAAGGAGGTAGATCCCTCATCTGGGATGCCACTTCAGCCACAAACTTCAGTATTGCAGCCCGCTATGCTGAGGAAATGAAGATAAATACTGGGGATTATCCGGCCACTTCCTCAGGCATACTTGGACTCTGTACTGCTGAGATCCTCCGGAAGATCAGAATGTCTGAGGTGGGGTGGCTGTTGCAGCGGGTGTTGCTGGCCATTATCCGCAGGAATGCTTTTGCAGTCTTGTCTGCAGGGCGGAAGGAATGGTTGGAGTAGGTATCACTGGTGCTACTCCATAACAATACTTTTGCCATCTTGTCCACTGGACCCTCCACATCCTTACTTTTCTTTCTTTCGGTTTGTAACTATAGACACTTTCAAACAAATAGCTTTGTATTGTAAAATCAGGCATTCAGACATCATTGTATGAAAAGGATTTAAAAAATCTTTTACTATTTCTCAAGATGTTATCATCTTCATCCTTTTACATCTGCTTTTCCATGCATGCATGGGCTAGATGTGTATTTTCCAGCACAGGTTCTTTCCACTTGTCGCGTTACTTTATCTTTGTCAGGACTAGCATTTTGAAATCCACACTCACCACCTCAGCCAAAATTTTCCTTGGCTTTTCTCTACTGTAGCTTCCTCTCACTAAGAGCTGCTGTATTCTGTAAAATTCAGATTTATTTTCCATATATTATTTCTCACAGTTTTTTTTAGTTATTATTAAAAACAATTAACCTATTTATTTTCTGCTTGTTGTAGTTGTGACTGGATCTACAGATGGAATTGGTAAAGCATATGCAGAAGAAGTACGTATATATATATATTTTTATATTTCATACTAACTACTGTTCATTTTGTTGTTCTCTCTCATTGTGTCAGAATCGACACCGTATATTTTTTTATCAGTATTGCTAAGTTGAATTTGTTTTGGACTAAATAGGTGTGATATTATGTTTCATATTAGATGCCATTGCCAATTCTGTTAAATAACAATAATTTATTTAGTGTTAATGGCCTCAGATATAAACAGGTATATTATAGATATGTAAACCAAATCTTTTAACACTTTTGATACTAAGCTGTGGTGGTAAATTGGCAGTCTTTAGAACATTGGATAGTATGCTTTGCTATATTCATTCCAGCTCAACTTTGCCTTTCATCCTTTTGAGGTCAATAAAAAATGTACCAGTCTAGTATCAGTGTGATTCTTCTTCTATGTCATTTTTCATTTCCTCTCTACCACACTCTCTCCTCATCTGGAAGGAATTAGCTGTGTTCAGAACTGGAGAGGAGATGGGCTCCACAAGGTTTAAAAAATGCCCAAGAAATGCTGTATGCCGGCACTCCTACGACTCCATCAGGAGTTATGGGTTAAAAAAAATTCAAAGTCACCTGAAACTACCCCTCATTCTGGAATATAAAACTTTTAAAGGGTTTATCATCATCATCATTGCTGCATTACATCTATTTTCCATATTTGAAAGGGTTTGACAGATTGTCACAGTTTGAGGCTAGACTGCACTTTCCTCGTGTTCTTTTCTAGCATGGTTTCTGTAGCTGGATGCCCTTCCTAATGCCAGCCATTTCATGGCATGTGCTGGATGCATTTTATCATGGCACCATCACTATCACCTGACAGGGTGCTTTTTATTGTGACACAACCACTACTACCTGACTGGACTGGTTGCTTTAGTGGCTCCAGCACTACCAATATAGTGTTGACTGGGTGCTTTTTATTGTGGCAGTAGCACTACTAATTTTACAGAGTGGACTGGGTGCTTTTTATCATGACAGCAGCATTACCAATTTGCAGTGCGGACTGACTAGGTGCTATTTTTTATATTCTTAAAGAGCTAGGCTCTGTTGTCTTATATTAAAATAAAATATTGAAATTCGCAGCTCACCTATATTAGTTTAGCTGGCCTACATAGTTACATCTCATTGGAGGCTTTGGATATTTTAATGAAAGGACCCCTTGTCCTAACACATTGTTGTACATTTATGTAGGTTAGCTGTCCTACAATGTTGCTTTTCATAGGTGATTTTTTAGCTGTTAATGATAGGGGCCACAGTCCTCTAATGAAAATTAACATGAAATGAAACATATTGCTCAAGAACATAATACACTACCCAGTCCAAGATTTAAACCTATGCCTTTATGATCATGAGTCCAACACCCTAACCACTAAGCTATGTTGTAAAAGAATCTGATTTAGTAGCAAGTAGTGTTTGGCTAGGTAATAAGGAAAGTGATGAATAACTTATATAGGCAATACAATAAGAATGTTATCTGCATGATAGATAAACTGGTATTTCAAACCAAACAACATAGTGTTTGTTTTTCTAACTCAATGTTTAGATAAATTATCAGGCAAGTTTTCTTTCCTTGGGAATGGAATTATTTCAAGATATTTACATTTCAAACAGAAAATACATAATGTAGAAACTTGAGGTGTTTCTTTGATATCGAGTTACATGGAAAACTTATCTAAGTACAGGCATTGTTAGGTGGTTAAGGAGTTCACTTTGCAACCACATGGTTCTGGGTTCAGTTCTGTTGAACAACACCTTCAGCAAGTCTTTTAGATTAACTAATACTTTGTGAGTGGAATTTGAAAAGCTGGAAATTTACAGAAGCATATTTATAAATGTGTGGTAAAGCATATGCAGAAGAAGTACCTATATATCTATATATCTATATATATATATATATATATACGTACATATCTATCTGTTTATGTTTGTATCTGTTCAGGTTCCGTAATTTAGGGGTTTAACAAAACTGGTTGATATAATCTACTAAATGAAAGCAATCTAATGAATGAAACCAGTAAAAACAACAAAACAGTGCAAGCTATAAATAAGCAGAAAGTTCCTTTTTAAAATGAAGTATTTTGGTAGAGTTTTCTGTTGAAGGTTGTGTATGTGCACATATAAATGGCGTTGGTATGCACTATGTGCATTTCTCATTTTCTGTTACACTGCCAAAGGAGAAGCAACATGGATCTTTCCAAATTGTTTATTTGTGGCTATTTAATTTGACTTCAAAACTGGCTTCAGTGCAGCTGCATCGATTCAATTCTGGCTGAGTGCACTGTACCATGGATCATTGGCAGAAGTCATTTAACTCAATGGTACAGAGCACTCAGCTGGAATTTTCTGCCTATAAGCGTATTTTACTGAGTTTTCTAAGCTATTATCGCAGTCAACTGTGGTTACAGTTATTTTCTGCGTTTGAGATTTCTACATTTTCTAGGAGTTGTTTATTATATTTTAAATAAAGTTATATGTTCACTTCCATAATTTCCTCCTCGATGAAATAAAATATAAAAACTACTGTGGCATGCAGTATTTTCTTTGCTTTCATCATTCTTCACTGTATTACAGTTGGTAATTTTTCAGTTTAACATCAGAAATATTTCTGGTAATCTCCGTAAATTTTGTATTTTGAACATGACGAATTTTTCTGCAACTGCAGTGAACATAATACTTTTATGCAGTTTTACAATGTTTTAGACATTACTATCCTATAACTTAATTTTTATCCATTTTGTAAAATGTTATATCACTTGACTTCAGTAATTTTCTCTAATAATAATTCATTCATATAATTATACATATAATTATACATATAATTCAGGTAATGTTCACTTTTAATTTTATTTACAATTATTGCCGATTGTTTTGGTGCATTTTACTGAATGTTTTGATAAATTTCAGGTGAAGTGGATAGGTTAAAACCTTTTAAAATTAATTACGAATCCAAGCAACACAATGTTATTGCTAGTATGTTTAAAATCTCTGTCTCTCTCTTGCCCTCTTTCGTTCATGGGACATAACTCTGTTGGAGTTAATTTCGCTATGTCACATTAGTCTGGGACTTTTTTTATCGACCGCTATTTATCAAGCCTATAAGCTGAGGACCATAAAGCAACACAAAATACATACACACATATGAAAGGTTTCACAGTTTTCATATAAAATTCAACAGATAAAACTGGGTAATCTGAGACTACAGTAGAAGACACTTGTCTCGGGTACTATGCAATGGGATTAAACTTGTTTACCAAGTGAGCATTTAAACCACACTGCTACGGCTGCACCTATAATAACATTGTTCTATTTATTTACTTACTTCTATTATTAAAGTTTGCTTCCATTGTTATATAAACTATTTTGTCAGCTTTACAACTCTCGTCACACTTCACAGATTCAAATTGCAATTTATTTATTTATTTATTCTGTCATAGAATTTATAAATGAATTTTTCAGTTTTTATCCTTATAATAATAATTATTTCTTCCTTACACAGTTGGCTTCTATGGGTCTGAATATTGTTCTAGTAAGTAGATCACCAGAAAAACTAGCTTCTGTTGCCAAGGAAATTGGTAAATATCTATCTTCTTTTGTAAATATATGACCCATATGATACCAAACTGCCTGGAATTCTATGCTATGATGCTGTTTGTATTTATCTAAAAATATTCCATCATGATTTCGTATAAGAACATCTATGTTCCAAAAACCAACAGCTTAATAAAGAGAAAGTTAGTTATATTACTAAATACATCTAAATTTTGAATGATTTTCAAAAGTATTTGAAAGATTTTATAGTGTTTTTCATTAGAAATATGGTAACATAAGGATTAACACAAATGAAAGGTCCTCCTGATCCATGGTTTGGCAAGATGCCCTTCCTAACACCAACCATTTTATAGTGTGTGCTGGGTGTGTTTTATTTTGGCTCTAACACTGGAGGTTGTCATGCCCTTGATACAACTGGAGTGTTCTCTGTCTTTTGTTATAAAATTCTATCTATGTGGAAGTTCCTCAGTACAAATGTTTTGTATGAAGTGTTATGTAGTTTTCTGGTCATAGTTTAATTGTTGCTAATTGACGACAGTTCAAACCCTACTGTAGCTATCTTGGTGTGGTCCTTGGCAGGCTACATAACTCTGTATATCTCAGTTTAGCTCAACAACATATTCCATTTTTACTTCAAGGTTGTTGCTGTTATTTAGCCCCAGGTCGGCATGGTCAAGCAAACCTATAATGAAAGGTATTCCAGCCATAACCATCCAGCACTATATAATCCAATATGTCCTTCTTTTTCTAAGTCACTAGTATGGTATTTAAACATTGTGATTTGTGAAAAAATTTACTTCAACATTTTCCTTATCATATTTCTAATGAAATGTGGTTCTGAATTAAATTTGAAAATAATCAAGACTTTATCGGGATTTAGTAATATAACTTTATTTTTAAGCTGGTGTTTGGAACTTAAACAAAATTTCCTTACATAAAATTATGATGAAATATTTTTTTAGATAAAACAGTTTCATATCATAGAACTAGAGGTAATTTCAGGTGGCTTGGTATGCAAAAGGTTAAATGTAGTAGATGGATCGTAAATATTCTCTGTAATACAATAACTTAACTTGACTTATCAGTTTTATTGTACACTAGCAAAAATACTGCCTTCCACTCAGTTTTCTGCTATTTTATGTGTTTGAGTGTAATGAATCTATCAATATAGCCAAACAAATATTTGAAAAGAGAAAACTACATTTTCGAAATGGAAAAGATATGGACTTGCGCCAACAAATTTCGTTTGTTGCAGTTTATTTAATTTAATATGTCTTTTATCATCTACAAATCGTGACCCCCAACTTAATTTAGCAAAGATGGGAGGCATGATTAAAACAGCCTATTACTGCCCCATCAATGAGATTCAAAACCATACTAATTTTTTAATAAAATAATTTTATTTATTTATTTATTTTTATTGCCTTTCAGCTACTATATAGATACTCTATAACCTCTATTTTAGGAGCATGTAGTAAATCACCTGTAATTAAAAGACATTTCTTTCATGACAGGAGAATGCGTTCTATAATTTGTCGTGCCATGACCCATATGTTCTAAATGTTTAAATGTTACCATTTCTCTAGATTACTATGTTGTAGTTTAGCCTGTGGTCGCCTCTGATAAGATCGAATTAGGATCAAAAGCTGTAACCAACTGTTATTTATGTTCTTAAGTTTGTCTTGTGCTTCATTATCTAATATATCTTTGCTTTATTTAAGACAAACATTGTTTGAGGGAGATTTGACTGCAATTTCTAGTAGAGCAAGTAACCACTAAGAGACTCTCTTTTCAGCTAATTTGTCTTTTTTAATTTAAAAAAGAAATTTTATTATGTTTTATTTTATATATTTTTCTAAGGATGTTTTTTCCCTCTATTTTTTTTTCAGAAACTAGGTACAAAGTTGAAACAAAAACAGTTGTTTTGGATTTTTCTGATCGTAAATTGAATTATAATGAAGTAAGAGAAGTCTTAAAGGATATTGAAGTCTCTACTTTAGGTAATATGATTTTATTCTTGTATCTTGCTGTGTGTATTCCCATTTGGTTGTAAAATATTCATAAAAACATCCTGTTTGCACATAACTTTTATACTTTTTCTTTTTTTCTGTATTCCTTTGCAACCATAGTTTGGAGTTACAAATTTACATAGTTTCCATTAATTGCTAGAGTATATAGTATATTGGTGTTGGATGTGATTCTTATTGCTTAACATTAAAATGGAAGTGATACAGTGTTTCCATTCATTAGTTTTATTAAGGTTGAGCTTGGTGTTGGCGAGCTAGTTTCTCTGTGACTTTCAATCTCTGATCTTTTGTTCAGTATACAACACTACAATTACTCTTCAGCATCACTTCCCTCCCCTATCCACATACACACAAATGCATTAAGCTGCTTTTCTTTAGTGATTAATCTTTGAAATTCAATCTGCAAATTTCTTACAAGTGTTTTGATATTTATTAATTGAATTTATTTTTTTATTTGTTTGTTTGTTTTTTACAGTCAACAATGTGGGCATGTCTTACCAGTACCCAGAATATCTTCTAGACATTCCAGACAGAGAAAAGGTTGTTATTATTATTATTATAACCTGTCTAAGTTGGTGGATGGCAGTATTAGTGAAGCATAGGGCATGCTGTGCAGCATATAGTTACGTCCCTTTACATTTTGAGGTTAAATCCTGTCAAGGCTAGCTTTTCCTTCCATCCTTACAGGGTTGATGAAATAATAAAGCATCAGTAATACACTGGGGTCAATTTTATCTACTTTCCTCCCCCGCTCAAAAAAAAAAAAATGATAGCCTTGTGCCTATATCAGAAACAATTATTATAATCTGTGCAAAGGGGGAGAATTTGCAGTATTAGTAGAACATGTAATGTATGTATAATGCAGGTAGTGTAATATATTTATTTACGTATAGCACGGAGCATATGTGCATAAACACACATCCACCGTGTTGTATTATGACAGTATTGCGTTAGCTCAATGTACAAGAACAGAGCCGTTATATATGTAGTGTAATATATGTATAATGCATGAATAGTGTATGTAGTGTAATATATGTATAATGTATGCATAATGTATGTAGTGTAATATATGTATAATGCATGAATAGTGTATGTAGTGTAATATATGTATAATGTATGCATAATTTTGTTTTGAATTTCTGTGATGAAATATTATACACTGCTAAATTTGGATGAATATCCTAATCTTTGACTGCTAAACTAACCGATTGGAACTAGTTTGAATGTCATAGCATGTGTATAAATATGAATGCCTAAATGTATTAATTGTAAAATATATGTATAAATGTGTGTATAATGTATTAGTTGTAAAATATATGCATGTGTGAAAGTGCATGGCTTAGTGGTTAGAGTTGGATTTACAGTCATGGTTTTCAGTTTGATTACCAGACTGGGTGATGTGTTGTGTCCTTGAGCAAGACACCTTATTTGCTGCTACTCCAGTTCTCTCAGATGTCACTGGTACCAAGTTGTATTGGCCTTTCAGTTTCTCTTGGGACATCACATATCGTGTATATATACTTTAAAGTGTGCATGTATAGTATATATATATATATATTTAATATAGAAATGGCTTCTACAGGACTAGAGCTGTTTCATTCGAGAGAAATCATCGATCCCTGGACCGGGTGATGCGTTATGTTCTTGAGCAAGACTCTTTATTTCATGTTGCTCCTTCTACCTGGAGTTGCGACTGATAGATAGTATTAGCAATTGGAAAGACCAGTGGAAACATTGGTCCCTTGGTCCGATTTGACGATCGACTTTCGATATATATATATATATATATGCTATGACGTACTGGTGCCAAGCTGTATCGACTTTTTCCTCTCCCTTGTATGATATTGGTGGCAAGGAGAGGGAAGACTGGTATGCATGGGCGACTGCTGGTCTTTCACAAAAACACCTTAACCAGTCTTGTGCTTCAGAGGGAAACTTTCTAGGTGCAAAACCCATGGTCATTCGTGACTGAAGGTGGTCTTTATATCTCTGAGAAGAAATATTTATGTAATGTGTTAATAAATTATATGTATCATCTTTTCATTTTCATCATTTCATTTTACGTCCGCTTTTTCCCTGCTTGCAAGGGTGGGATGGGAACTGATTCTGGCTTGATTTCTACAGCTGGATGCCCTTCCTAACACCAACCTCATTTACAGTGAGTGCTGGGTGCTTTTTTTTCCGTGGCACCTCCACGACCACTTTGCAGTGGAATGATATGGACCCCAGTCCCTATCATCTCATTTCTACAGCTAAGTAAACTGAAGCAATGTGAAATAAAGTGTCTTGCTCAAGGAAACAACACATCACCCGGTCTGAGAATTGAACTCACAACCTTTCGATTGCAAGCCCAATGCTCTAACCACTAAGCCATGTGCCTCCATATATGTATATGTATATATATATAAAATACTTACACATAAATAAATTTGTGTGTAAGTATTTTGATTTTAAATT
Source organism: Eledone cirrhosa (assembly GCA_964016885.1). Taxonomy (NCBI): domain Eukaryota; kingdom Metazoa; phylum Mollusca; class Cephalopoda; order Octopoda; family Eledonidae; genus Eledone; species Eledone cirrhosa. Next base: position 260,142,659 of record OZ024743.1, on the reverse strand, counting down.
ATATTTATGAATATATTTGTATTTTGTTGTCATATTTTCACTTTGTATTTCTTCTATTTTAGACACTCCTTGATTTGATTTGGATCAATATTATCTCTATGACAATGGTGAGCGCCTACTAAAATTTCATAAAGTATTCTTATAAATTACAAGTTATGCTTCTTTTAATAAGTATGGAATTTTAGCAATGCTGTGAGCAGTAAAGAAAATATTTTCACCAGATGTTTATCTCTTAATAGGCAGAACATGTGGCATTAATCTGATTAGTTTCAAGACTTCTTAGATCTTCATCAGAGAAAGTTACACTTCTTCTGTTACACATCTTCTGTAGCTATAAGTTTCTAACTTATAGCTATTTAAACTTTGTCAAAGGGTTGACTGAACTCTTCAGTTGTGGCAATGACATGACAACCTCCCTAGTGATAAAATTCATGCAGTACACTCTGTAAATTAGTTTGCATAATAAAGGTCATCCAGCTGTAGGCACCATGTCAAAATTGGAACCTATGTATGCATTTCTTGTTTTTGAGCAGTACATTGCCTTTGCACTTTGGTTTGTTTTAGGTGCTCTTCAGATTACTTTAGAACCATTCTACTCTTCTTTAAGCACAATATACATTGCCTTCACTGTCCGGCAGGCTTTGCATTCAGTGTGTCAGGCAGGCATTGTATTCAGTGTGTCGGGCAGGCATTGTGTATTGGGTGGTGCAATGATGTCTAGTGTGCTGAATATTGCCTTGTGTCCTATACATTTCTATCAGCACACTCAACATAGCTCTTTACATGTAGGATATTGATATCTGTAAGCAGCACATTATGCGGTGGATTGGCAGTATCGGTAGAGGGTCGGACACCATGCTTTCTAGCATAGTTACGCCCCTTTACGGTCTGAGTTCAAATCCCGTCGAGGTTAGCTTTGCCTTTCATCCTTACTGGGTCGATAAAATAAAGTACCAGTAATACACTGGGATAATTGCTGGCCTTGTGCCAAAAGTAGAAACAATTATATGAACATTTCTTGTCATTTTATCTTCACATATTAAAGATGTCTTTTTTCTTGCAGTGTTATGTGTTTAAAAATCTTATTGTTTTTATTTTTTTTATTTTTAGATGACAAGTCTTGTTTTACCGAAAATGGTTGGAAAAGGTGGTGGTGTAATCATCAATGTGGCTTCTGCTTCTGGTACCATGAGCTGCCCCCTTTTAACAGCCTATTCTGCTTGCAAGGTTGGTAAGCTTCTTGTATTTAAGCAATCATTAAGTCAACCTAACAAGTTGGTTGTAGTTTATAAAAGTTTTATTAACTGGTTTCTTTGATGGTCTTCAATGAATTTAAGTCACTGACGAAGATATTTCACAAACTTGTTTTTTTATTGTTGTTGGTCTTTAGCTTGAGGCCAGTCCATATTGTGTGTGTGTATTTCTGTAGCAGCATCACGTTGTGGGGTTCACCTAAGCCAGTAATTGCTCAAGCTGAAATACTTTGGGGCCCTGAAGAGGAGGGCCAAACTTTGAGATGATATACATGAATTTCTCTAAATGAATGAATACACTTGCAGTGTTAAGCCACCAACTCTAACGTGGCTGGTTATCTCTTGCTTTTATATTTATATTATTTATATGTGAAGATATGTAATGAATGAAGTATCATATAAGCCAAGAAATAAGTGATAAAAATGTTGATAGTAAACTGGGGATTGTTATATATTCAATGTAAATATATTGCCGATTTTCACCAACTTCAAATTCTACATAAAAAAGGTGAAATTTTGTTTTTTATCCTTTTTTTTTCATGTGTTTTGAATGAATATGGCCTTCAAAACAGATCAGAAATTGATAAAAAAAAAATCATTGTAATGGAGTTGTAAAACTAAAATCTAAATGTCACTTAAAGCATTTTAAATATCAAAACTCCATAGATATTTTCTCCACTCATGAGAATTTCAAAATTGCCCCATCTAAACATAATGTATTGATTAGTTGCCTTGGCTTAGACACAGGATTTGAATTTTTGTCTATTTCTCAGACATAAAATAGGGGGTTGGCTTATATTCGAGTATATATGATAAATTTTAATGTATTTCTATTAGATGGTCAAGGAAGGATTTATTTTATTATTTTGAAACTCTTTTTATTTTGTATTTTTCATCTTAATTTTAATTTTGCCTTGTTTTGTTTTAAGGCTTATGTGAAACGCTTCTCTGAAGGGCTCTGTTCAGAATACAGCGACAAAGGAGTTATCACTCAGGTAATAAGGTGGATTTCTTCTCTGATGTTTATTTCTAGCAATTCTTCTTTACATACTATTTTGAATAGTGTGCATAACAATGCATATAAATTATTCCAGGAGTGTTGATTTGGTAGAAACAATTATAGTGTGGAAGAATCATTCTAGCCATTTCAAAATACAAACAAACTCTTAATTTCACTTTACATTTATCATTTATTTTTGTTGCATTGTTTACGACCTGGTCACAAAAGCAATCCCAAAGGAACCAGTTTACTTTCAACACAAGACCTCTGATTAAATCAAACAAATACAATGTCAAGATTAGATGTTATCATCATCTTTATCATCACCATTTAATGTCTATTTTAATGCTTGGATGGGTTGTCATGTTATTAGACAAGTTAGGTCAGGTGACCATGCTTTGCTCATATCATATGGAACTGTTTCTGGCTTGGTTTCTATGGCTAGATGCCCTTCCTAATGCCAACACAGCATTAGGAAGGCTTATGCTTACAGCGCGGTTGACTGAGTGTTTTTTTTTTCATGGCACCAAAATGTATTTCTAGAAAATGAAAAGAGCCTTGTATGAGGTGTTTCATTGGTAAGTGTACACTGCAATGATTATATTGCATATGGAGCATCAAGTGAAATGTTTCATTTTGAGGATTCCAAATAGTCTAATTATATTATAGTTTATGATAACATACATAATATAGACTGCAGTAGAATAATGTACTTACTTTATATTTACATGTTTGAAACAAAGAGACTTGTTTTTTTGTTGCATCAACCACAAATAGACTATTGAGATTTTAACAGTGGTACAAAATATTTAATTGAATGTATAACAGTATATTACCAGTACTTATTTCATCAATTTCATAGGGGTAAAGGGGATTTGAACTTCAAATGTAAAGACGAGACTTAAATAAATACAAGGTATTTAGTTCAGCATGTACCAATTTCTGCATAGGTATCAACAAAATATGAAGTAGGAATCATGATTTGAATAAGACTGTTGGTGTCATGACAAAAAGTAGCCAGTCCACGCTGTAAAGTGGTTGTTTTGTTGCCTCGATAAAAATCACTCAGTCCACACTATGAACATGTTAAGGGCATCCAGCTGAAGAAACCAAGCCAGAAACAATTCTGTGAGAACAAGAGACAGTCGACCTGTCTAACAAAGGGCAACTTATCTAACCTATGCTAGCTTTGAAAAATATACGTTAACTGATGATTTTTTATAATAATAATGAAATTGTGTAAAGTGCTCAGGTGCACTACAACTCGCCAAAGGTGTATGTATAGTACATAGAATAATATACAAATGTCAGGGAAGTGAATAGTCTATGAGTCATGATATACATGTGTGTATGTGTATGGAGGGGGAACATTAGGTGTAGTGTTGGCGAATCTCGGGGAGCATGGAGGTTTTAAAGGATGCAGTGTCTTGACAGCTAACAACTGATGCAGGTAGTTTGTTCCGTGCTTCACCAACTCTGAGCGTGAAAAAATGTTTCCGAAAGTCATGGGAACTGTGCTGTTTTCTAACTTTGTGGGCATGTCCACGTGTGTTAGATACACGGAAATCAAAAAAGTATTCAGGGTTGTTGTTGGCAAGATGGTTAACAATTTTGTGGGTGTTTACCAAGTCAGTTGCCAGGCGTCGGAGCTTCAATGTATCCATGCCCAGGGAAGCAAGGCGTTCAGAGTAGATGACAAATAGTTGAAAATGTGTATTTTTAATAATTTAGTATGTGAAGTTCAATGAGACAACTGATGCTATGCTGTACTACAGACGACTCACATTCCTACATTAATGAAATGAAATGAGCATGGGGAGGATGATAGGAAAATATAGATAATGTTATTTAGGTACCATGGCAATATGCCATCTTCCTTTTCCACCTCCCCTATTTTAGTTCCTTCTGTCCCATTCACATCCCTGATTTCTCATTCTCTGTCAAACCCTTGCCAACATGGAATGATAGATGCACCTCTACAGTGTACTGCCAGGAAGATAGACGTTAAACGATGGTGATGATCTACCTCTCTCTCTCTCTCTCAGACAACTTCTACAACCCAACACATAAACCTTCGCACTCAACCCTGAATTATTACATCTTCATTCAACCACGTCATGGAAAGCTGTGCGCACCCCACAATTTTCTAGGGTGGGTAAAATTCCCGAGATGCATGGACGAGTTCTCTCCAGCGGTCTCTGTCCCTCATTATCGCTGCCATGTCCTGCGTCTCCAACAGACCAGTGTCTGTCCTTAGGGCATACATTAACCTTGGTCTTCCTCTTCCAGTGTGTCCATGTAGGGGCTCCCACAGGAGCACTGAGTGCAATGTCAACTCTGGATGTCGGTGAGCATGTCCAGCTAACCTCAATCTCCTCTGTGTCACTTTTGAGCTGACTTTTGGGAGGTTTCCATACAGCTGAGTTTTTCATCTTCAGTGTATACTGATTAATATAATAATAATAATGAAATTATTGTGTAAAGTGCTCAGGTGCACTACAACTCGTCAATATAGTGCATAGAATAATACACAAATGTCAGGGAAGTACATGTGTGTATGTGTTAGCTGTTCTGTTGGCGGATCTCGGGAAGCATGGAGGCCTTAAAGGATGCAGTGTCTCGACAGCTAACAACTGATGCAGGTAGTTTGTTCCATGCTTCAGCAACTCTGAGCGTGAAAAAATGTTTCCGAAAGTCATGGGAACTGTGCTGTTTTCTTACTTTGTGGGCATGTCCACGTGTGTTAGACACATGGAAATCGAAAAGGTACTCAGGGTTGTTGTTGGCAACATGGTTAACAATTTTGTGGGTGTTTACCAAGTCAGTTGCCAGGCGTCGGAGCTTCAATGAATCCATGCCCAGGGAAGCAAGGCGCTCAGAGTATGGTAGATGCCTGATGGAGGGTATTCGCTTGGTTGCACGTCTCTGAACAGTTTCCAGGCGGTCAATGTCCTGAGCAAGATAGGGGTTCCAGACTGGTGATGCAAATAGCACCATAGCTGTATACAGCCTTAAATAGATATCTGGAGAGCGGCTGACAAAGGTCTTGCTGAGTGATGCTAAGACACCCTCGGCCCTCTTGACAATTTTAGAGACGTGCCTCGTCCAACGCAAATCGCTGCTGACCGTAATGCCCAGGTCACGTTCACAGGAAGACTTCTTGATATTAGTGCTGTGGAGGGAGTATGTGGACGCTGGGTTTTTACTCCCAAAATGCATGGTGGTGCACTTGTCCACAGCTAGCTTGAGTTGCCAGTCTGAGATCCACTGTTGCATTGTGTCCAGGTCAGACTGCAAGCAAGATCTATAGTGTTCAGGATCTGTCCTTTTTATCTCAAGGTACAGCTTGATGTCGTCTGCGTACTTTAGTACTGTGACATTCCTTAAGTTGGCATCTATGTCATTAATATATGCCACAAACAAAAGGGGGCCAAGAACAGATCCCTGTGGTACACCAGATGACATCTCATATGGTGAGGAATGCTGTCCCAGAACCGTGACTACCTCTCTTCGACTGAGAATGAAGGACTTCAACCAGTTAAAAAGATCATCCTTCACACCCATTGCAGAGAGTTTTGCCATAAGCCTTTTGTGTGGCACAGAATTGAAGGCCTTCGCAAAGTCAAGGTAAACAACATCCACCCATGAGCCGCCATCAGTGATCCGGGTGATGCCCTCAAGAAACTCTATAAGTTGATCACAGCAGCTGGAGTTGGGGATAAATCCAAATTGCGAGGGCCGGATAAGACTGTGAGAGCTCCAGAAGTTCCAAAGTGTTTCTCTGACACAGGATTCTATCAGTTTGGCGATGCAACTAGTAAGACTGACTGGACGATAGTTCACAGGTGATGTGCGGTCACCCTTTTTGAACAGAGGAATGACACTGGCAGTTTTCCACTGTTCTGGAGTAGCACTGTTGTTCAGACAGAATTGGAAGAAGCGTGATAACTAGTGTAGAAGGAAGTACCCACCACGTTTAAGAAGCAGGTACGTAACACCATCAAGACCAGGAGAGGCATGGTTGCGTTTATTTTTTAGGTGACGTCGCAGCATTGCAGGTGTAAATTCCATGGTTGTAATAGAGTCCGGTGTCATAGGTGGTGGAGATGGTACACTCTGGTCTTCAATAGTGAAAATGCCTGCATAGCATTCAGCAATGAGCTCTGCGCATTCCTTGGGGGTCGTCAGTAACCTGGCTTGTGTGGGGATTGCGAAGAGGACCAACTGGAGAGTGAGGCCTCTGCTTTGAGTGCACATACTTCCAGAACACCTTACTGTCAGGGCTGGTTGCTATGCGCTGCTCAAATTGAAGCGCTGCCTTTTTTGTCACCTGTTTGAGGTGGTTGGACGATCTATTTCGCCTCTTCCTATTAATGTCTGATTTGTGAAGTTTGTACTCACGTTCAGCATTGTGCCATTCTTTTCTGGCAAGACGGACTGCTGCAGTCTCCCAAATTGCGCTTTTGGGATGTTTTTTCCGCTTACGTGGCACCGATGCTGTACATGCTGTCCATATTGAGCTCAGGATGTTCTGGAGTACAGTGTTGACATCTCCAGAGTCGTAGAACTCAAGCCAGTTTGGCCGTTGCAACTTGGTGCAGTAACAGTTCCAGTCTGCTTTATTCCAGTCAAAGTGAGCAGTTTGGAGATGGTTGTGGTTCTTGTTACTGCCCATGAGGGATAGATTGGCAATGATCATAGCATGATCAGAGTCACCTAAAGGTTCCTCAGCAGTAACACTAATGACCGTTTCAGGAGTAGTGGTGAAGAGTAGGTCCAAAGTGTTGTCCCCTCTCGTTGGGGAGGTGACCGCCTGGGACCAACTCGAGTCCAGCACCAGCTCAAGGAAGTCATTTGCACTTGGCGGCCAACGAAAGGTCTCCCAGTCAATCTCAGGGTGATTGAAGTCACCTGCAATGAAAACATAAGTGGCTGTCTTCCTGGCAGCAGCTCTGAGGATATCACAAAGTTGAGTGTCCTGATGGTAATTTGGGGGACGGTAAACGACTCCAAGTAGCAGTGTTGACATGGTCATACGTATATCGCAGAAAAAAACTTCCTGCTGTGATTGGTTCAAATCAGCACAAGGAATTGCTGACAGATTTGACCGAATGTAGACCATTACACCACCACCACCACGATTAATACGGTCTTTACGAAACAGGTTGTAGCCAGTCATGCTGAAAACCCCATCACAGAGTAAGGGATGTGCCCAAGTTTCCGTGACTGTAATGAAGTCCGGGTTGATACTTTTGACGTAGGAGTCAAAAAGATGAATCTTATTGCATAGACTACGTGCATTCAAGGACAATTTGTACTTTGATTCCAGTCTATGATTATGTGCAGGGGATGGCAGGTTGTTCTGATTTAGTTTCCCAGAGTTTTTTCAGTTTCTTTATTGTCAGTTGTTGTGGGTACAGTGTTTTCAGACCAGCTGGTGTCTCTTTTCCATGATTCGCCAGCCTTAACAAACTTCCATATCTGCCCGTCATCTCGTAGGCTGAAGCTTTCATGTTCTGCCGAGCTGCGGTTTAGGGAAGCTGCAGCACGCAACTTTGGGCGGACATCAGGTGGAAGACCAGGACGTGTTCGGAAAGCAATCCGACTTTCACGCCTAGCTTTATCAGAGGCTACAAGGTATGAACGTGCCTCAGTTGAGTTTGAAAACAACAGTCTAATTAACCTGGGTTTCGGGCCTGGTCGGCCAAGGCGTAGAGCACCCTTTGCGGGAGCACAGCCCAGGTCTTTGGATGAACTGGCAGCAAATGCCTGAAGATCAACTATGTCTTCCGGCACACCAATGGCAATCACTTCGTGGTTTGCAGATTCAGTGGCATTCTCAATGCGTCTAGGTTCAACATGAGGTACGCGGAGATTTTTTAACAAGGCACTCCGGTAAGATCCCTCATTGTGGGGTTCTACACGAACGCTTGATTTTATTTCCGCTATTTCTTGACTTAAAGCGGAAATCATTTGCCGTATTTCCTCAAACTCCGTATTGACGGTCGGTTTTTGTTGTTGTTCTTCTCCTTCAACAGGCATGGTAGAAGACACAGTCGTCGGTTGTTGTTGTTGAAAAGTAACGGGTGAGGAAGACATGGGTTGCTGTTGTTGATGAAGTCCTTCAACGGGGGTAGTAGCAGAAGCTACGGTCGTTGGTTTTTGCTGTTGTTCAGGGACAATGGTAGAGGAAGACACGATCCTCGGTTTTTGTTGTTGTTGTTCAGGAACAATGGTAGAAAACACGATCTTCGGTCTTTGTTGTTCCGCAGCAATGGGAGAAGCAGGCATACAGTCCAGGCACTGAAAGGACCAGTTTGTTAGCTGGACCATCTCCCAGAGTCTATCCATCGTAGCAATATGATGTTTCTTATTTTGGCCTGTGGCGCATTGAAGGCAGACAGAGATGCGACAGGTTCCACATTCAACCCAACGATTATGGAACGAGTTTTCGGGTTCCGTACAGATATGGCAGGTGTGATCTTCCGGGCAATGTTCTATTTTGGGACATCGACCAGTTTTGTCGCATACTTCATCGATGGATATCACCATGGCAATTTTGTTATTTCTACCCATCCGTAGAAAAACACAGAATGTAAACAATATAGGTTTAGCGCACTTGATTACGATAGAAATTAAATGTCTGTTTTTTTGTTTTGTTTTTTTGTGTATTTTGTTTCCGTTTTCCTAAATGTGTGTGTACAGAAGAGTCTGTGCATGTAAACAAATAATTATGCTGCATAAGTTAAATGAAACGTACTGTAGAAGGCAGTTGTTTATTCACAGCGAAATAACGTTTTTTTTTTTTTTTTTTCCCCTGATACTGCTTCTTTATAATAAACTTTCAATAATATTTTTTTTTTTCAAATTATTAACTTTCAGCTGCTAGTATATATATATAATTAAAAGGTGTATGTGGGTTAGAAGCGAAGTCAATGTTAAGAAATATTTTACCAATGTAAATTGGTAAAATTGGCCGGTATAGTGTCTCACACGAAATAGTGTGGTTTCTTTTCACGTGTGTGTATATGCATATGGTATATATCTGTATATAAATCTGTGTGTATATTGTTGTTTATATGTTTTGTGGAGTACTTACTGCGATCCTTAAGGGATGTAGTGATTTGTTTTGTTTTTTTTCCTTTTTTCCCCGTCCATGTCCACACGTGGTTTGTTGGCGAAAATCAAGTCAAATTATATATACTTTAAGATAATTCTATCTTGAAACTGGTACTAATTGTCAGGGAACAGTCAAAGTAATTGTAATAATGAATATTGTAATCCATCTGACATGTGTTTAAAGGGCAGTTTTTGGTGAAAATATTATATTTTGTTTGGTCAAGACGTGGTCAAGCAACCTTCCTTGTCGCCATAGAGCCATCCTCAGCATTCTCGTGTAGCACCCATCCACCATCTGAGTGAGTTTCTTGGTCCCACAATGTACCTCTGGATATCACTCACTCACCTTAAACCCCCTCCCCTTCTCTCTCTCAGCAAGCAAATTATAGTCTACCTCTGTTTTCATCTTCCAATCTCTATCACTGTTCCCCCTCATATCGCTCAGCCTAGCTTACAAGACAGAAACCCTAGTTAAGAAAAGCGGTAATGCTGGTGCCACAATAAAATGTACCCAGGCCACTGCAAAATGGTAGTGGTGGTGCTCTGATAGAATGCACCTTGCACAACATGAAGTGGTTATCATTAAGAAGGACATTCAGCCGTAGAAACAATGCCAGACTAGAAAGTATGAGTGAAATGAAATCATGTTGTGACCTGTCTGGTTTCTGAACATTACAACCTATCTAATCCATTCAAGCATGGATATACACACAAATATACCCCTATCTCATAGGTAAGCTATAATTTAATATTTTTCCTTTTTGTGGCCACATTTCTAATGAAATACACTCTATTTCAATTATTTAATGAAGAATTTTGAGGGATTTATTTTATTACTAAGATTTTAAAATAACATATGGTTCTTATATAAAATTATGTTGGAAGATTTTAATTTAAATAGGAATTCTTTAAAATGGTTAGGTTTTTTAGGGCGCAGTTGGTAGCCAAAGGGTTAAATACAGCCTTACATTCGGGTGCTTGGTAAACTTGATATTGTATTGTTATGTGACTGAATATTTTTCAATCTTTCAGTGTGTAATGCCATTTTATGTGACCACCAAAATGAGCAAACTCCGCAAAACCAGCCTGATGATTCCAAGCCCTAAATCCTATGTGAAAAGTGCCCTCACTTCTTTAGGAATATCAAACTGCACATATGGTTACTACTCCCACAATCTATTGGTGAGTTGAAATGTTTTCTTTAACTCTTAACATCCTGCATTGAGTTAGCAGAAAATATCTAAAAACAGGTTTGTTAATTCAAATGTTTATACTATCTTTACTAGTAAACAGATTGTCAAAATTTGCTGTATTAGAGATAAGGTTTTAATTTTCAATGTGATGCAGTCACAGTTCTGTTTTGTACTTTCTAAGAATGTCATATTAATGTGGTTTCATGCAGTTCAGGATGTTATGGATTTAAAAAAAATATATACTTGATTTTTATTTTTTTTTCACATTTGTATAAGGCCATTAATTAAGGAAGTACTTAGGGTAAAGTGAGTTAACCTCATTATGTCACTGTGCCCTCTACATGAACTTTGTTTTATTTCAGGGTTGGCTTATCAGCAAAATCCCATCTACATTGCTCACATGGTATGTGAAGAATCAACATCTTGGCATTCGATCACGTTACCTTGCCAAAAAGAGTAAATCCCAGTAGACAAGGGTAAGTTATGTTGTTTTGCTGTCTTCACTTTATTAATTTACATCTTAGTTTCCTCTTATGGCACATACACCATATCCCTGCATGTTGTAAGGGGCAACTAAAAGGGATGGTGTTAAGAGGGGCATCTGGTTGTTGAACATAGCATGGAAAGGTGGGTGTAAAGCTGATGATTCCTAGTATATATATATATATAAATGTTATTGTAGTTTTACATAGAAAAGTTTCAGTAATGCATAGTTTTATGGTTATTGTAGTGTATATAATTTTATATAGTATTTGTTTGGCAAGTATTCTATGGCTACATGACTTTTCTATCACCAATAACTTTACAGAATGTACTAAGTGCATTTTATCATGTCACCAACTCTAGAGAGGTTTACATGCCCTTGACACAACCAAAGAGTCCTCTTAACCTATTTTTTGGCATGGGTTTTACAGCTGGATGCCGTTCCTATCACCAACCACCTTATACATATGTATGGATTTATTAGCTTCACCATTGTCATTGTTTATCCATTTTTCCTGCTAACAAGGGTTGGATGTGTCAACACAAACAGGTCAGTACCTACGTAGAGTCACTGACATCCAGGTTGGCTGGGGACCTGACATATGATCCTGTGCTCTGAGTGTATTTTATTGTGGCCCCAACACAGGGAAGTTGTGTCTTTGACACAACTGCAGAGTCCTCTAAACTCTTTGTTAGACAGTTTTTCTATGGCTGGATATCCTTCCTATCACAAACCACTTTAGAGTGTACTGGGTGCTTTTGTGTAGATCCCTGCACTAGAGGTTGTTGTACCCCTGACACAACTAAAGAGTCCTTTGACCATTTTGGGTGTGATTTCTACATCAGGATGCCCTTCCATATTTCATGCCAACCACCACATTTCATGGCACCAGTACTAGAGAGGTTGTTATTCATTGACTCAACTGAAGAGCCCTTTCTCCCCTATGAACAAGCGTGGGATGTATCTCATGGGTATGTGCTAAGTGTGGAAGGATTTGACTGGTTGGTGGGGTGGGGGTGGAAGGGAAGGGTGACCTCCGACAGTGTAGGGGGCATTGTAGTGGTAACAGCTACAAGTGGGCTATGACTGGTATGTCAGGGTTTAGAGTGGGAGGATGAATGGTGGCCTTAGATAGTGTGGATGTTAGGATTTAAGGGTGGTGGAAGTGATCCTGGATACAGTGGGGGTATACAGTAATGCTGAGAATAGCTTCGTTGGTGGTCGGGGGAAGAGACCTGAATGGGGTGGGGATGTAGTGATTTTAAGAATAGTTACTAAGGGGGTGTATTATGACAGTGATAGTTGATGGGTCAGGTTAAGTTTTATGCAGGTAGATAAGTCTTCACCAACACATCATGTTGGTCTTCACTCCTCATCCTAAGCCTGAGTGTGCCACTTCCACAAATTTAATCCACTGAGATATCTCTGCACTTCTTTATACAGCTGTTATCTTCCATAAACAACACTTTTCCAAACCAATACAGTCTTCTCTCTTCCACACTATATCCAATTCCACTAACGCTGAGTTTTTTCCTCAGCTTGCATATACTATGTTATTCATGCACACTAATGTTACTCATCCATCGGAGTATACTCGCTTCAATTCTCTCTAGCCTTCTTAGGTCTTTTGCAGTCAGTGCACATCTTAATGCTTTGTAGCATTGCAGTTTGCACACAGGCATCATAGTCTACCCTTCACTCTGAAAGAGAAGCTCTTTTTTGTCAGCAGAGGCACCAACTCTCTAAACTTCTTCCAGCCCATTCTTACCTTGGCTGTCACACTTTCAGAGCATCCTTCCTTACTGATTATTAGGTCCCTTAAACCTTTGCCATTTACATTACTCTATATTTACTATTGTATTTTCATAGGAAACACTTTATTTCAAATAATTATCTCGCATAATATCGAATCTATGAGATTTTAATATTATATATTTTGAGAACAATACCTTAATATAAGTATGAGCAGCTGGTTATGGCCAGTTTGAACAGAAAGTGGTGAGAGAATTATGGCCGGTTTAAATGCTAAAGGGTTAAGTAACAAAAGCTGTAAACAACTTCTAGCAGGTCTCCTGTGTATACTTGTTGCTTACTTCTGAGTATCTACTGCATATAAAGTCAGTCTTCTCTGTTAACATGCCTGCTCTCCACTATACCTTGTGTGTTCATAGATTACACTGTATACTACTTATGAAGTTTCTGTCCACCCTTTTCAACACATCGAGGAAGGCTACTTCCATCATGGGTAACAACTTTGTTCTTCTTATTTATCAAGACCTACTTTTTGCTATGTTAACTTTTAGGCTTTTCAATTCACGATTTTCTTTTTTTTTTCTTTCATGCCTGCCATTTTGTTTCTGAGTTTCCATGGTGTGCCAGTTTTAAACTCCTCTTTGAATGTATATGTGTATGGGCATTTAAAATTAATGGCCTGGTAAAATGATTTTGACAATATGTTTACAGGAATTAAGGTTTTGAAGCTTCAAGATTTCTGTTAGCAGTTGTATAAATCTCAAGTTCTCAGCTTATCTTGGAGGGATTAAAATTGGTTGAATGTATGTGTGTGATTTATATATGTGGGTGTTAATGTGTGTATTGGTGCAATATTAATAGCAGCAATATCACCACCAACAGCAATACCACCACCACCACTAACAACAGTAATATATCACCATCACCAACAACAGTAATATCACCAACAACAACAGCAATACCACCACCACCAGCAACAACAGTAATATCACCACCACCAACAACAGTAATATCACCACCACCATCAACAACAACAGTAATACCACCACCACCACCATCAACAGTAATATCACCACCATCAACAACAGTAATATCACCATCAACAACAACAGTAATATCACCACCACCATCAACAGTAATATCACCACCACCATCAACAGTAATATCACCACCATCAACAACAGTAATATCACCACCACTACCACCAACAACAACAGTAATATCACCACCACCACCAACAACAACAGTAATATCACCACCACCACCAACAACAACAGTAATATCACCACCACCACCACCACCAACAACAGTAATATCACCACCAACAACAACAGTAATATCACCACCACCAACAACAGTAATATCACCACCATCAACAACAGTAATATCACCACCACCACCAACAACAGTAATATCACCACCACCACCACCAACAACAGTAATATCACCACCACCACCAACAACAGTAATATCACCACCATCAACAACAGTAATATCACCACCACCACCACCACCACCAACAACAGTAATATCACCACCACCACCATCAAGAACAGTAATATCACCACCACCACCACCATCAACTACAGTAATATCGCCACCAACAACAACAGTAATATCACCACCACCAACAACAGTAATATCACCACCACCATCAACAACAACAGTAATATCACCACCACCATCAACAACAACAGTAATATCACCCCAACAACAACAGTAATATCACCCCAACAACAACAGTAATATCACCACCAACAACAACAGTAATATCACCACCAACAACAACAGTAATATCACCACCACCAACAACAGTAATATCACCACCACCACCATCAAGAACAGTAATATCACACCACCACCACCACCACCAACAGAAATATCACCACCACTACCAACAACAACAGAAATATCACCACCACCAACAACTAATATCACCAGCAACAACAGTAATATCACCACCACCACCACCACCACCAACAACAGTAATATCACCACCACCAACAACAACAGTAATATCACCACCTCCAACAACAACAGTAATATCACCACCATCACCAACAACAGTAATATCATCACCACCAACAACAGTAATATCACCACCACCAACAACAACAGTAATATCACCACCTCCAACAACAACAGTAATATCACCACCATCACCAACAACAGTAATATCACCACCACCAACAACAGTAATATCACCACCACCACCACCACCACCAACAACAGTAATATCACCACCACCACTACCAACAACAACAGTAATATCACCACCACTACCAAGAACAACAGTAATATCACCACCACCACTACCAACAACAACAGTAATATCACCACCACCACCAACAACAACAGTAATATCACCACCACCAACAACAGTAATATCACCACCACCACCACCACCAACAACAGAAATATCACCACCACTACCAACAACAACAGTAATATCACCACCACCACCATCAAGAACAGTAATATCACACCACCACCACCACCAACAACAGAAATATCACCACCACCACCAACAACAACAGTAATATCACCACCACCACCAACAACAACAGTAATATCACCACCAACAACAACAGTAATATCACCACCACCACCAACAACAACAGTAATATCACCACCAACAACAACAGTAATATCACCACCACCAACAACAGTAATATCACCACCACCATCAACAACAGTAATATCACCACCACCAGCACCACCACCACCACCACCACCAACAACAGTAATATCACCATCAACAACAGTAATATCACCACCACCACCACCAACAACAATAATATCACCACCACCACTACCAACAGTAATACCACCACCACCACCACCAACAGTAATATCTCTATCACCACCACCAACAGTAATATCACCACCACCACTACCAACAGTAATACCACCACCACCACCACCAACAACAGTAATATCACCACCACCACTACCAACAGTAATATCACCACCACCACTACCAACAGTAATACCACCACCACCACCACCAACAGTAATATCTCTATCACCACCACCAACAGTAATATCACCACCACCACCACCAACAACAGTAATATCACCACCACCACCACCAACAACAGTAATATCACCACCACCACCAACAACAACAGTAATATTACCACCACCACCAACAACAACAGTAATATCACCACCAACAACAACAGTAATATCACCACCACCAACAACAGTAATATCACCACCACCATCAACAACAGTAATATCACCACCACCAGCACCACCACCACCACCACCAACAACAACAGTAATCTCACCACCATCAACAACAGTAATATCACCACCACCATCAACAACAGTAATATCACCACCACCAGCACCACCACCACCACCACCAACAACAACAGTAATCTCACCACCACCAACAACAGTAATATCACCACCACCACCACCAACAACAGTAATATCACCACCACCACCATCAAGAACAGTAATATCACCACCACCACCACCACCAACAACAGTAATATCACCACCACCACCACCAACAACAGTAATATCACCACCACCACCATCAAGAACAGTAATATCACCACCACCACCACCATCAACAACAGTAATATCGCCACCACCACCAACAACAACAGTAATATCACCACCACCACCATCAAGAACAGTAATATCACCACCACCACCACCATCAACAACAGTAATATCGCCACCACCACCAACAACAACAGTAATATCACCACCACCAGCACCACCACCACCACCACCACCAACAACAGTAATATCACCATCAACAACAGTAATATCACCACCACCACCACCACCACCAACAACAGTAATATCACCACCACCAGCACCACCACCACCACCACCACCAACAACAGTAATATCACCATCAACAACAGTAATATCACCACCACCACCACCACCACCAACAACAGTAATATCACCATCAACAACAGTAATATCACCACCACCACCACCAACAACAATAATATCACCACCACCACTACCAACAGTAATACCACCACCACCACCACCAACAGTAATATCTCTATCACCACCATCAAGAACAGTAATATCACCACCACCACCACCATCAACAACAGTAATATCGCCACCACCACCAACAACAACAGTAATATCACCACCACCAGCACCACCACCACCACCACCACCAACAACAGTAATATCACCATCAACAACAGTAATATCACCACCACCACCACCACCACCAACAACAGTAATATCACCACCACCAGCACCACCACCACCACCACCACCAACAACAGTAATATCACCATCAACAACAGTAATATCACCACCACCACCACCACCACCAACAACAGTAATATCACCATCAACAACAGTAATATCACCACCACCACCACCAACAACAATAATATCACCACCACCACTACCAACAGTAATACCACCACCACCACCACCAACAGTAATATCTCTATCACCACCACCAACAGTAATATCACCACCACCACTACCAACAGTAATACCACCACCACCACCACCAACAACAGTAATATCACCACCACCACTACCAACAGTAATATCACCACCACCACTACCAACAGTAATACCACCACCACCACCACCAACAGTAATATCTCTATCACCACCACCAACAGTAATATCACCACCACCACCACCAACAACAGTAATATCACCACCACCACCACCAACAACAGTAATATCACCACCACCACCAACAACAACAGTAATATTACCACCACCACCAACAACAACAGTAATATCACCACCAACAACAACAGTAATCTCACCACCATCAACAACAGTAATATCACCACCACCATCAACAACAGTAATATCACCACCACCAGCACCACCACCACCACCACCAACAACAACAGTAATCTCACCACCACCAACAACAGTAATATCACCACCACCACCATCAAGAACAGTAATATCACCACCACCACCACCACCAACAACAGTAATATCACCACCACCACCACCAACAACAGTAATATCACCACCACCACCATCAAGAACAGTAATATCACCACCACCACCACCATCAACAACAGTAATATCGCCACCACCACCAACAACAACAGTAATATCACCACCACCACCATCAAGAACAGTAATATCACCACCACCACCACCATCAACAACAGTAATATCGCCACCACCACCAACAACAACAGTAATATCACCACCACCACCATCAAGAACAGTAATATCACCACCACCACCACCATCAACAACAGTAATATCGCCACCACCACCACCAACAACAGTAATATCACCACCACCACCATCAAGAACAGTAATATCACCACCACCACCACCATCAACAACAGTAATATCGCCACCACCACCACCACCAACAATAATATCACCACCACCACCAACAACAGTAATATCGCCACCACCACCACCAACAACAGTAATATCACCACCACCAACAACAGTAATATCACCACCACCAACAACAACAGTAATATCACCACCACCACCAACAACAGTAATATCACCACCACCAACAACAACAGTAATATCACCCCAACAACAACAGTAATATCACCACCAACAACAACAGTAATATCACCACCAACAACAACAGTAATATCACCACCAACAACAACAGTAATATCACCACCAACAACAACAGTAATATCAGCACCACCAACAACAACAGTAATATCGCCACCACCACCACCAACAACAATAATATCACCACCACCACTACCAACAGTAATACCACCACCACCAACAACAACAGTAATATCACCACCACTTATTTTGTGATAAAAATATTTTCTGTTATAATAAAAAGCTGTTCTTGTCAGAAGTTTCCTCCCTTCTATGATAAGTTCAGTAAAGTATGTTTCCATGGTGATAATACATCTAGATTGTTGCATTGTACCCAGCTTGCATACCACACCAATCTGTCTGGGTAGCTCTCTTGTCTTAAAAATGTAATTATTATTCTGATTGTTATTATAAAGACGACAGCTGTATAACAAAGTGCAGGGCAATAAAGATAGACGGTAGCCACGGAGTAGGCAGACCCAGAAAAACCTGGGACGACATGATAAATTCCGACCTCACACGCTTACACCTCTCCAAGACAATGTCACTGGACCGAGACCTTTGGCGGTACTCAGTAATAGAGAAGACCCGCCTTACCTAAATACAAAGTAAAAACCTACTACAGTCAGTAGGCATCTCTATCAAAACACACCCCCCGTCCCACCCCATCCACACCGCCCCTTTCAATGTAAAGTTATGTTGGTCCCACAACATCCAGGCCGAAACAAATGAGACAAATGAGATCGTGTAGGTGTCACGACAAAAAAAACCACAGTCCACGCTGTAAATGTGGCCGTGTAGGCAACACGGTAAAAACCTCCCAGCCCCACACTGTAAATGTGGTTGGTGTTAGGAAGGGCATCCAGCTGTAGAAAACCCGCCAGACAGTCCACGCTGTAATGTGGCCCTGTAGGCAACATGGTAAAAACCTCCCAGCCCCACACTGTAAATGTGGTTGGTGTTAGGAAGGGCATCCAGCTGTAGAAAACCTGCCAGACAGTCCTATGCGAGCAAGACAACCACTCTTGCCTCAATTGGGAAAACCCCCGTCCAAACCCATGCAAGCGTGGGACACGGATGCTAAACCTGATGATGATGATGATGATTAATTGTCTATGCAGGAAGAAAGAAAGTAGGAGAGGGCACTTTCAATACCTGTGAGATAACAGTATAACCAAGGGTTTTGTGTGGGAACACTCCCTGGAATTACCCTAAATTTCAACACTCTCCACTATTGGGGAACTGGACCTTGTTGACATTTGTTATTCATTACAAATTATTTTACCTATTGTTTTCTTTTCAGTGATGTCCTCTTTCCTTCGCTTGATGTAAATCTCACTCTGTTGTTTCCTTTTGTCCTTGTATTATTCCTAATGCCTTGGCCCCTTTTGGACAGCAGTATCGGTAGAGGGTCGGATTCCATGCATTGCAGCATAGTTACGTTCCTTATGGTCTGAGTTCAAATCTCGCTGAGGTTAACTTTACCTTTCATCCTTACGGGGTCGATAAAATAAAATACCAGTAATGCTCTTGGATAATTGCTGGCCTTGTACCAAAAATAGAAACAATTTTTATTTCATCGACTGTTTCATGGGAGTGTATACTGGTCCACCTGGTGTACTCCATGTTCCTGAGAGGTGTGTAGCTGTGTTGTTTCTGTGTGTGTGTATGTATATATTTTTTATCTAGAGTATAGTGTCATTCTGTTAGTGTACTACTTGGCAAATTTGTTAAAACCTTAGGACAAAATGCATTCAAGTATTTTTGCTCACAGACCTTTACAGTCTGAGTTCAAATTTCGCGAAGGTTAGCTTTGCCTTTATCCTTACAGGAGTCGATACAATGAAGCACCAGTAAAGCACTGCATTTGATTTAATCGACTTTCCCTTCCCAACAAATTGTTGGCCTTGTATCTAAATCAGAAACCATTATTATTATTCGAACATACCTGTTCTGTTAATGTGAAAATTAAATTGAATTTACAGCTCATACCTATGCAGGTTTCTGTGGCTTCCCATGAGTATGCAGTTCATTAGACGTTTCTTAGGTGTTTTAATGGTAGGGCCCCAGTCCTATCATGAAAAACAGTGTGAAATGAAGTGGCTTGCTCAAGAACACAATGTAATACTTGATTCAAGAATCAAACCCATGACCTTATGTTCTTGAGTTCGACACTAACTATTAGGTCATGTATCTTTTCTGCTCTGATAATATGTACATTGCTTGACCCTTTTGCTAGCGTAATTGTAATGAATTATTTTGTCTATAATTTTTTAAATAATCAAGAACACAAATTAACCCTTTAGCATTTACATTACTCTATATTTATTATATTTTCACAGTAAAAGTTTTACCGTACATAATTATCTCACATAATATTGAATCTATGAGATTTTGATATTTATTTTGAGAACAATACCTTAACATCAGTATGAGTGGCCGGTTACAGATGTTTTGTACAGAAAAAGGTGAGAGAATTCTGGCTGGATATGGCCGGTTTCAATCTAATGGAATAACAAAAGTTCTTATATAAATTTATGATGCAAGGTTTTTAGATAAATATAAACATTTTACAGTAAACAGTTTTGTATCATAGAACCAGTGGTAGTTTCAGGCAGTTCTGTTATAAAAGGGGTTAATCTTTGTTTTGTTTCCTCTTATCAGCTGCAGTTTCTCAGCTAGTCTGCTGTTGTTCTTTGCTTTGATTAACATGTGATTTGTTTCCTCCTCTTTTTTAGTTTATTGCTTGCACCAAAACTAGAACCATACAGGAATGGTCTGGAGGAAAAAGAACAATGTAACAAGCCACTAAAATATAAGAAAAACAAACTAAAACAAGCAGCAAACTGAAAACCCAAAGAAAATATGTTGGTTGTTTGGTTTGCATTGTGAATGTGTGTGTGTGTGTATATATATATATATATATATATATATATTAAAATAACAGATTAAAGTTTAAGCAAAGAATCGCTGCAGGGTGAAAGCAGCAATTCTTTGCTTAAACTTTAATGTGTTATTTTAATAGATATTTGCTCTAGGGTTCTTATATATTTGATATATATTTATCCTTATTGAGATTTTTTTGGATTTTAGTCTTCACATTTATTATTATAACTATATATATATATATATATATATATAGTAATAATAATTTATGAAGACTAAAATCTGAAGAGGGCTCGATAAGGATTATTTATATATATAAAAACCTGTGTGTGTGTTTATATATATATATATATATATATATATACACACACACCCACACAGACATACTGTATGTATATATTCATACAATCATATGTCGTTATTTTATTATTTTTACAATTGAAATTCAGCTATGCTAGTGAGTGAAGTATAATAAACTGTATGATGCAGGCATATGTAAGAGCACTGATGGTTAAAGTCTAAGAACAAAAGATAACATTTTCCACAGTTGAGGTTAAAGACCTAATGTTTGTTTCATTAAGATATTGTTTACCTGTATACAGATTAAAGATTTTGTTTTTCATGCTTTGTAATACAGGACACATTTGGAAATATTAATAATATTTACTTCTTTCACTACTCTATTTCTAATAAAATACACTCTTATGTTTAAATTATAACTTAACATGGTTTCTATATAAAACTATGTTGGAAGATTTTAATTTAAATTGGAACCTTTTAAAATGCCATGGCTAGATTTGGCCAGAGTGGTATCAAAATAGTTAAGGAAGAATTTCAAGGTCATCTCTAAAATTCTTGGAAGATATGTATTTAAATAAGAACCATTTAAAATTGGGGGTTTTCTTTCAAAGAATCAGTTGGTGTTGGCCAGGTTGGTATCAAGAGTTGAAAATATTTTGGTTTCCATTCTTTACAATTCAGGACACATTTGAAAATATCCTCTACATTTATCTTAAAATGTTAATATTTAAAGTTCTATTGTATTACTGAATTACCTTTTCTCAATAATTACACGTTTCTGAATATTTCTGTAACTTATTTTCCAATTGTTGTTAATTTTTCTAGTCCCAACATTTTCTTTCTTTTATATAATTGCTTGCGTTTATGGAATATGTTTGAAAAATAAACATTTTCTGATACATAGACCTGATGTTTAAATGTCTGCAGGAATGTGTGTGTATATATATATATATATCCTAACACTCTACTCACACCCTAACACTCTGTCCTCTCACATGTCCCAAGATTTATCTCTCCAATTGCCACACACATCCCCAGCCAACACTGTAAAGTGCTTGTGATGGCGACACAACAAAAAGCACCCTGCCCACACTGTAAAGTGGTCATGTAGTCATGACAAAAAGCTTCCAGCCCATACTGTAAAGTGGTTGTGTAGGTATCATGACAAAAAGCACCCAGTACACACTAAATGAGGTTGGTTGTAGGAAGGGCATGCAGCCATAGAAACCAAGTCAAAATCAGTTCTGTATGAGCAAAACATGATCATCTGACCTGGCTTGTCTCAATGAAACAACTTGTCTAACCCATGCATGCTAGTGTGGAAAAATGGACATTAAATGGTGACGATGGTGAGAGAACTCTTTAGTGAGACATTGACTGACATTTCTTGGGTTGGTGCCATGAAAATGCACCCAGTACACCCTGTAAGGTGACTGGCAATAGGAAGGGCATCGTGCTGTAGAAACCATGCCAAAAAGGATAAGAAGGGCCTTAATGGCACCTCAATGTCTCTAGTGATAGTGATCAACTTTTGGTACGTACATAAATGCACACACACATATCATATTTGTTGAGAAATATTGATATTTTAAGACACACAAATTTTTGTACTTATATATATTTGAAGCAGGCATAGTTTGAACTTGAAAATTAACTCAAACCCTCCTATGAAAAGGAGAGGGCAGAAAGAGAAGCCAGGGCTACAGAAAACATTAAGATGAACCCTAAGGCCTTCTTTAAATTAGCAAAAGAGACAGCCTTGGTACACTACGGGATAGGACCACTTTTCCATAAAAGTGGCTCACTGATTGCAGACCCCTAAGGGATAATTGAAGTTCTGAATGAACAATACAAAAGTATTTTCACACACCTTATGAGACATGCATATAAATAAGCTAGATGAGCTCTTTAACACCTCTGCATTACTCAGAGAAATGGCAACCATCAACCACTTAGATATAAAGGTGAAAGATGTAATATGAGCCATAGTCGAAATTCAGCTGCTGGCCCCAGCAATCCTCCTGCAAACATGCAAGCGAACATTAGCAAAACCACTGCAGATCCTCACTAAAGATCCCTTACAAGTGGTAAACTACACAGAAAACTAAAAGAAGGCATATCATCATCATCATCATCATCATCACCGTTTTACGTCCGTTCTTCCACGCTAGCATGGGTTAGACGGGTTGTCCTGTTGTGGGCAGTGTCTGGTCGGCTGACCATGCCTTGCTCATACAGGAACTGATCTGGCTTGATTTCTACAGCTGGATGCCCTTCCTAACACCAACCTCATTTACAGTGAGTGCTGGGTGCTTTTTCGTGGCGCCTACACGTCCACTTTACAGTGTGGGCTGGGTGCTTTTTTGCCGTGGCACCTCCACGACCACCTTGCGGTGGGGGGGGGGGGCATATTGTTTATATGCTTCAGCATGTACCCATGGGAGGTAGGGTACCCTGTATTACTGCGTGACGCCAGAAGTCACGGTTGTGTGTCATTGACTTTGAGAGGTGTAGTTGGGTAAGGTCGGCTTTTATCACCTCATCCCAAGTCATCTTGGGTCTCCCCACTCCGCGGTTTCCATCAACTTCTAGTGCTCTGCACCTTTTTATGCAGCTGTCATCCTTCATACGCATCACATGTCCATGCCAGCGTAACCGCCTCTCCTGCACGCAGCATTTGATTCCTCTTATGCTCAGTCTCTCTCTCAATTCATTTATGCTTTGTCGTTCACGTATATTACTGTTACACATCCATCGGAGCATGCAGGCTTCGTTTCTCTCTAATCTACGTAAGTCTTCCACCTTCAGCGCCCAGGTCTCACTACCATGCAACATCGCTGTTCGGATACACGCATCATACAGTCTGCATATGTCCTATCCATTAAGAAGGAAGCAGAGCGAAAACTAAAAATCTGTCTCCCTGACTTCACATATCAGCAAAGTCATGGAACAAATCATCAGAAGGAAACTGATTATTTTTCTAGAGGAAAATGGTCATCTGACACCCAGGTAGAAGTTATCTTATGCAACTGTTACAGCATTGTGACTGGATTCTCAAACAGCTGCTAGACCGTTCGAATGTGTATGCGATGTATCTCGACTTTGTGAAGGCCTTTGACAAAGTTGATCATGGAATAATGTCATAAACTACATAGCTTTGGAATAACTGGTAAACTACGTTTACTTCTGACGTCATGACTTCTTAAAAGACAATCCAAATGGTTGAAGCCAATGGGTCCCTCTCAAAGGAAATGTCAATAACAAGTGGTGTGTCCCAGGGAACCGTGTTGGGACCACTACTGTTTGTAGTAATAAGAATAGCCTCCCTCACACGCTATACTGATGACATGAAAATAGCACAGGAAATCCAGAAACTGGCTGATGCTACTCTCTTACTACAAGATTTAGGTGCCATATACGAAAGGGCTGAAGACAACAATATGCAATTTAATGTAGGTAGTTTCAAGCCCTCCACTATCAATCCATAAACAGGATCAACACAACAAAAGTACACTGGACCAGGGCGAATCGAAGTCCCAGAGTCAAAATCAATGAGATCTGGGTACTGACATGAGCAATGATGCATCGTTTCATGCACACATCACCAAAATAACGACAATGTACAGACGACTAGTGGGTTGGATTCTAACGACTTTCAGGACAAGAGACCCGGAGACTATGTTGGTCCTCTGGAGGACTTTCATCCTCAGTTGACTGGACTATTACTCTCAGCTGTGGTCGTCACACACTGTCAAACTAACTGCAGAACTTGAAGCAATCCAACAAAGCTATACCAAAAGGGTTGCCTCAATGAAAGACATGAGCTACTGGGAGAGGCTGAATAAAAAAAAAAACTAAAGTTTTACCCCTGGAGCGAAGATGGGAGAGATACGCATTGATATACGTATAGAAGATCCTGGAAGGGTTAGCACCAAACTTTGGCATTGAAAGCATGGCCAGCCTACGAACAGGACGCCACTGTGTAGTGCTAAAGGTCCCATCAAGAATAAGGGCCACATACTGCAATAGCCTGGGATTCAAAGGACTCCAGTTTGTTAATAAGTTGCAAAAAAATCTGAGAGATCTTCGTGGTGTGTATGTAGATGTTTGAGACATCTCGACGTTCTGCTGACCAAGATCCCGGATAAACCCACAGCACGAGGCGGCAGAAACAAACTCCACTTTGCATCATTGGCTGTTGAAAGTGTAGCATTAATGACAGTGCTCTAGCATGGCCTCAAGCTGTCGGCTGGAACACGTAATAGAGTATAATATATATAATATCTCATCAACATCGTTTAACGTACATTTTATGTGTTAGACGAGTTGCCCTATCTGAGGCAAGTCAGGACATGTGAAGGGTGTCTTGCTCATACATAACTTTCTGGCTTGGTTTCTATGTTTGGATGCCCTTTCTAACGCCAACCACATTTACAGTGTGGACTGGGTACTTTTTATCATGGCAACGAAACAACCGCTTTACAGTGTGGTTGATGTATGGAAGCGGGGAATAAGCGGAAGTGGCGCATGCTAGATGTATGCTTCAATCCGTGCACATGGAAAGGTGGGTCTTCTGTATTACTCTGTGTATGTATGTATATATATATATATATATATATATAAACCAAAATGATGCAGTAAAAACTTGTTTAGACCATTACTCACTAGAGTACTCAATACTTGGGGTAGTAGGATAGTAGAGTGTGGTAATTTGAAAGAGTCGGGACCCCGACGGCTGAGCCCTTGCCGTTTCAGCAGCAAAAGAGCAATCTACATAATGTAGAAGATGAGTATTATTTTACTTTTCTCAAATGTATTTGGATATTATTTCTAAAAAAACCTCCCTTTACTTTACTTCTTGGCGATGCAGTTACTGACGAATTTAATAGTATTCATTCTTTCTGGTGTCGCTGGTTCTACAATAACGTCTTTAAATGTGTTCACTGTACTAACTTCTGCAGCTCTTCAACTGATAACATTTTACTATGTGACATTATTAACTACTCCAAACATTCCACACTGATATTTTGTCAATCTCACTTCATTGGGTAGCTTAACAACGTTATTAATGGTTGCTGGGATTATTTCTTTGTCAGATTCCAGGAAATCATTTCATGCTTCTGACAATAAATTCTTCTCAACTCTTCTCAGTTACTTTGATATTATCTATTGCCTTAAAAAACGCTTTGGATTGGCAGTATCGGTAGAGCATCGTACAACATACTATGTGGCATATATAGTTCCTTTATGTTCTGAGTTCAAATCCCGCCGAGGTTAGCTTTGTCTTTCATCTTCAAAAGGTCGATAAAATAAAGTACCAGTAATGTACTGCAGTCAATATAATAGACTTTTGTTCCCCCAAAATTGTTGGCCTTGTGCCTAAATCAGACACCATTATCTATAGCTTTCATGATATGGTAGTTTTACCAAAGGTCCATGTTAGATTATTTAACTTGGGGATTTACTTCTTCAGAACATTTTTTGAAATAACAATGTAAGTAGTAGCGATGACATTATCAATCACCAACAATGCCACAAACTATCATCATTATCGTTACATTGTTTGCAATAATGTTTCAGTGTTGGAAAAGAACATAAAATTAAAATTAAAACACCACTGTGTGGAAATTTCTATCGTCAGCCATGCCTTCTTGTTTGATTTCCGTGTATCTATATGTTTTCCATTAATCCTGGTCTTTCTTAATGATAAACATGTACTGGCTTTGGAATAAAGGCTTCAACAGTATTATCCTCAAGTAGTAGTGTTAACGGCGATAAATTGGCAGAGCCTGTTAGAAAATTGGATAGAATGCTTTATGGTATTCATTCCGGCTCTCTGCAATCCGAGTTCAAATCCTGCTGAAGTCATTTTTGCCTTTCAAAGTCAATAAAGTTCCAGTCAAGTACTGTGGTCGATTCTTCATCAATATCATCATCTTTGTCATCAACTCTCACTCTCTCTTTCTAGAAAAATCTGCTGTGTTCAGACCTAGAGAGTTGGCCTCTGTCAGGTTTTAAACAAGATGCCCAAGAAACGCCGCATGTCACTGCGGCAGCCCTACGACTCCACCAGGAGTTATGGAGAATGAGATTAATGTTAAACAGTCTGTTCCGACATTGAAAAAATAACCAATTTTATTTCTTTTCTGGAGATGAAAGTGTGTTGGTGTAAATCCTTCACTTCATCCAACGCTGAAACGATTCCACTAATTCACCTCACTGGGCTTGTGCTTTATTTTATTGGATGAAAGGCAATGATGACCTCAGCAGAATCTGTATTAGTGCACAGAGAGCAGGAACAAATAATGCAAAACCTTTTGTTATCCAATCAATATTGAAGATGTATTTTTCTATGAGTTTAGCGCTAGTGAGAAATACAAACCACTGATTTGAACAACTAGACAGCTTGTTCGTGAAACTAACGTGCAAATGGCTGGAAATACCACAGACACGTGTACACTTAACGTAGTTCTCGGGGAAAATTATCGTGACAAAGATGACCCTTTGAAATACAGGCACAGCTCATTAAACTGGAACAACGTGAAATAAAGTGACTTGCAGAAGGGCACTATGCGCCGCTAGGGATCAACTTCATGAGCTTTCAATTGCGAGCCAAATACCTCAACAACTCGGTTCTGCGATTAAATATCCCCGTGGTCAAGCTTTTTACCCTTTCAGAGTTGATAAATAAACCTGTATATCTCTTTCTCTGGAAGAAATCGGTTGTGTTCAGACCTAAAGATGGATGGACTCCACCAAGTTTCAATATTACGACGTTGCCCCTATAACACTATCAAGAATCAATGCCGCATGGATGGACGGATTGATAATGCTTAGTCAGAGGAGAAAGTGTAGTACTCGTAAATATTTGTAGTGCATCCAAGACTGGTAGTACAAAAGTAGGAATAAATCTTGGTGGCTATAATAGGAAGTAGTATATGTAGCTCAAGATGGAGTTAGTCACACACTGGAGACATTGTCGAAATAATTAACAACAGTTGGACTCTGCTAAACACATTCAACTCTGTTGACGATTAACCGAGGAACACGTACAGTCTATTAGCTAGGTTACCGCATAAAGTCTGTTTATCTAATTTCACTTAGACGGTTCGGGTCTATGTAAACGCTATTGTAGAAGATGCGCTAAAAATGTGACGCTATGAGTTTGAACCTGGGACCATCTGATTATTGTAGTCAATTGCTCGCCTATTGATGATTAGAGATATCCATTAAGCATATTTGGAGAGTAGACAAAAAAAGCTTTGTGATGGCCATACTTTAATTAAGATGGCTTGCAGTATTTACTCCACCCTGCATTTTCACTTATAGGATTCAAAATTATTTATAAGATTCAATACTATGTGATTTTACCATGCCTTTGGTGCTCACCGTTATTATCAATCCGTCCATCCATGCGGCATTGATTCTTGATAGTGTTATAGGGGCAACGTCGTAATATTGAAACTTGGTGGAGTCCATCCATCTTTAGGTCTGAACACAACCGATTTCTTCCAGAGAAAGAGATATAGAGATTTATTTATTAACTCTGAAAGGATGAAAAGCTTGACCACGGGGATATTTAATCGCAGAACCTAGTTGTTGAGGTATTTGGCTCGCAATTGAAAGCTCGTGAAGTTGATCCCTAGCAGCGCATAGTGCCCTTCTGCAAGTCACTTTATTTCACGTTGCTCCAGTTTAATGAGCTGTACCTGTATTTCAAAGGGTCATCTTTGTCATGATGATTTTCCCCGAGAACTACGTTAAGTGTACACGTGTCTGCGGTATTTCCAGCCATTTGCACATTAGTTTCACGAACAAGCTGTCCAGTTGTTCAAATCAACTAGAACACACGACGGAAATCCAACAACGTCTCAAGAAATGTATGAACGTTATAGGTCACTTTCAGCCCCCGCCCTTCAATAGACAAGAAACTCGACTGATATAGAATAGTGAAAAGCAAATCTGCACTGCAGATTCGATACCCAGTAAAAGGCATGGTTACTCTTCTTATTCTTTGTATTCCTGATTTTTTGGCTGTTATCAGTAACTTGAAGAGGGTCGGGGATTCTTCATATTGGCAACACATTTTAAATAGGTCTATAGAATTATTTAAAATATCTTCCAAGGTCGATAAAATAAAGTACTAGTCTAATATTAGGATCGATATGATTGACTATACACGTCCCCAAAATTCCTGACCTTGTACCGGTGTTAGGAAATAATTGTTTCTACTTTAGGCACAAGGCCAGCAATTACCCAGTGCGTTACTGGTACTTTATTTTATCGACCCCGTAAGGATGAAAGGCAAAGTCAACCTCGGCGGGATTTGAACTCAGATCGTAAAGGGACGTAACTATGCTGGAAAGCATGGCGTCCGACCCTCTACCGATACTGCCAATCCAGGAAATAATATTTGGTAAAAAGACAAGACTTGGGTAGATCTACAGCAAAATATTTAGTTTAATTATACAAATTTGAATGAAACTGTGATCCTTTAATATTCAGTAATGTGTCACTCTGATGTCCGTGCCCTAGTTGACCTTAATAGTCGGCTCTAAGTGTAACAATATGTGAAATGTGGGAAACAGCACAGAATTTCAGAAGTTGTTACTGATAGTGTGTGAGTGTCTGCGTGTCACATTTTCGTTTTAAAGGAAATGTTAAAACTGTCAGATTTGTACTACTTGTCTGGCAAGTGTTAAAACTGCTGATGAACAATAGTTCGTACCATCATTCCTGTAATGGGGCAGGAAGTCACTATTAAGTTGGTGTTTATCAGGGTGTCAATCTGCGAAGAAATAACTTTGTTAATAAAGGAGTGAAAAATCTTGTTGCCAGTTGCTGACAGCACCATATCTTTTGTTTGAAAATTGACCAGGATGTAATTCTGATGAGAGAAAAAGCAGGATACAGGAAATTGTTATTGTAACAATATAATAGTTTTCTTCTGAAAGAATAAGGTAAATTTCCTTTGTAGCTTTTTATTGTGTCTATGAACAAGACAATTAATTTCAGAATTCAACAAACATTGTGAGAAAGCGGCAGACCAGCCAATATTGTCTGTAATAGATTGTCTCACTCAGATCTCTCTCTCTCTCTCTCTCTCTATATATATATATATATATAAATTTGAGTATGTGTTGGTTATTTACCGATACTTCAGTATGCAGGGTAGAGCACTCAACGGAGTGCGCAGGTGGGTGTGTTTGCTACGGAGTAATTTAAAAACAAGAAGTGTAAGTCAACAGGTTAAAATTAACTTTGTTTATTCATATTCACTGATATATATATATTTCGGTGATAACCATTGTTCAACAGCTATGACCTCATCAGACAGAACTTGAACAGAAAAAACATAATGATGGAACAAAATTTACTTCCGTTATTTCGGTCCTTTGATATGTCCAGTCCCGAAGTATGGTGTTGTTTTCTCAATATATATAGTGTATGTGATTCAGTGAATTACTGGTGGTGATAATATATATACATAGAAAGAGAGAAAGAGAGCTCGTAGGGGCAGGGGTGTGGCATTGACATATGGCGTGTCTGGACCATTTTAAAGCCTGGCTGAACCTATCTCTTCATGCCTGAACACAGATTTCTTCCAGAGGAGGAGAGAGAGGAAGGAAGCAAAAAAGAAACCTAGATAAAGGATTGATCCCAATAGACTTTTATCGACCTAGAAAGGATGAAAGGCAAAATTGACCGTAGCAGGATTATTCAAGACCTGAGACTAAGTGTTTTTAAATCGGGTGCCGGATTAAGTATATCACCCTTAACCTCCAATAAAGAATATGGAACGATTCCATCGATTTACTTCCACAAAGTTTACTCGCAAGGCTATGAATGATCTGAGCCTATGGTAGAAGATATTTCCTGAAGATGTCGTGCAGTGGGATCGAACGCGAAACCTCGAGGCTGCCAAGCGAATATCTTAAACACACAGCCATGCCTAATCTAAGAAATTATTTTTGCCAGTCTTAGAAGACGAAACAGATTATTGAATCCTATTAGCTGAATCTGAGTTGTATATACTTTTAATGGGAAATCATTAATGATCGATGTCTGGGTATTTAGTGCCCTAGGCTGGCTCTATAATGTATCTGTGGATACATACTACACTGGTCTTTTCCTACAATGTGTGCCTAGATATTTAATTCTCTAGGCTGGCTCTATAATGTGTGCTTTGGTATTTAATAACCTTGGCTGGTCCTATAATATGTGCCTAGATAGTATGTACCCTAGGTCAGTCCTACAATGTGCACCTGATATTTAGTGCCTTAATCTGGTTTTACAATGTGTACCTCGGCATTTAGTGCCCCTGGCTAGCCCTACAATGTGTGCCTCGTTATTAGTGCCCTCTACAATATGTGTTTATATATTAAATGCTCTAAGCCAGCCCTACAATGTCTGGATGGATAATTAACGCTCTAAGATAACTCTAAAATGTATGCCTGGATAACTAGTGTCCTAGGCAAGCACCTTGATGATCGGTGCCTTGGTATTTAGCAGCCCATTCTTCTATCTATGCGCCCCATTCTCCCAAATAAAATAATTGTTTCTACTTTTAGCACAAGGCCAGCAATCATCTTTATGGTACTTTATTTTATCGACCCCGCAAGGATGAAAGGCAAAGTTAACTTCGGTGGGATTTGAACTCAGATCATAAAGGGACGTAACTCTATGCTGGAAAGCATGGCACCCGACCCTCTATTGATACTGCCAATCCACCGGGGACGGAGCTAACTAGTGACACATCTTGCTCTGACCACACTAAGAGAATTACAGAGCTTCCATTTTCAACTACACAGTCCACGCTAAATCATGTGACAGGTCATTACAGGATACAATCGTCTCTAACAATTTGAATATTTCCACAAAGCTGCTCTGTGGCAATAATGTATAGCGAGTTATTTATTGACTGACCTCTGGAAATTATTATATATTTATGTTAATTAGAGAAATTTGGATAAAACGGTGATCCTTAAGTTTCAGTAGCATGTCTCTCTGATGTCTGTGTTATAGTCAGAAGCCCAGTTAGCTTTAATAGTAGCGACGGCTCTGAGTCTGGGCGGGATTCATCCAGCCTAGTCAAATGTAATCCCTGATCTAATGAATTGATTGGAAAGAAATGACTATAAATATATTTAATTTATTAATACAATCAGATTTACAGAAATTTCCTTTGACGACGGTGATACAATTAACATTATCTCAGCATTGATTCGTGTTTGCCAATATTCTATTTCTTGACATGTCCTCTTTTTAAAGCTAGTCTCTGCATTATCTATACGGTATCTCTCATTTGTATTCATGTGATTTGAGTTTGATTCTATTCTTTTGTTGTTGTTGTTTTTTTCACGTTTGTATACGACTCTCTTCAATAAAACATTTAACTGGATTTGTGCGAGTGTTAAACCCCAGAGCAGAATATTTGTGGAGTGTTAAACCTTCAAAAACTAGAGAGCACCAACGTAAAATATCCCGATTCTCTCCGAAATCTGTATAAACACGTCACAATAGCTGTTCCAACAAAAGTAAGGGATACAGGTCCAATGCTGACTTTTGTTAAGATAGGGTTTTGTAAGCTAACCCACATAACGTCTCCAATAGACTTGAAGATTTTTAGTGTAATAGCCATAATTCTTTTTTAAAGATTCTGCTATATTTTGTACGCGTATTCTATAATTATTATAATGTTTGTTGTATGTAATATAGTATCGACGGACGGTACTTGATGCTCTTGACCTTGCTTGATCCAACATCGAGGAAAATGCACCCACCAATCTCGTGTAAACTTTTCTAACTAGCAATCGTGTTCTTTTGTAAACCTTATTTGCCCCTGACCAAGCATTGTTCCACAGCTTACCTACACCATCGTTTCTATTTACTGTAGGTCGGTACCGTTTTGTTGTTATCGCTCCTGCACCCCACCAAAAGTTAGAAAGTTTGTAGAGCGTGTTCTGAATTATACCCTTGTTCTTTTGATAAAGTCTTCTGATTATATTCTTTCCATGTTGATAATAGCGTTTCGCCGTAGACACAACTCTGACGACAACCGTGGGCTTTCCATGGTATATACGCTTCTCTTCCACGTCTGTATTGATTTGGGATTTGAAAGTAATCAACGAGCTTCTCGTTGTAGTTATTCTGATTTGCTTCGCTGGTCGACATACCTGAAGTTTTAAAGGTTTGGGTTGTTTTGAGTCAACAGATTCAGAATTCGGACGGAAATGATCTGAAGTAACTTTTGTTTGCTGCGAAGTAACACCAGCATACACAGGTTTTATGACTAATACAATACAAGTGGGTTTAAGCTGTTGCGTCTTATTCGGAATATTTAACCAATTGAAATTGAAAAAATATCTTAATCTTCGTTGAATCCAATTAATATTCGCCTTCATGCCAAATATTGCATATTTATTATTGGCCGGAAGTATTGCAATCATATGTTTTGATAACCAAGATATGGCAGTTTGAACATCTGTAGCCACTGGCTTTTGAGAAGATTGATTTGGAAATTTGAACAATGATAAGTCGCTTAGACTCCAGCACAACCTTTTTGATAATTTCCTACGATTGATAATTATACTGGCTTTTGCAACAGCTTTCGGAATTTTAATTTTGATGGAGATACACAAATTGATAAATGACTTCATAGTTGTTTTCCTTGTACTAGATCTAGTTGGGATTACTGAAGACTGGGCTGTTGTTAGCAATTTCATTGTCGTAGTCAAAATGTCTCTTTTCGGAAGCTCTGTTTTATTAAGCAATTTGTAAAACATTGTTATTTCTCTAGTTCTGAATTGATCAAAATCACTTCTTTTGGGGCTGATGGAAATTGCTTTTGCTGTAGCATTTTGGATTGAGATTAGTCTTCTACTAGAGAGGTATTCCTTATCTGAAGTTACTTTAGAAGCATGTTGTGTTGTAGGGAAATCAACGTCTGTATGCAATGGTTCAGGTTTGTAGGTTGTAACATTTATATGATCTAATGTTGCAGTGCTTTTGTACATACTTCCATTTAAGTCTGCCTCAAACAGCTTGGTTAAGATTGTTACGCTTGCATTCCGTTGACTCCTTTGTGTTGTGGTTATTGGAAGTAAACTATGTGTAGCATTAGTATTGCTGAATATTGATTCAGTTAAGTTATACATTTTGCTACTATCGATAAAGCCTGGTGTGCTGAACAGTTCTCCGGTTATAATTCTTTCCGAGCTGAACGAAGCACGACCTTCTGTTGTGTAGTTTAATTTATCCGTTGTGCTTTCTCTAGAAACACTTGTGATATTCTCTAGATTCGACAAACCTTTTTCTGTTATTGTATTGAATTGATCTGTAGTCTGTGTTGGTGATGAATGTGACATTGTTACTTCTGATGTTTGTGTAGATATATTTGTTTGGTTAATCTCATCTAATTCAGTAATATCTTTAGATATATAATAATCTGGAAGTTTTGTTTCTGTAGACTGGGTTGATAAAGTGATATTTGTTTCCATCGTTACGGCACTACTCTCGTCTGCTACTTGATCAGATGTTGAAATAGTGGAATCAATCAGTAATGTTTTATTCTCTATTTCTGTTTCATTTATTCTGAATGTTGTTGATTCTGTTACATTTGTAATATCGTCTTCTGTTACAAGATGAGTCTGTACAGTATCTTCTGACGTTGAGTCTAATCTCATAAGTTTGTCTGTTGTTACACTGTTAGTAATATCTTGAACTGGAGTAGACAACACTGGAGCAATTGCAGGTATATTTGTAGTCTGTTGTTCTTTTGTTACTTTGGAGAATATATCAAGTGTAGACTTAACAACATCGCTTGTTACTGTTACTCCGTGAGAGTCACTGCTAAATGTGTCTTCATGAAATTCCGACGTGTCATTGTCGAGTTCTCGCTGAGACTGACTTGTCTTTGTTAATCTCCTAAATGTAGTTATACCTGTCTCAGCATCTTGCTCTGTGGAAGAGAGTACTATTGTACTCCCCGTTATATTATATTTAGTTGCAGACACGTCCTCGGTCACATCACTTACAGTTTCTTCATACGCTTCTTTGTCAGATGTTTTACTCAGAAAAGTCGATGTAACAGTATCAAGTTTACCTATAATCTGGCCTGTCTCTGTCGACCATTTAATCGGAACTGCCGTTGAAACCGTACTAGATGAAACATCAGTTTTAAACTGTTTTCCTTCCCCTGTTGATCTTGTACTCGTATCATAGTCTGTTGAACTGTATCCACTGTATTTTCTCACACTATTTACAGATTCGGTCTCAAAAAAGTTAGTCAAAATAGCCGTGCTTTCTTCTCGACTTATTTGAGTTGTTACATTTTGGAACAAACTGTCTGCTGTTTCGGTAGGAGACATTATCGATTCTGTAGTATGATATATAGTTTTTCCATCATCAATCGAAGGAAGAGTTTTGAAGATTATTTCGTCTGTTGTATATATTTGTGGAGTGGCTGGAACGGTATTGGTGATGTCTTGAGAAGATTCAGATCGTAATGAGATTGCTTCGACTATTTTTGTATCAGTATAGAATATTTCACCAGCCTTGCTTATTGTGTTGGTCTGCAATGTAGCAGTACTTTCCATGATCTGCTTTAATTTATTCGTCGTGTTTTCTCCAGAGAAATGTGTGATATGCTCTAGATTCGACAAACCTTTTTCTGTTATTGTATTGAATTGATCTGTAGTCTGTGTTGGTGATGAATGTGACATTGTTACTTCTGATGTTTGTGTAGATATATTTGTTTGATTAATCTCATCCAATTCAGTAATGTCTTTAGGTATATAATAATATGGAAGTTTAGTTTCTGTAGACTGGGTTGATAAAGTGATATTTGTTTCCATAGTTACGGCACTACTGTCGTCTGCTACTTGATCAGATGTTGAAATAGTGGAATCAATCAGTAATGTTTTATTCTCTATTTCTGTTTCATTTATTCTGAATGTTGTTGATTCTGTTACATTTGTAACATCGTCTTCTGTTACAAGATGGGTCTGTACAGTATCTTCTGACGTTGAGTCTAATCCCATAAGTTTGTCTGTTGTTCCACTGTCAGTAATATCTTGAACTGGAGTAGACGACACTGGAGCAATTGCAGATATATTTGTAGTCTGTTGTTCTTCTTTTGTTACAATAGTTTCAAAGAAAAGTGATGTAGTTTTTGATTGAGTAGACGATACACTGATATCTGTTTCATTTTCTACAACAGGTGTAGATAGATATGTTTGGTCAATTTCAGCCAATTCAGTAAAACTTTTAGATATATAATAATCCGGAGGTTTTGTGTCTGTGGACTGGGTAGATGGAACAATAGCTGTTTCCACGGTTACAGCACTGCTAATGTCGTCTGCGAAACGATCAAATGGTGAGGTAGTTTGATCGATTATTACTTTTGTTATGTCTTCTGTTTTATCTGGAAGATCATGTTGTAGTGTGAAATCTGTTGTTGAGTCTGACTCTACATGTTCTTCTTCCATTGTGTTTGTTTCTTGAGTAAGCGTAAACGATTCGTTAGATACTGTTACTTCTGTTTCAATTAAACGGTTTATAATAGAAGGTTGTATTGTAGCAATATTTTCTTCTCCCTTTGTTGTATCAGTCATAAAAAAGAGACTAGATGTGACTGTTTCTAAACTCACATGTGAAATATCTTCTGGTTGTTTCTGCGTTACATCTTGAATTACCGTCTCCGACGTTTTACTAATTGCCACCATTGTTACATCGATCTGTTCACTTGCAAGAGGGGTCGTCTCTGTTACTCCTGTGACATTGTCTCCCGTCTCTGTTACTCCTGTGACATCGTCTCCAGTCTCTGTTACTTCTGTGACATCGTCTTCAGTCTCTGTTACTCCTGTGACACTATCTTCAGTATCCGTTACTCTTCTGACACCATCTCCAGTCACTGTTACTCCTGTGACACCATATTCAGTCTCTGTTACTCCTGTGACACCATCTTCAGTCTTTGGTATCTCTGTAACATCATCTTCAGTCACTGTTACTACTGTGACACCATCTTTAGTCTCTGTTACTTCTGTAACATCGTCTTCAGTCTCTGTTACTCCAGTGACATAATCTTTAGTCTCTGTTACTCCTGTGACACCATCTTTAGTCTCTGTTACTTCTGTAACATCGCTTTCAGTCTCTGATACACCAGTGACATCATCGTCAGTCTCTGTTACTCCTGTGACACCATCTTTAGTCTCTGTTACTCCAGTGACATAATCTTTAGTCTCTGTTACTCCTGTGACACCATCTTTAGTCTCTGTTACTTCTGTAACATCGTCTTCAGTCTCTGTTACTCCAGTGACATCATCTTTAGTCTCTGTTACTCCTGTGACACCATCTTTAGTCTTTGTTACTTCTGTAACATCGCTTTCAGTCTCTGTTACTCCAGTGACATCATCGTCAGTCTCTGTTACTCCTGTGGCACCATATTCAGTCTCTGTTACTCCTGTGACACCATCTTTAGTCTCTGTTACTTCTGTAACATCGTCTTCAGTCTCTGTTACTCCAGTGACATCATCTTTAGTCTCTGTTACTCCTGTGACACCATCTTTAGTCTCTGTTACTTCTGTAACATCGCTTTCAGTCTCTGTTACTCCAGTGACATCATCGTCAGTCTCTGTTACTTCTGTGGCACCATATTCAGTCTCTGTTACTCCTGTGACACCATCTTCAGTCTTTGGTATCTCTGTAACATCATCTTCAGTCTCTGTTACTCCTGTGACACAATCTTTAGTCTCTGTTACTTGTGTAACACCATCTTCAGTCTCTGTTATTTCTATGACACCATCTTCAGTCTCTGTTACTCCTGTGACACCATATTTAGTCGCTGTTACTCTTGTGACACCATCTTCAGTCTCTGTTACTCCTGTGACACCATCTTTAGTCTCTGTTACTTCTGTAACATCGTCTTCAGTCTCTGTTACTCCAGTGACATCATCTTTAGTCTCTGTTACCTCTGTAACACCATCTTTAGTCTGTGTTACCTCTGTAACATCGCTTTCAGTCTCTGATACTCCAGTGACATCATCGTCAGTCTCTGTTACTCCTGTGACACCATCATCAGTCTCTGTTACTCCTGTGACACCATATTCAGTCTCTGTTACTCCTGTGACACCATCTTTAGTCTCTGTTACTTCTGTGACATCGTCTTCAGTCTCTGTTACTCCTGTGACACTATCTTCAGTCTCCGTTACTCTTCTGACACCATATTCAGTCACTGTTACTCCTGTGACACCATATTCAGTCTCTGTTACTCCTGTGACACCATCTTTAGTCTTTGTTACTTCTGTAACATCGTCTTCAGTCTCTGTTACTCCAGTGACATCATCGTCAGTCTCTGTTACTCCCATGACACCATATTCAGTCACTGTTACTCCTGTGACACCATATTCAGTCTCTGTTACTCCTGTGACACCATCTTTAGTCTTTGTTACTTCTGTAACATCGTCTTCAGTCTCTGTTACTCCAGTGACATCATCGTCAGTCTCTGTTACTCCTGTGGCACCATATTCAGTCTCTGTTACTCCTGTGACACCATCTTTAGTCTCTGTTACTTCTGTAACACCATCTTCAGTCTCTGTTACTTCTGTGACACCATCTTCAGTCTCTGTTACTCCTGTGACACCATCTTTAGTCTCTGTTACTCCTGTGACACTATCTTCAGTCTCCGTTACTCTTCTGACACCATATTCAGTCACTGTTACTCCTGTGACACCATATTCAGTCTCTGTTACTCCTGTGACACCATCTTTAGTCTTTGTTACTTCTGTAACATCGTCTTCAGTCTCTGTTACTCCAGTGACATCATCGTCAGTCTCTGTTACTCCCATGACACCATATTCAGTCACTGTTACTCCTGTGACACAATCTTTAGTCTCTGTCACTTCTGTAACACCATCTTCAGTCTCTGTTACTTCTGTGACACCATCTTCAGTCTCTGTTATTACTGTGACACCATCTTCAGTCTCTGTTATTACTGTGACACCATCTTCAGTCTGTCTTCTCAATGTGACATCGTCTCTAGTCTCTGTTATCTTTGTGATCCGATCTCTAGACGTCGGAGTTGTTGTGACTTGTGGGAAACTACTTCTTTCAACAGCAGCCATCGTCCTTATTTCTACGCGTGTCTTTCTGTATTCATCTGAAGCAGTTCGTTTGATATGTTGCAATTCGATATGTTGCGATTTTGTTTGATATGTTGCATTTCTAGCTGTGGGAGTAATCCATCTGCTGGTTGAGTTCACTTTATCACCACCCGGTGTAGAGGTCACCTGCAGCAAAATCTCACAAATAGTTCCTGTCAACAACCGAAAAAATATGAAGATTTATATAATATTGTCTGTTAACAGATATGAAGTATTAGACAAATATGTATGAAAACACAACCAAACGCTGCAACACAAAATGTATGTATGTATGTATGTATGTATGTATGTATGTATGTATGTATGTATGTATGTATGTATGTATGTATGTATGTATGTATGTATGTACGTATGTATGTACGTACGGATGTACGTATGTATGTGCGACAGGTTGTACTGGGTTACATTTTACCAGTAGCACTCAAGAGTGACCTGACATAAGAGTGACCTGTCGCCTGGTCGGGTCGTTGGCGACTAAACCGGCAACCCCACCAAGTTTACTTGGTGAGGAGGGTGATTTTGGACACCCTGCAGGACAAAAAACAAAACCTGACAAAGGGCGGAAGAACTCATAAGAGTCAACGGCCATCCCAAAATGTGTAAATATGTATGTACACTTGTACATACTATGTATATGCGCAGGGACATAGAAATAGTCATGCTGGATATCCGATCGCGGGCTTCAACCACTTGGAGTGAAGGACTCTAGCCTTTGTCAGGGCATTCTTCTAGGAGAAGGCAACTCAGGAAACTGGGATAACTCCAACATAAAACCTACGGCTCAGTAGTTACCGATGATGTTGATCTTTTCTTCTTTTGAGGTTATAGCTACTGTCGCTCAGAGAGTGGGATTGGCTCAGTGCACAGTCTTTTCTCACTTTAAAAAAATCTTCACGCACAGGGATTGCACAATGGAATTAATTGATAATTATTAATAATGTTATATCGTGCAACGGACATACTCGATAACGAGGGGGCAGCCATCATCACGTATGTATGTATGTATGTATGTATGTATGTATGTATGTATGTATGTATGTATGCATGTATGTATGTATGTATGTATGTATGTATGTATTTATGTATGTATGTAAGTATGAAAAAAAAGACACACGAGAACACACAGCCAGAACAAAGCAACGGAAAGTCCCGGTGGAGCCTACAGTTGCCATGCATGTGCCAGAGGGTGCAAGTTTTTGGCTGGTTTAAAAAGCCACATTCATACCTCACATTTTTCAGCATTTTATCGGGCGATGGCAATGCTCGAACACCAGTTTGCAGCCATCATGTATGTATGTATGTCTGTGCATATAACATATGGATATATATGACTGTGCATATAACATAAGGATATATATGACTGTGTGCATGTGTGTATATATGTACTGTATATGTGTATCTAATTTCTGCAACGTTATTTAGTTGTTACGTGATTTACCTGTTCTCTCTGGTGGGCAGAGACAAGTGTAATATGCAACACCATCTACACAGGAGGCATCACTGTGGCATCTGTTGTGCAAACAGTCATCTTGATTTATGTGGCAATTTTTTCCTATCCAACCTAGAGAATGAGAGTGAGAGAGATTGTATGAGATGAGAGAGAGAGAGCGGGAGAGTAAGGTAGAGAGTGTGAGTAAGAATGAGAAATATGGTGAGTGAGAAAGATAGGCAGAGTGAGAGAGTAAGAGAGAGAGAATGATAGAAAGTGTGAGAATAAGAATGACAGAGAATGGAAGAGAGAGTGAAGGATAGATAGAGAGAATGAGTGATGGTAAGAGTAAGAACGAGTGAGGGAGAGAGGGAGTAAAAGAGAGTATTATGTATCGATCAGTTACGTACGTTTCTCAGATGATTGGCTCAAATATATATTTGTGAATCTTAATTTGTGAAACGCACGATATTCAATAAAAATACTATTGTGAAAATTCGTCTTGTTATA
>OZ024743.1:259976007-260093507 GCA_964016885.1 Eledone cirrhosa | reverse complement strand
TTATTTCTGACAGCCAGGATAACTAGAATTACGTATACAGTCCCAACACAACGAAACGTTCAAGTTGATTTGGAAATATAACTCAAAGGATAATAATAGTTAAATAATTTATCCACTCAGTCATTACAGTTTCGCTCTCTCTGTCCCCCCCCTCTCTCTCTCTCACCCTCCCTCTCTCTCTTTCTCTCTCTCTCTCACCCTCCCTCTCTGACCCACCTTCCTTCTCTCTGTGTCTCATTGTCACACATAAAGTTTCCTACATGAATATTTAAAATAACAAATCATTGACCAAACGCACAGAACAGCCATCGCTTGCTGTTAGCAGCTTGAAGTAATTACTTGCAGCTATCCTTGACTAGAGTGTTGATAACGAGGCTTCAAAAAGTTCGTCGAAAAAGTACATAGCTAAAAGTCATATGCAGGGATTTCGATCTGAATGCGCCTATATGTTCTCGTATTTACGTGTCATAACATGTTCTAACGCGGCACCGTCAGTCGTAAGTCAGCACTCGCTCGAGCAGCATGGCTTCCATCAAAACATCAAATTCATGGCGAAGCAAGGGTGGAAGAGCAGCCAAATCATTGATGCTGTGGAACAAGTTTATGGGGACAATGCCCCAAAGAAATCAACAACCTACAAATGGCTAAGTCGTTTTAGAAGTGAAAGAGATGAGGTTGAAACTGATTCCCAGTTGAAGATGTAAAAAAAGCTGCTTTGACATGGTTTAAATCGCATGGCCTTCAGTTTTACACAGATGGACTTCAAGGCTGGTATCAACACTTGCAGAAGTGAATTGACGTAGATGGAGCATATGTTGAAAACTAAACATCATAACTGAAACCGTTTTTCCAACTGTTCTTTTCCCCACCAATTATTGGACGAGGATTACTGATTAATTCTGATTTTAAAACTATTTCGGGGGAATATACTCTCTCGACAGAATTAAGGGTTTAATAATCTAAGAATCATGATTTCGAAGTAGCTAGATCTCGTAGGTGTTGGTGAAAAAACTAGAATTACTTTCTGTCACTATTTATATGCCATGTGAATGAAAATATAAATATCACTCATGTAGATAGAAAATACATTATTCACATACACACACAGACACACACACAAACTCGTGCACACTCACAGACATACAGATCTATGCACAGACACGCAAACACACACACATACAGATAAACACACACACACACATGCAAACGC
This sequence comes from Eledone cirrhosa, assembly GCA_964016885.1. Classification (NCBI taxonomy): domain Eukaryota; kingdom Metazoa; phylum Mollusca; class Cephalopoda; order Octopoda; family Eledonidae; genus Eledone; species Eledone cirrhosa. Next base: position 260,092,297 of record OZ024743.1, on the reverse strand, counting down.
ACAGACATACACATACACGCACGTATATGAACTTACCCACCACACATTCTTGGATCTCCGTCAGTTCCAACGATCAGTATTCCACTTTTTAGAACAACGAAACAGTCAATTTTTAATATTAACGTGCAAGTGGCTGAGTATTGCACAAACAGGTTCAATTTAAACGCATTTCTCAGGGAAATTCAGAGTGACTTTTGAATTAAAAATACAATTTATTTTTGCCATCTGAATGGGCAGGAGAAACGTGAAGTAAAATGACTTTCTCGAAGTTACAACGCATTCACACACATAATAGACCACATCCAACAGTGATTGTATATACCATCTGATAAGCCTGAGTGGTATGTTATGTTTCTTGGTTTTACCACCTATATGTAGACTATCTTGACAGGTGTGGTTTCCTCTCTCTCCACACACACACATATACACATACACACATGTATACATATGCATGTATATGATATTCATACATACATACATACATATATATATATACAAACAAATATATATGCATATGTACACACGTGTGTATGTATATATATATGTGTATATATATATATATATATACATACACACACACACACATATATATATATATAAACATATACATACATATATGCACATATATACATATATATATATATATATATATATATATATATATATATATATATATATATATATACCTAGATCAATATCAATCTATCTACCTCTCTCTTCCTCTGTATATATTTGTATGTGTGCATGTGTGTGAGCATGTATATTTAATAAATGACGGGCAATTTTCCAAGGATTGTGTGTGTGAGAGTATGTTTGTGTGCAAGTATGTGTGTATAGTGGTGGAGGGGGAGGAGTGGAGCATTGGCTGGCGTCCCCATTCTTTGCCTGTATGTTGTAAGTTCAAAATGTCACAAATAACAAAAGATCTTAGTAAATTTCCATTTATGTAGATGGAACTGTCAGAAATATATAATTTACTTTAGTCAGTCGCTTGGCAGATTCGTTACAGCGTTGGACAAATGCCTGGTGGCAATGTTTCCAGCATATTGTGACATGCAGCTTTTGAGTTCGAGTCTCAGCGACGTCAACACTGTTTTCATTCTGGCGTGGTGCGTAAATAATGTATCAGGTAGCGACTGAAATCGACTCTTTCTGTTTTCTTTTCCACAAAATTGGTTAAGCTGTGTTGTAAGAGGTTTATAGAGGTCTGATAATAGTATCCCTTGCTGCCAAAAAATGCAGGATTATTGAGCGAGGAGCTAGCAACATTTTCCCATGTAATATGCTACATCTCAAACCAGAAATCTTGGCAAATGTGGACAGACTGATGTATTGTATGGCACAGAGCGGTGTCAGTACAAGGAGTCGATTGTCAGATAGGACCAACGAAACTTATGATCGTGTGTCCAACAGCCTAACAACTAAGCCACCTGTCTTTAAGTAGAATAAAAGAAATACTTTAATTTAATAATATTTAATCTGCATAATTGTACTTTATCTTTGAAACATGTATATAAAATTAAGGTCAACCTTGCATTAATGTCAAGATAATCTTCACTGTCCGGAGAGCTTTATTTTTAATCGTCTCTATAAACATTATCACAATTCTCTGCACGTAGTACAAGAAGAATATATTGGACTATGTCAAGAATATTTCGGAATTATATAGGCAAGTAAAGAATTACTATTATGTCTGATGGGTTGGGTTTGCTGGGATCAATAAGTATTCTACTTTTGAATGTCTAGAAACGTAACAATTCCCCTGGCGTAAAATAGACAGCTCTAATATCAAACAAATTCGACACTGCTGGAAGTCCATTACATTATTCCTGATCACCAAACTATTCATCAGTTGATTCATCTCACACTTTGTAAAATTGTTGCTAGAGACCACGATAGCAATAGATCGATAGCATTCTTAATTATTGAGGAATTAATGATTAAATAACCGTGAATTATGATAGATTAAACAACTTGTTTTACACAAGATGCATACATTGTTAGTCTGTAAATGTCGAAGGTTAGTATCTACTTGCATACAGAAGTGTAATTTTCTTTACATAGTTATCAAGACACACACACACACACACACACACACACACAGACACACACACACAGACACACACACACACACACACATCTATGGCTTATGGAAAAGGTCTATTTCCTTCAGAAATGACTTAATTTGTTCCAAAGGACTTGGTTCGGTTCCAGCTGATAGAAATATCTTTCTTTCATGTATTTTATCAGCTGAATATCCATAAAGAGAATTCCAGTCCTGAAATTGTGAGGATAGTGTTAGTGAATGAAATGTTTGGTACTCGCTTTATTAAGATTGTGAGATCCTATTTGGATGCATAGACATTATGTAGAGCGTATTCCTCAGGTATTTTCACCTTATAATTCTTGTTTGTATGCATATATGCATGTTATGTATGCATATTGAGCTCTCTCTCTCTCTCACACACATATCAAAGTGCATGGCCTATTTGTTAAGGTGTTGAACTTACGATCATAATGTCGCTGGTTCAATTCCTGGAGAGGTTGCTGCGTCATTTTCTTGAGCAAAACACTTCATTTTACGTTGCTCCAGTACACTCAGCTGAGAGTTAGTACTAGCAGTAAATGGGAGTTAAACAGGAGGGAGTCTTGCTCTGTCAGTCATTTAACTCCAAGGAAACCGTATGCATGTACGTATGTATGTATATATGTACGTATGTATGCATGTATGTATGTATATATGTATGTATGTATGTATGTATATATGTATGTATACATGTATGTTATCTCTTTCTCTTAATTTCGAGTATATTCTTTTGACCGGCTACCTTCCTGGTGGCAAGGTTGTAAAAGAAAAGAAATTGTCATCCCTTGAATCGCAAGAATGTTTTGCAAATTTTGAAGGTGCCAGCTATCGCAGCCATTTGTAGACTATGAATTAGGGAGCTGTGCTCTTTGTCCGCAAATCCAAGTTCAGTCATATTTTGGTCCAAGTGGGTTGGTATATAACCCGTAGTTCCAATAATGATGGGTATGAAGCTAAAGGTGTATCTTGGATATTGGATTTGTAAACTCCTCATCAATGGTCCGTAGATGTCCTCCTTCTCCTGTATTTTTCTGACAACGTTTACCACAAGTGGGCAGCTGATCTCCACAAAAGAACATGTTTTCAATGTGTGGTCCCAAATCAATATCAGGCCGGTTGTGCTTTAATTTGGTGGCAGTTTTTATTTTCAGGTTCCACCAGTATTCCTTAGTGCCATCTGCCTCAATATATTCTTGTATGTATGTATGTATGTATGTATGTATGTATGTATGTATGTATGTATGTATGTATGTATGTATGTATGCATGTATGTATGTACCACGCGGTTAAACCACTTGGAGTGAAGGACCCTAGCCTTTGTCAGGGCATTCTTCTAGGAAAAGGCAACTCAGGAAACTGGGATAACTCCGATATAAAACCTACGGCTCAGTAGTTACCGATGATGTTGATCTTTTCTTCTTTTCGGACTACTGTCAACCAGAGAGTGGGATTGGCTCAGTGCACAGTCTTTCCTCACTTTATAAAATATCTGCACGCACAGGCATTGCACGATAGAAGTAATTAATTGTTTTTACTTTTGACACAAGGCCAGCAATTACCCAGTAGATTACTGGTACTTTATTTTATCGACCCAGTAAGGATGAAAGGCAAAGTTAACAGAATTAATTAATATTTATTAATAATGTTACATCGTGCCATGGACATACTCGATAACGAGGGGGGAAGCCATTATCATCATGTATGTTTGTATGTATGTATGTATGTCCTTTGACAGGTTTTGTTTTTAGTCCTGCAGGATGTCCAAAGTCACCCTCCTCACCAAGAAACCTTGGTGGGATTGCCAGTTTAGTCGCCAACGACCCGACCATGAAGCAGGTTGTACTGGGATACATGTTACCAGTAGCACCAGCTGGTGACCTGACAAAGGGCAAAGGAGCTCTTAAGAGTCAATGGCCATCCAAAATCACCGGGAGAGATGACCCCTTAGCCTTTGTCAAGGCAGAATTCTAGGAGAAGGAAAACTCTGATATAACACCTGCAACCCTGATGGTATCCAATGATGTTGACTTGTTCTTCTTTTTGGTAAATATCATCTTGGTTAAGAGAGTGGGACTGGCTTTGTGCAGTGCCTTTGCTCACTATAAAAGCTTCACGGCACAGGCATTGCTTTATATCTGGAGATCTCTCTGCACCTGTCGTCACATGGTACCATGGGCCCAGCACTATGTGTCAATAATTGTCACAAGTGTAGTGTTTGTACCAGAGTTTTCAAATCGCTGGCTGGACTAAAAAGTCACACTCGTTCAGCTCATCGGTAGGGGTTCTCCTACATGGATATAAAGTAGTGGCCGTACTCGAAAACGAGTTGGCAGCCACCATGTATGTATGTATGTATGTATGTATGTATGTATGTATGTATGTATGTATGTATGTATGTATGTATGTATGTATGTATGTATGTATGTAAGTATGTATGTATGTATGTACATATGCACGCATGTATTCATGTATGTATTTAGGTATGTACTTATGTATCTATGTATTATATTAAACATATGTGTGTGCAGGTATACACATGTATATGTGTATATATATGTATATAAATATGAAGAGAGAGAAAGAGGGAGAGAGAGAGAGAGAGAGAGAGAGAGAGAGAGAGAGAGAGAGAGAGAGAGAGAGAGGGGGAGAGAGATGTGTGTGTTGTGTATGACTTTACCATAATGCTAATCGATTTATGTGTACGAAGCATTATTTAGTCAAGACTGTTTATTTGTTTATTTACATGGGAAATGATAATAATAAGAAAACAATAGAGAGAAGGAATTATTCAGATTCAATTTAGTGCGGGACAATTATTTGCTTTTCTTATTGAGTGAAAATACTAATTTCCTTTGCCATGAGAAATTCAATTGCAATCCATAAAATCTACTAACAGACGTAGAGCTACATACATACATACATACATACATACATACATACATACATACATACATACATACATACATACATACATACATACACACATACATACATAATACATACATACATACATACACACGCACATCGATACATACACACGCACATACACATACATACACAAACACATACATACATACATGCATACATACATACCTATACACAAATATATATGAGTGCATATATGTATATATATACACACACACACATATATATATATGTGTGTGTGTTTACACACTGTCGAAAGAAAAAGAAAACAAGCCATTTAAAAGACGTAAATAGTAATAATAATAATAATAATAATGATAATAATGCTTTCTTTATTAACCACGAGGGTCTACACAAAGTAAGACATTAAGGACAGTACAGGACAATACAGGACGGTACAAATGGGCATTTCTGCGTATAAAACAAAAAAAAACAAAAACAGACGATGTAACAAAAAAAGAAACAATGAAAAATTCCCCAATAGGGGGGAGACTTCCGAGGGCCATTCGTGGAGAAAGCCCATTAAAAAAGCCACGGTGACCCTGACCACCAGAGTGCCCTCTCCCAGTTTTCCACCTTCATTTACAGGCACATATTCATAGTAGGCCCATTCACACGGGCCATTCTTGCCTCTCTCACCCATCTTTCAACAAAATGCTGGGAAGAGAGCACTTCCCTCTCTACCCTGATTTTCTTTTCAAATGAAATGTGAAAAAGTTAATTAGGGCATCACCGAAGAGGTAAGTGCTCGTCTTCAGCCCTTTCAGACGCGTCCACCATACTATCGATTTCGCCATGGCCACCAGACAGATAAAAACTGCCTACCCTTCCCGGCTAAAGGAAGAAGGCGGGGCAATCCTCACGATTGACTCAGCTGATAGCCGGATCCGTTCTACACGTGACAGCAGGTGTTCGACATAAACACACAAGTCAGCAATGCTCGGACACTGGACGAGTGCGTGCAGGACGGTTTCGTCGCCCTACGCCCATCTCGGACATGCCCGGCTGACGGCACTTCCATGTCTGTAGAGTTTATCCCGAACTGGCAAAGCTCCTCGGTAGCACTGCCAGACGAGGGATTTCTGGAAGTTCTCCATAGGCCCCGACCCGAAAGTTCTTCCGAAGAGATTGGCTAGTTGATTTTCGTCGAGGCCAAGAGTTTCCCCAAGTACGTCGTTGCTAATCCTCTATAGAACGCCAAGGTAGAGTTTCCATCGATCACATTGCCCGACTGGTCGAGGGCTGTAAGCGCCTGAAGACATTCCAATCTCCAAGCGCTCCCTCTCGGTCTTCGCTTGACCCAGGACTGCAGTTCCGCCAAAGAGACGAGCTGAGGAAAGACGCGTCTAGCAAACGGCGACCACACCTGATCACCGTCGAGGAAGAGGTGGAGATGTCGTAGTCTGAGCGCGTGTCTGCGCATCATCAGCCACGGCATGCACAGCCCTACACGTAGCGGGAGTTGACAGCAGATGGACCGCCTGACAATTCGAGCGCGTCCCTTCCACAAAAAGCGAAAGGGCAAACGCTCCAGCGCAGTCAGGCGAGGCTTAGGACAAGGCACGACAGTCAGGCGGTAGTAGATGACGGACGCATGTACGCATTCGCCACCTCCGCTCGGCCTTTCAGGGATAGCTTCCTCTCTGCCCATTTCTGGGCGAGAGAAGCCACCCTGCTCGTCACCTCGTCCCAGCTTTTGTCCATCTAGAGGTCCGGACCCAACCAGACCCCTAGCAATTTAACCGTTCCGTCCGTCCAGCGCCCGACGACGCTGTTGGACGGCATTGACCTGCCTCTCCAGGTGCCGAGCTGCAGGCCCACCGACTTTTCCTGGTTGATCATTGCTCCTGTCACCGCTTCGTATTCTCTTAGTGTAGTGCCGATTGCCTCAATGTATTTTGCGTTCGACACCACTACGGTGACATCGTCCGCATATGCTGACACGGATCTTCCGCATCCTAGTTCACGCGGGACCCCTTCAACGTCTCCAATTTGTGAAGTAATGGCTCGAGAGTCAATACCTACAAGAGGGACGAGAGGGGACATCCATGGCGGACCGAGCGCATGATGTTGAATGGTTCTGAAAGGTGAACGTTCACTCTCACCACAGAGTAGATGTCGCTGTGCATGGCAGCGATCCAGCCTCTGAAGACGGGCCCAAAACCAGCCGCCCTCAGGACTGCTGCCAGATAACGATGGTCGACCCTATCGAAAGCTTTCGACTGATCTAAGTTGATCAAGGACCCACCCATGCCAGGTTCCCTAGCTACCCTCTCCACGATGTATCGCATGAGGTGGAGGTTGTCGTGGATGGATCTGTCTGGAATGGCGCATGTCTACGCCTATCCCACCAGACTACCAGCGACAAGCGCCAACCTCTTTGCTAGCACCTTGGCCAAAATCTTGAACTCTGTGTTTAGCAGAGTTATGGCCCTGAAATTATCTATGTTACCCCCCCCCCCCTTGTTCAGATCCTTTCTCAGCAGCGCAACCGCTCTTCAGCTCACAGAGTTTGAAATCCTCCCGTTCTGTTGCCAGTTGCAGTAGACCTCAGCCAAGAGGCCCCCGAACAAGTCTGGCACCTGTACGTAAAGTTCATAGGGCAGACCATCCAAACCAGGCGATTTATCCCTTGTGCAGCCAGTCATTGCCTCCCGTACTTCAGCGGCTGTTATCGGCTTTTCGCAACACTCCGCCTCAGCGGCCGAGAGCCGCGGCAGTCCGTTGAGGTAGGCACTAAAGTCCATCCCTCGATCCGGCCCGCCGCTGAGCGAAGTGTCACTGAAAAGCTTCACACATTTGCCCGGGATCGAGTAACATGCGTCCGTCAAGGTCCACCAAAGACCGGATCGTGGCTTTGTTGCCACGACGCGCCTCCGCCACTCGGGCCCATTGAACGGCTTTCGTTCCCTCGTGTCTAAGAGCACGCACCCTAGCTCTGATAACGCAGCCTTCATGCTTTGTATTGAAGAATTGGTCAAGGGCCAATTTCGCCGCAAGTACGTCGGTCGCGATGCCTTTACTAAGCGCCTCGTCTAATTTTTAACTAGTTTTCCCTCTGCTCTATTTTTCTCTATTGCTAAAGCCTTACTAAACCCAATGGAATCTATTCTAATCGCTCTTTTCAGAGCAAACCACCATTTATTGTTGACGATGGCCCCCGCCAACGCCCGCTTAACTAGTTCGCTAATCCGGTCTCTGTAGTCCTTGCGCGCTGTTAATGACGCGTTTAGCTTCCAGTAGCCGGGTCCCTGTCTATGAAGCCTATCTAAGTCAACCTCATAGATCACGAATTTGTGGTCCGTGTAGTCGACTATTTTGAAATGTGAACAGCCTATGCTAGGCCTATCTATTTCCCTACAAAATACCCTATCTAGATATGATCTGGATGACCCGATGCAGTTTATCCATGTCCACATTGGCTCATTCGGGAAATTAGACGGTACCTGTCAGACAGTTGAAACCGTCTGAGCAGGTTTGCGAGGCTTTTACACCCTCCTCCCCTATCCGCTAATCCCACACAGTCCCAGCGTGCTTCTAAAATCCCGTTCACTCGCCCACTAACACTAAAAAGCGGGATGTTCCAAGAAAGGTCTCCAGACGCCGGAAGAAATCAGGCCGCCTTGGTCACGTCCAACACCACCAACTTACCTTCTGGGTCCAGGAAGATGGCCCGTATGGCGAGATCCAAACCTCTCCGAAAAAGCACAGCAACTGCAACGCCCGATCCAGGACGGCTGGGAGATGCGTACACATCGTAGCCGCTGAAGATCGGTGCGAAGGCTCTTGCTTCGGAGATTCTGGTCTCGCTGATGGCCACCACATCTATGTTTAGTGACCTGAGGATGTTGAGCAGGTGGTCCTGCTTTCATGACGACCCCAGGCCACGCGCATTTTAGCTGCCTATTCTGAGTGAGGTCATGTTGAAATGGAGTGGAAAAAGATGGGAAATACCACTTACCTCACATCTCGTAGAGGAAAGATGGTTTCTCCATCCTTCTCACTGCTTGTGGCCTCCTTCGGAAGGATGTCCTTATAAATCCTCCTGGAGAGTGTTTGTCGGAAGTCTCCGATGTCCTTGGGGAACTTTTGTTTTAGTGTCGTGTACGTTTTCTGTGTGATGCGAGTGATTTGTATGTCAGGAGGTTGTGTGAACATTTGGGGTGTTGTGTAGTCGTTTTCTGTGATGCTGGTGTTGTGTTGGATGTAGTGTAATAATTGGTTGTTGTTCAAATTTAATGCTGTGTGTATCATTTTGGCTGTTTTGTTTTGTTTGCGTTTGCTGTGGGTTTGTTTCTGTTTCGCTTTTGGGTGATTTTTGTGGTGTTGGGGTTAATGATGGTGATGATGTTGGTGTTTGTGGTGATGGGGCTGGTGTGGGTGGTGGCATAGCTGTCTTAACGTTTCTGTTTGTTTGCTTATTTGTTTCCCCGGCATTTTGTTTTTGGAGGGAGAAGGAAGAGGATTTTTTCTTTCTGGGGTTCTTTTTTTCTTTTTTTTTTTTGCTGATACTATTTCCCACTCTTCCTCATCGTCAAAATCTGTCTCCAGTTGGGATAGTAGGGGAGTGGAAAATCCTCCACAGGCGTTGGTTTTGGTTGTGGCGTGGTGGATGGTGGAGGCGCTGGTGCTAGTTCTGGCGCGGTGGGTGGTGGTGGTGTTGGTTTTGTTACTGTTGCTGGGGATGTTGCTGCTACAGTTGTTGCTGCCATTTCTGCTGCTGGTAGATTTGATGGTTGAGTCACTGGGGTGGGTAGGAGAGGTGGCCTCAACTTTTTAGCATGAGGGAAGAAAGCCTTTAGGTGGGTTACTTCGCTACAAACTACACACCTAGGCCTTCTATCCTCAACGATTACGGTGAGTTGAATGCCGTCATTGAGGTCTATCACCAATTTCCTAAATGTTTTTTTGGTCCGCTTGGATCAGGAGCTCCATCCCAGATCCGGACCAATTCTTCTGCTTTTCTTTCGTTACCTCAATTATTTTCCTGTTGGCCTCGATGCCGGCGAGGACGGTAGCCATTAGCCAGGGAATTTCGATGGCCGGCGGAATGTGGGCCACCCTGATCTTCACGAGTCTCTGACCACAATAGCTTGGGATGAGTGTGAATTCGTCACTTCTTAATGGGGCCACGGAGTGCTCTCTGGCTTCCTGTGGTGTTCCAAAGCACACGTCCACGGTTCCATATTTCTGCCCACGTCTGATGTGGGTTTTTTTCGCCTACACATGCCCCAAAGCTTTTTGTATCTGGGACTCGGATGCCCGTTCCACTCGGCGTGATTTTGTGTTTATCGTCCGATATGACACGGTGCATAGGCGCCGATGCTCCATTTTATTAGATGGGGTGGGGGTGGGTGAGGCTGACCATGTAGCCATCTTTTTTTACCATTCTCTTGGCTTCATTTAATTCATCCTGGCTTACCTCGATTGTTTCGCTTTTCTTGGCTGCTTTGCCAAACGACACATTTTGTTTTGCGCTGGTGTTGATGTTGTTGTTGTTATTGCTAGTTTTGTTATTGTTATTTTTAGTTTCAGTTGTGGTGGTGGTAGTGTCAGTGGTGTTCGGCGTGGAAGAATCTATTCTGGGTGAATCCATTTCGATGTCACGAGATAATAATTTATTTTATTTTGTTTCTGTTGTCGCTGTGGTGGTGGTGGAGGTGGCGGCTTTAACACCTGCAGTTATTGGTAATGGCGGGAAATGAATGTCTGCATGTGACAAATTTAAATTATTGCCACTGCTTATATTTGGCAACTGTAGTAATACTTACAATGGTAGTGTTGGTGTGAGGTGTTAGTTTGTGAGGAAGGCTGTCAGCTTTGTGTGGCTGAGAGCCGTCCATGTTTATTTTCAAAGAAAGTTTTTGTTTGATAATTATAAAAGTTTAAATTTTGGGCTTGAAGGCGCCAAATTTCTTAGTGTCCTATTCAGAAAGCAATATATGTGAACTTATAAATACTTAACAACAAAAAGTTTCCATAACTGGCAATTTGAAACAACTGAAAACAACAAGCCTTTGCAGAGCTCACGATAATACGATTTCCTACGTAGATCGCCAATAATAATAATAATAATAATAATTAGATTACAAAAAGGCATTCGACATGGTACCTCATTCTTGGATAACCAAAAGCCTAGAGATCTTCAAGGTGGCATATAACATCAGACAGTTGTTGAGCAAAAGTATGAAGTCCTGGGAAACAGAGTTAACATCGGGTGGAGAATCCTTGGGCGTGAAGATCAAGAGAGGTATCTTCCAGGGAGATAGTTTGTCCCCTCTGGTGTTTGTCCTTGCCCTGATACCCCTGACCGTTATATTGCGAAAGGTGAGAGCAGGATACAAGTTGGGAAAAGGAGAGCTTACTATCAACCACCCCCTCTTCATGGACGATCTTAAACTCTTTGGGAAGAGTGAGAAGGAGTTGGATGTACTTGTTGACACTGTCCATATTTTCAGCAATGATATATGTATGGAATTTGGAATTAATAAGTGTGGAGTCCTAGTTATGAAGAGGGGTAAATTGAGCAGAAGCAATGGAATCCAGATACCAATAGGTGAGATGATAAAGGAAATTGACACTGAAGAGGGATACAAATATTTAGGTGTTCTGGAGGCAGATGATATCAAGAACAAAAAAATGAAGGAATTGATACATAAGGAGGGTAAGGAGCGTATTAAAGTCACATCTGAACAGTAGGAATGTCATAAGTGCAGTAAATTCCCGAACTGTGTCTATTATTAGGTACAGTGCGGGAATTCTGAAATGGAATGTTACTGAACAAAAAGAAATCGATAGGAAGACTAGGAAGCTATTGACTATCTACAACATGTTCCACAAGAGGAGTGATGTCGATATACTCTACTTAAAGAGATCTGAAGGTGGAAGAGGTCTTATCAGCATAGAGGACTATGTTTAGATGGAGAAAAACAACCTGCACAAATACGTGACGGACAGTAAGGAGCCAATGCTCAAAATTGTACTGAAGGAGAAGGCAATAGACCAGGGGATGTCCAAGGAGGAAACAACAACAAGGAGGAAGAGCAACCTTCATGAAAAATCCCTTCATGGTACCTTCTTTAAGAAAACTGAATTTAGAGATCCACAGACATGGAACTGGTTAAAAAGAAGAGACCTTAAAAAAGCTACAGAAGGAATGCTAATGGCTGCGCCAGAGCAAGCCCTCAGAACGAAGTGGGTGAAACACCATATTTACAAGGAGGAGGCTAGCTCACTGTGTAGGATCTGTGGAGAGAGAGAGAGAGGAGACTGTGGCTCACATTGTATCCGAGTGTAAACACCTAGTCCAGACTCACTATAAAGGCTGGAGACATGATGTGATAGGCAGGGTGATCCACTGGCATCTATGCAAATTAAACAATTTACCACATTCTGAGAAGTGGTATGAGCATAAGCCATAGTCGGTGATAGAAAACGATCAGGTGAAGGTGCTATGGGATTTTAGGATACAGACGGACAAGAAATTAGAACACAATAGGCCTGACCTGGTGGTTTTGGACAAGGAAAAAAGATCGTGCCTGATTGTAGATGTAGCCTGCCATTTGACACGAGAGTGCAAGAAAAGGAGAGGGAGAAAATTAACCGATACCAGGACTTAAAGTGGGAGTTAAAAAGTATTTGATACTGCCATGAAATCAAGGTCGTCTCGATTGTCATAGGCGCACTAGACAATACCTCAAAGAGTTTCCAAGGATGGTTAAAGAAGATTAGTCCAGCCCCGCTTTTTGGAACACTTCAAAAGGCATGCTTGCTGGGAACAGCAAGAACCCTCCGATACGTCCTGAATATCTGAGGCTGCAGGTAGCGGCTTGATATTAATTTCAACAAACTTTCCAGTTAAATAACATGAATGACTGAGACTCAAAGAACAACAATAATAATAATGATTTCTTTATCAGCCACTCAGGGTTTACATTAAAACGGCACAGGATGATACAGGAAGGTACAGTGTATTTTTTGTGTAAAATAAAATCTTGTAACAAAGATTTAGAAAAATATTTTAAAAAATCAAACATAGCTAATTTCTCAAAGGTGGGGAGTCCTCCGAGTGTCACTCGGGGAAAAAGCTCACAAAAAGCTACGATCACCCTGACCTCTAGGGCAAGTGCCTCCTCCCAGCTGTTTTCCAATCAAGATCCATATACTGAAGGCAGGCCTATTCACTCGGGCCATACTCATTACTTTTACCCACTTTCGAACAAAGTTTCGAAGGTAACTCTTCCCGCTCCATCCCGATTTCCCCCTTCAAGTGAAACCTGTAAAAGTTAATCAGGGTTTCGCCGAAGAGGACTCCCGCCACACTGCCTCTTTCGCCATAGCCACCAGTCAGATAAGAACTTGCCGTCCCTACCCTCTAATGGGAGACAGCGGAGAGATCTTCATACGGGACTAAGTTGATAGTCGGATCTGTCACACTCCCAACAGCAGGTGCTTGACTTAAACTAACGACTTACAGAACTGGGGATCCTCCTGTTCTGTTGTCAGTTGTAGTAGACGTCTATCAAGAGCTCGCCAAACATATCTGGCATGTAAATGTAAAGCTCGTAGGGCAGACCATATAAACCAGGCGATTTGCTCTTCGTACATTCAGCCGTTGCCTCTCGTATTTCAGCTGCTGTTATTGACTTTTTGCAACACTCCGCCTCACTGGTCGAGATCGCGACAGGCCGTTGAAGTAGGCATTAAAGTCTATCTCGCGATCCGGCCCACCGCTGCCTCCGAACAGTTGAGTGAAGTGCTACTGAAAAGCCACACATCCTCTCGAGATCGAGTAGCATGCGCCCATCGTGGTCTACCAAAAACCGGGTTATGACTTTGTCCCCAAGAGGTGCCCTATATATTTTTACCTTTGTTTTATATAGCAAAGGAAAAATGTATAACACCAAATTTATGTGGAGAATTATATATGGTAATATATAATTGCAAGACAGTTTAGAAATAACTCAATGTGCTTATATATTAATCTGAAGAAAGAAGAGACTTTTTAGGGAGAAAAGTTGCAATGTCAGACATAAACACAGAAGAAATATAATGAAAATTACAGATGGAAAAATTTGTTTTTAAATCATTTAAAATTCTTTACACATGTTTCCACAGCATGTGTAAAGAATTAAAAATGATTTTAAAACATATATGATTGATTATAAATAAATATATATACACACACACACACACACACACACACACACACACACACACACACACACACACACACACACATATATATATATATATATATATATATATATCTTCTAACTTTAATTTTATACCTAATTGTGTATGGTTAACGGTATATTTAATCGATTTCCACGTGCTGTTGAAATGTTTGGTAAATATTCTACGGCGGTTGGCCGCGAAGAGATTGCTGTCATTTATTTATCTACTATTTCTTCATAGGTGCCTTTTAATCTTATAGCCTGGTCTAATTGATTTTTTGTGTGGTTAATTATGCTAATTGGGAGAGGAAATGGTGTATATATATTATCAAATGATTCTATGGACATACTTTATAGTATATATATATATATATATATATATATATATATATATATATATACATTATACACACACACACACTGTATATGTGTGTATATACGTATAGATGCATATGTATATAAATATACTTAGATTTATAGATATATATAGATAGATAGATGTGTAATAGGATTGGCCGTGTAGTTGCTAGTTAAGGTAACTTAAAATGGAATGAAAATAAGAAGAAAGCAAGAACAGGGGGGGGGGGGTCCTCATAAGTTGTCTACTGGGGATCTCGGATATCTCAACGCTTTATATATATATATATATATATATATATATATATATATATATATATATATATATAGAGAGAGAGAGAGAGAGAGAGATACTATATACTAAAGTATATATATATAACCTTTATTAAATATTGTATTGCGTGTAATGAAAATTTTATCTGAGTCAAGAATAATGGAACTACGCGTGCTTCCACAACAAAAACCACACACACACATATATTATATATGTATATACATATCCATAAACGATAAACAAAACACGCACATACACACAAATGAGAAATATTATTTTTGACATGGAGACTCACGATACGGACTACATCCTGCAGATGCGCAACAGTACCAATGATACTCCAGGAATTTCCACCTCAGGCCCCATCTCAGCACGCCGGATTTCTTACCTTCCCTTCTCACCTATTTTAAAAAAAGGTTGTTTTTTTTTTCAACTTTCCAACCTCCGCTTTTCCAACCTCCCCTCTCTCTCCAAAAATTGCTCTTTCCTGATGACAGACTAATGTCCGCTACGCTGAAATATATATTCATTTATTTATTTTCATTCTCATGCATGAAACTAATAAGACTTTGTGTTTTTGCATCTCTGTTTTTGACTTGTTTATTCTTGAATTACACACACACACACACACACACACACACACACACACACACACACACACACACACACACACACACACACACACACACACACACACACACACACACACACATATATATGTGTATGTATATCTATCTATCTATCTATATAATATATATATACATACATACATACATACATACATACATACATACATACATACATACATACATACATATATATATATATATATATACATATTCATGTATGAATAATGCTTAAAGTAAATATTGAAAGAGGTGGGGGAATAACATTTGTGAATATTTGCTTTATCTGGAGATGGAGATGTGATTTTCCCCCATGATACTCAGTCATACGTCATACGACACATTGCAAAATAAGCTATATTCTCATTTAAAATGTGTGTGTACATTTGGGATTTCTCCTTTCTCAATGTCTCTTCATTGTTATGCTTATTCTCTTTGTTTTCTTTACCCTCGCCCTTTCTCTCTCTCTCTCTCTCTCTCTCTCTCTCTCTCTCTCTCTCTCTCTCTCTCTCTCCCTTTTCTCACCCTCTTCTTATTTCTTTTCATTTCCGCAAATCAATATCAATACATAGAAAGAAAACAAAGATGTTATTTGGATGAATGTTATTTGAACGAATGACAGAAAAAAGAAAATATAAAAAAGTCAGTTTTGTTTTGGCTGTGCTTGTAAACAGGAGTTCGATCCAGGAAGGAATTTAATATCAACCACTTACATGATAAAAACAACAACAACAACAACAACAACAACAACACGTGTTGTGGTGCGGTAGTGGTGTAGGTAGGACACCAATTCTACTAATCCATGCCACGTACACGTGAGTCATTGATGTTGCTTATCGTCATGTTAGATCTGGTTTAGCAGATGTATGATCTAAACCAGTCATGGGCAACCTTTTTCGAGAATCGGGCCGCATGAGATATGGCTCATCATCAGGCGGGCCGCAAGTGCTAATTTACATTCGTGCCCACATTAAAAAAAGGACTGTAACTCAGGTTGTTTTGATTTGTTTCTTCAGATTTCGTACACGTTGTTTTCCTCGATCGTAAAAATGATAGAAATATAAATTACAAGTGAAAAATTGGGGTAAACAAATCAGAAAGATTTCACTTAGGGGACTTAAGCGAGCCATTCAGAAAGCTTAGCGGACCGCAGGTTGCCCTTGACTGATCTAAACCAATGCTTCTCAAGCGGGTTATGTTTGGCTCCCTAGGGAGGAATTTACGCCGAGTGGCGACTGAGAAAAAACAGTGTATATTGTGTATATATCAAATGAAATATCAATAGACCAAACTCTAGTGTATATTGTGTATATATCAAATGAAATATCAATATACCCAACTCTAGTGTATATTGTGTATATATCAAATGAAATAGCATTGTACTCAACTACAGTGTATATTGTGTATATATCAAATGAAATATCAATATACCCAACTCTAGTGTATATTGTGTATATATCAAATGAAATAGCATTGTACTCAACTACAGTGTATATTGTGTATATATCAAATGAAATATCAATATACCCAACTCTAGTGTATATTGTGTATATATCAAATGAAATATCATTGTACTCAACTACAGTGTATATTGTGTATATATCAAATGAAATATCAATATACCCAACTCTAGTGTATATTGTGTATATATCAAATGAAATAGCATTGTACTCAACTCTAGTGTATATTGTGTATATATCAAATGAAATATCATTGTACTCAACTACAGTGTATATTGTATATATAAAGGATCTTTGGAGTAACGTTACTCGATAAAGTGCGTAGCTCGGAGATCAGAGTGTCACTTCAGGTAGAGCCGATACTTCTCCGAATTGAGATATCACGGCTCCGATACTATGGGCATGTGGTTAGAATGACTCAGGAAAGAATCTCTGGGCAGATTTTACGAGCAAAACCAACCGGTAAGAGACCCAGAGGTAGACCCTGAGCAAGATGGTTGGATAACATCCAGGAGCTTGGCTGGTCTCGCTTGGGGATCCAGCTGGATCAGTTGAAGACAGTTGTTTCTGAAAGGACCCGCTGGAAGGAGTGTTTGAGGACTCTGCCCTTACGACCCTCTCAGGAATAAGTAGGCGAAGAAGAAGAAGAAAAAGAAGAAGAAGAAGAAGAAATACTAATATACCCAACTATAGTGTACATTGCGTATATATCAAATGAAGAACCAGCATACCCATTGTGTATATATCAAATGTACATTGTAGATTGTGTATATACCAAATGAAATATTAATATACCTAAACATAGTATATATTGTATATATATTAAGTGAAATATTAATACACCCAACGATAGTGCATATTGTGTATATATCAAATGGAATATCAGTATACACAGCTATATAGTACATTGTATATATATCAAGTGAAATACCAATATACCCTACTATAAGAATGATTCCAAATTAACAGTTCACGAAAAAAAAAAAAAAAATGCTGCTTTAGAATTAATCATGTTTGGGACAACGCAATTATTGAGGTTTAAAAAGCCTGCTCACGTTAACATGGTGTTTGGGTGAAAAGGCACTAGATGGCAATTCAAAATAGGGAGAAGTTGAGGAAATTCGGGATTGCAAGGTGAGAAATGTGACTTGGATCTCTGATAACCCCTGGACTATACAATTATTGAAGTTTAAAATGGTATCTCGTGTTAATATGGTGATAGGGCGAACTATTAATATATGGGCAATTTAAAATAGGGAGGAATTGAGGTATTCCGGGATTGCAAACGTGTGACGTGTGTATCATATGGATAACAACAACAACAAAATGGAGTAAATACAAGATGAGAACAAAGACGAAACACAGAGGAGAAAGATATCAGTCGCTCTCCGACAGGTTTGCAGTCGAGCCCGTAGCAATGGACACTTCTGGTGTCCAGCCTCTCGAGCTGGAAGGGCTCTTCCAGCGCGTCTCCCTCACCATACTCCGGGGAAACGCTTTCTCTATTCAGTCCGCCGGGGCCGCGGGACGGCCAGCGTATGGACCCCCATTCGCTCATTATAGTGAGAGATGGCGAAAGCGGGAGAGACGGAGGCAGTGACTGTGGGAGTTTGGTTCCTTTGTGTTCGGACCTGGTGAATATACACCAGGTCCGAATGTGTGTCCATGAAATATATACATATATTTCATGGACACACACTTACACTAGTGCAGTAATATGTAATCTTTCCTCAAATTACAAGCATTTATTTTAATGTATACATGAGAACACAGACATTGTAAAGGACACAGGAGAAAACTGCTTAGACCTTTAGAAATAAATATAACAATTAAACAACCATGAATGGATTAGTTATTTAACTAATAAACTGTAGTAGCTCAACTGGTGTCTGTGATTTTATTGGCAGCGAGACCCCCCCCCCCCCTTCCCCCCCAAATGTGTGTGTGTGTGTGTGTGTGTGTGTACGCAGGTGTGTATATATGTGTGTGTGTGTGTGTGTGTGTGTGCGAGAGAGAGAGAGAGAGACGGAGTAGGAGAAAATAAATAGTTGAGTTGCGATGTCAGAAAACGATAAAGAAATGATAGATAAATAAACTATTGGTATGGGATACAAAGAAGAATATAGCTTTAGAAAGTTGAGAGAAGAGAAGAAGATACAACACTAGACCTTGTTTCAAAACCTATTTTTATATTTGTATATATGTATTTCCAGTACGTCAACTTCAGACTGAAGCTCTCTCTTTTTCTGACAATGTCGATTTTTAAACAAGCTCTTTTCCGGCTGTATTATTCAGTTAAAATGATCAATGAGTATGGCAGTTAATGCTCTTTCAAATCTTAATTACTGACACAACAAATCAATGTTTTAGTACACACCAAATAAATCTACTTATATGATCAGAACATTCAAACAACTTTGCCAAATTATGCTTTTGTTGTGGCAAATTAAACCTTTGAATAGTTTAAATGCTACATGTTTTGTTTTTTTGCTTCATTAATTGGCTTCTTAGGCGTTCTTATAGAATTCATGTATGAAAAAAGATTATTAATTCTTCATAGTAATTCATCATATTTTATTAGTTTTTCTCTACATATCCCTCCCTACATTCTTCCATCAATTTATCGTTCGTACTTGATGACTGGGTCTAAATATGGAAGGTCAGCTGGAGTGGAAGTAAATTGTTTGTGTACATTATGAAGTGGAAAGAGTTAAGCGGCAATGCCATTACTTTATCAATGGAGAACGGCGACTCCTATATAAGTCATGTTTGGTTGAGCGAGGACCATTAAGAATATTTCGCCAATATGTAAGAGAAACACTTAGCTGGGACCAGAAAGTTATTCATCCCACCATCTATCAATCCATCCATACACCTATCCATCCATCTATTCATCAATCCATTCATTTATTTATCCATTCATCCATCTGCCCATCCATCCATCCATGCGCCTGCCTGTCTATCTATCTCTTTCTCTCCTTCCTCACCACCATCTATCTACATGTCTTATCTAATTATCCATCCATCACCAAATCCATTCCTGCGCCTGTCTATCGCTCTGACTCTGTCTTTCTTTATCTGTCAAACTCTTTCTCTTTCTATCTCCCTCTCTATTTATCTTTATATCTTATCTGCCCATCCATGTATCAATCTATCCACCCATCCACTCACCCATGAAAATATAGGGTCGAGTCAATAGAGTGCGAAGATGTTATTTCGTACACCACATAGCCAGCACATTTTATCTGTAGTATAAGTACTTAACTAATAATTATTTCCAGCAACCAATTTCCAGATATCACGGATAACAAGTTTACGAATGTGTTTCTTAATTTGCACACACACATACCCCCCCCCCTCACACGCATATACATATGTATATATATATATATATGAATTACAAGTGGGCATAGCAACACATTTCTCCATCTCTCTTAACTTTTGAAAATCATGAAACTTATGAGACCGCTGTGTGAATATTTGGCTGTGCGGAATTTAGGGTAAAAACCACGCTGTTCGTCAGCTAGCTTTGACTCGACAATATCCCTACATCTCTTTACCAGAGACTTAGCATACACTTTATCGGAGCGGCTTAACAAAGAGATCATTTTATAAATTGGAGCAATCACTCTTGTCTCTGCTTTTGAAAATTGGGATTATCACTCTCAATATTCATTACTTAGGTGTCTTTCCAGAGATCCAGGCCACCCGATCCATCTCAGTCGAATTTTATTTCCCCAGCATTGATGCTCCATTAGATCCCTTTAATTGCTCTTGTGACCTCAGCCACCGAGAGATTAGTCATCACTCCCAGATAAACCTCGAGTACATCAGGAGATGCTGTTGTGATCGGATTTAGGAGATCAACAACGGATTCTCTCCACCTCGTGAGGATACACCTCTCTGTAGAAAGGAGAACCCCAGATGCTTTGCTGGTAGCAGGAGTGGAGGAGGACGTTTATTACGGACCACTCCGTCATTTCAAATTGGATTTGATATTTTTGAAGTTCAATGATTTTGACATTAGATTGTCTATGTTTGATACATCAGTCAAGCATTCGATTTTAGATGCAGTACTGCATCTATCGATTAATGGAAATGCATGTGACAGTTAAAGGGAAGCAGCAGTAAAACACTCTTGCCAAGGAAATCCTTCACAACACTCCCTCACTAGTCAATTACTACAGCAACACTCTCGTTAGATAAGAACTTCACAACACTTCCTCGCTAGCAAACCATTTACAACACTCACTCGCCATTCAAGCCTTTCGCAACACCTTCAACTGTTAAGTCCTTTACAACATTCCCTTGCTAATAAAGCCCATTCTCGATTTCATGATATCGCCACTTCTCATTTTCAAAACCAAGGGGCTCATTGTTTACGCTAGAAATATTTATAATAATTGTTTCTACTTTTGGCACAAGGTCAGCAATTACCCAGTGCATTACGGGTACTTTATTTTATCGACCCAGTAAGGATGAAAGGTAAAGTTAATCTTGGCGGAATTTGAACTATTGATGTTACTGGAGTTATTGTTAGTGCTGATGATCGTGTTGGTAATGTTGGGGTTACTGTTGTTGTTGTTAGTGCTGATGATCGTGTTGGTAATGTTGGGGTTACTGGTGTTGTTGTTAGTGCTGATGATCGTGTTGGTAATGTTGGGGTTACTGTTGTTGTTGTTAGTGCTGATGATCGTGTTGGTAATGTTGATGTTACTGGTGTTGTTGTTAGTGCTGATGATCGTGTTGGTAATGTTGGTGTTACTGTTGTTGTTGTTAGTGCTGATGATCGTGTTGGTAATGTTGATGTTACTGGTGTTGTTGTTAGTGCTGATGATCGTGTTGGTAATGTTGGTGTTACTGTTATTGTTAGTGCTGATGATCGTGTTGGTAATGTTGGTGTTACTGGTGTTGTTGTTAGTGCTGATGATCGTGTTGGTAATGTTGATGTTACTGGTGTTGTTGTTAGTGCTGATGATCGTGTTGGTAATGTTGGTGTTACTGTTGTTGTTGTTAGTGCTGATGATCGTGTTGGTAATGTTGGTGTTACTGAGTTGTTGTTAGTGCTGATGATCGTGTTGGTAATGTTGGTGTTACTGAGTTGTTGTTAGTGCTGATGATCGTGTTGGTAATGTTGGTGTTACTGGTGTTGTTGTTAGTGCTGATGATCGTGTTGGTAATGTTGGTGTTACTGGTGTTGTTGTTAGTGCTGCTGATCGTGTTGGTAATGTTGGTGTTACTGAGTTGTTGTTAGTGCTGATGATCGTGTTGGTAATGTTGGTGTTACTGTTGTTGTTGTTAGTGCTGATGATCGTGTTGGTAATGTTGGTGTTACTGGTGTTATTGTTAGTGCTGATGATCGTGTTGGTAATGTTGGTGTTACTGAGTTGTTGTTAGTGCTGATGATCGTGTTGGTAATGTTGGTGTTACTGTTGTTGTTGTTAGTGCTGATGATCGTGTTGGTAATGTTGGTGTTACTGTTGTTGTTGTTAGTGTTGATGATCGTGTTGGTAATGTTGGTGATACTGGTGTTGTTGTTAGTGTTGATGATCGTGTTGGTAATGTTGGTGTTACTGGTGTTGTTGTTAGTGTTGATGATCGTGTTGGTAATGTTGGTGTTACTGGTGTTGTTGTTAGTGCTGATGATCGTGTTGGTAATGTTGGTGTTACTGTTGTTGTTGTTAGTGCTGATGATCGTGTTGGTAATGTTGGTGTTACTGCTGTTGTTGTTAGTGCTGATGATCGTGTTGGTAATGTTGGTGTTACTGTTGTTGTTGTTAGTGCTGATGATCGTGTTGGTATTGTTGGTGTTACTGTTGTTGTTGTTAGTGTTGATGATCGTGTTGGTAATGTTGGTGTTACTGGTGTTGTTGTTAGTGTTGATGATCGTGTTGGTAATGTTGGTGTTACTGGTGTTGTTGTTAGTGCTGATGATCGTGTTGGTAATGTTGGTGTTACTGGTGTTGTTGTTAGTGCTGATGATCGTGTTGGTAATGTTGGTGTTATTGTTGTTGTTGTTAGTGCTGATGATCGTGTTGGTAATGTTGGTGTTACTGTTGTTGTTGTTAGTGCTGATGATCGTGTTGGTAATGTTGGGGTTACTGTTGTTGTTGTTAGTGCTGATGATCGTGTTGGTAATGTTGGTGTTACTGGTGTTGTTGTTAGTGCTGATGATCGTGTTGGAAATGTTGGTGTTACTGGTGTTGTTGTTAGTGTTGATGATCGTGTTGGTAATGTTGGTGTTACTGTTGTTGTTGTTAGTGCTGATGATCGTGTTGGAAATGTTGGTGTTACTGATGTTGTTGTTAGTGTTGATGATCGTGTTGGTAATGTTGGTGTTACTGTTGTGTTGTTAGTGCTGATGATCATGTTGGTAATGTTGGTGTTAATGTTGTTGTTGTTAGTTCTGATGATCGTGTTGGTAATGTTGGTGTTACTGTTGTTGTTGTTAGTGCTGATGATCGTGTTGGTAATGTTGGTGTTACTGTTGTTGTTGTTAGTGCTGATGATCGTGTTGGTAATGTTGGTGTTACTGATTTTGTTGTTAGTGCTGATGATCATGTTGGTAATGTTGGGGTTACTGTTGTTGTTGTTAGTGCTGATGATCGTGTTGGTGATGTTGGTGTTACTGTTGTTGTTTTTAGTGCTGATGATCATGTTGGTAATGTTGGTGTTACTGGTGTTGTTGTTAGTGCTGATGATCGTGTTGGTGATGTTGGTGTTACTGATTTTGTTGTTAGTGCTGATGATCATGTTGGTAATGTTGGTGTTACTGGTGTTGTTGTTAGTGCTGATGATCGTGTTGGTGATGTTGGTGTTACTGTTGTTGTTTTTAGTGCTGATGATCGTGTTGGAAATGTTGGTGTTACTGATGTTGTTGTTAGTGTTGATGATCGTGTTGGTAATGTTGGTGTTACTGTTGTTGTTGTTAGTGCTGATGATCGTGTTGGTAATGTTGGTGTTACTGATTTTGTTGTTAGTGCTGATGATCATGTTGGTAATGTTGGGGTTACTGTTGTTGTTGTTAGTGCTGATGATCGTGTTTGTAATGTTGATGTTACTGGAGTTATTGTTAGTGCTGATGATCGTGTTGGTAATGTTGATGTTACTGTTGTTGTTGTTAGTGCTGATGTTCGTGTTGGTAATGTTGGTGTTACTGTTGTTGTTGTTAGTGCTGATGTTCGTGTTGGTAATGTTGGTGTTACTGTTGTTGTTGTTAGTGCTGATGTTCGTGTTGGTAATGTTGGTGTTACTGTTGTTGTTGTTAGTGCTGATGATCGTGTTTGTAATGTTGGTGTTACTGTTGTTGTTGTTAGTGCTGATGTTCGTGTTGGTAATGTTGGTGTTACTGTTGTTGTTGTTAGTGCTGATGTTCGTGTTGGTAATGTTGGTGTTACTGTGTTGTTGTTAGTGCTGATGATCGTGTTGGTAATGTTGGTGTTACTGTTGTTGTTGTTAGTGCTGATGTTCGTGTTGGTAATGTTGGTGTTACTGTTGTTGTTGTTAGTGCTGATGATCGTGTTTGTAATGTTGATGTTACTGGAGTTATTGTTAGTGCTGATGATCGTGTTGGTAATGTTGATGTTACTGTTGTTGTTGTTAGTGTTGATGATCGTGTTGGTAATGTTGGTGTTACTGTTGTTGTTGTTAGTGCTGATGATCGTGTTGGTAATGTTGGTGTTACTGTTGATGTTGTTAGTGCTGATGATGGTGTTGGTAATGTTGGTGTTACTGTTGTTGTTGTTAGTGCTGATGATCGTGTTGGTAATGTTGGCGTTACTGGTGTTGTTGTTAGTGCTGATGATCGTGTTGGTAATGTTGGTGTTACTACTGTTGTTGTTAGTGCTGATGATCGTGTTGGTAATGTTTGTGTTACTGGTGTTGTTGTTAGTGCTGATGATCGTGTTGGTAATGTTGGTGTTACTGAGTTGTTGTTAGTGCTGATGATCGTGTTGGTAATGTTGGTGTTACTGTTGTTGTTGTTAGTGCTGATGATCGTGTTGGTAATGTTGGTGTTACTGTTGTTGTTGTTAGTGTTGATGATCGTGTTGGTAATGTTGGTGATACTGGTGTTGTTGTTAGTGTTGATGATCGTGTTGGTAATGTTAGTGTTACTGGTGTTGTTGTTAGTGTTGATGATCGTGTTGGTAATGTTGGTGTTACTGGTGTTGTTGTTAGTGCTGATGATCGTGTTTGTAATGTTGATGTTACTGGAGTTATTGTTAGTGCTGATGATAGTGTTGGTAATGTTGGTGTTACTGTTGTTGTTGTTAGTGTTGATGATCGTGTTGGTAATGTTGGTGTTACTGTTGTTGTTGTTAGTGTTGATGAACGTGTTGGTAATGTTGGTGTTACTGGTGTTGTTGTTAGTGTTGATGATCGTGTTGGTAATGTTGGTGTTACTGGTGTTGTTGTTAGTGCTGATGATCGTGTTGGTAATGTTGGTGTTACTGGTGTTGTTGTTAGTGCTGATGATCGTGTTGGTAATGTTGGTGTTATTGTTGTTGTTGTTAGTGCTGATGATCGTGTTGGTAATGTTGGTGTTACTGTTGTTGTTGTTAGTGCTGATGATCGTGTTGGTAATGTTGGTGTTACAGTTGTTGTTGTTAGTGCTGATGATCGTGTTGGTAATGTTGGTGTTACTGGTGTTGTTGTTAGTGCTGATGATCGTGTTGGAAATGTTGGTGTTACTGGTGTTGTTGTTAGTGTTGATGATCGTGTTGGTAATGTTGGTGTTACTGTTGTTGTTGTTAGTGCTGATGATCGTGTTGGAAATGTTGGTGTTACTGATGTTGTTGTTAGTGTTGATGATCGTGTTGGTAATGTTGGTGTTACTGTTGTTGTTGTTAGTGCTGATGATCATGTTGGTAATGTTGGTGTTACTGGTGTTGTTGTTAGTGCTGATGATCGTGTTGGAAATGTTGGTGTTACTGATGTTGTTGTTAGTGTTGATGATCGTGTTGGTATTGTTGGTGTTACTGTTGTTGTTGTTAGTGCTGATGATCATGTTGGTAATGTTGGTGTTACTGTTGTTGTTGTTAGTACTGATGATCGTGTTGGTAATGTTGGTGTTACTGTTGTTGTTGTTAGTGCTGATGATCATGTTGGTAATGTTGGTGTTACTGTTGTTGTTGTTAGTACTGATGATCGTGTTGGTAATGTTGGTGTTACTGTTGTTGTTGTTAGTGCTGATGATCATGTTGGTAATGTTGGTGTTACTGGTGTTGTTGTTAGTGCTGATGATCATGTTGGTAATGTTGGTGTTACTGGTGTTGTTGTTAGTGCTGATGATCATGTTGGTAATGTTGGTGTTACTGGTGTTGTTGTTAGTGCTGATGATGGTGTTGGTAATGTTGGTGTTACTGTTGTTAGTGCTGATGATCGTGTTGGTAATGTTGGTGTTACTGTTGTTAGTGCTGATGATCGTGTTGGTAATGTTGGTGTTACTGTTGTTGTTGTTAGTGCTGATGTTCGTGTTGGTAATGTTGGTGTTACTGTGTTGTTGTTAGTGCTGATGATCGTGTTGGTAATGTTAGTGTTACTGTTGTTGTTGTTAGTGCTGATGTTCGTGTTGGTAATGTTGGTGTTACTGTTGTTGTTGTTAGTGCTGATGATCGTGTTTGTAATGTTGATGTTACTGGAGTTATTGTTAGTGCTGATGATCGTGTTGGTAATGTTGATGTTACTGTTGTTGTTGTTAGTGTTGATGATCGTGTTGGTAATGTTGGTGTTACTGTTGTTGTTGTTAGTGCTGATGATCGTGTTGGTAATGTTGGTGTTACTGTTGATGTTGTTAGTGCTGATGATGGTGTTGGTAATGTTGGTGTTACTGTTGTTGTTGTTAGTGCTGATGATCGTGTTGGTAATGTTGGCGTTACTGGTGTTGTTGTTAGTGCTGATGATCGTGTTGGTAATGTTGGTGTTACTACTGTTGTTGTTAGTGCTGATGATCGTGTTGGTAATGTTTGTGTTACTGGTGTTGTTGTTAGTGCTGATGATCGTGTTGGTAATGTTGGTGTTACTGAGTTGTTGTTAGTGCTGATGATCGTGTTGGTAATGTTGGTGTTACTGTTGTTGTTGTTAGTGCTGATGATCGTGTTGGTAATGTTGGTGTTACTGTTGTTGTTGTTAGTGTTGATGATCGTGTTGGTAATGTTGGTGATACTGGTGTTGTTGTTAGTGTTGATGATAGTGTTGGTAATGTTGGTGTTACTGGTGTTGTTGTTAGTGTTGATGATCGTGTTGGTAATGTTGGTGTTACTGGTGTTGTTGTTAGTGCTGATGATCGTGTTTGTAATGTTGATGTTACTGGAGTTATTGTTAGTGCTGATGATCGTGTTGGTAATGTTGGTGTTACTGTTGTTGTTGTTAGTGTTGATGATCGTGTTGGTAATGTTGGTGTTACTGTTGTTGTTGTTAGTGTTGATGAACGTGTTGGTAATGTTGGTGTTACTGGTGTTGTTGTTAGTGTTGATGATCGTGTTGGTAATGTTGGTGTTACTGGCGTTGTTGTTAGTGCTGATGATCGTGTTGGTAATGTTGGTGTTACTGGTGTTGTTGTTAGTGCTGATGATCGTGTTGGTAATGTTGGTGTTATTGTTGTTGTTGTTAGTGCTGATGATCGTGTTGGTAATGTTGGTGTTACTGTTGTTATTGTTAGTGCTGATGATCGTGATGGTAATGTTGGTGTTACTGTTGTTGTTGTTAGTGCTGATGATCGTGTTGGTAATGTTGGTGTTACTGGTGTTGTTGTTAGTGCTGATGATCGTGTTGGTAATGTTGGTGTTACTGCTGTTGTTGTTAGTGCTGATGATCGTGTTGGTAATGTTGGTCTTACTGGTGTTGTTGTTAGTGCTGATGATCGTGTTGGTAATGTTGGTGTTCTTGGTGTTATTGTTAGTGCTGATGATCGTGTTGGTAATGTTGGTGTTACTGATGTTAGTGCTGATGATCGTGTTGGTAATGTTGGTGTTACTGTTGTTGTTGTTAGTGCTGATGATCGTGTTGGTAATGTTGGTGTTACTGATGTTATTGTTAGTGCTGATGATCGTGTTGGTAATGTTGGTGTTACTGGTGTTGTTGTTAGTGCTGATGATCGTGTTGGTAATGTTGGTGTTACTGGTGTTATTGTTAGTGCTGATGATCGTGTTGGTAATGTTGGTGTTACTGGTGTTGTTGTTAGTGCTGATGTTCGTGTTGGTAATGTTGGAGTTACTGATGTTGTTGTTAGTGCTGATGATCGTGTTGCTAATGTTGGTGTTACTGGTGTTATTGTTAGTGCTGATAATCGTGTTGGTAATGTTGGTGTTACTGGTGTTGTTGTTAGTGCTGATGATCGTGTTGGTAATGTTGGTGTTTCTGGTGTTATTGTTAGTGCTGATGATCGTGTTGGTAATGTTGGTGTTACTGATGTTGTTGTTACTGCTGATGATCCTGTTGGTAATGTTGGTGTTACTGTGTTGTTGTTAGTGCTGATGATCGTGTTGGTAATCTTGGTGTTGCTGCTGTTGTTGTTAGTGCTGATGATCGTGTTGGTAATGTTGGTGTTACTGTTGTTGTTGTTAGTTCTGATGATCGTGTTGGTAATGTTGGTGTTACCGGTATTGTTGTTAGTGCTGATGATCCTGTTGGTAATGTTGGTGTTACTGTGTTGTTGTTAGTGTTGATGATCGTGTTGGTAATGTTGGTGTTACTGTTGTTGTTGTTAGTGCTGATGATCGTGTTGGTAATGTTGGTGTTACTGCTGTTGTTGTTAGTGCTGATGATCGTGTTGGTAATGTTGGTGTTACTGGTGTTGTTGTTAGTGCTGATGATGGTGTTGGTAATGTTGGTGTTACTGATGTTGTTGTTAGTTCTGATGATCGTGTTGGTAATGTTGGTGTTACTGTTGTTGTTGTTAGTGCTGACGATGGTGTTGGTAATGTTGGTGTTACTGATGTTAGTGCTGATGATCGTGTTGGTAATGTTGGTGTTACTGTTGTTGTTGTTCGTGCCGATGATCGTGTTGGTAATGTTGGTGTTACTGTTGTTGTTGTTAGTGCTGATGATCGTATTGGTAATGTTGGTGTTACTGTTGTTGTTGTTAGTGCTGATGATGGTGTTTGTAATGTTGGTGTTACTGATGTTAGTGCTGATGATCGTGTTGGTAATGTTGGTGTTACTGTTGTTGTTGTTAGTGCTGATGATCGTGTTGGTAATGTTGGTGTTACTGATGTTATTGTTAGTGCTGATGATCGTGTTGGTAATGTTGGTGTTACTGGTGTTGTTGTTAGTGCTGATGATCGTGTTGGTAATGTTGGTGTTACTGTTGTTGTTGTTAGTGATGATGATCATGTTGGTAATGTTGGTGTTACTGGTGTTGTTGTTAGTGCTGATGTTCGTGTTGGTAATGTTGGTGTTACTGGTGTTGTTGTTAGTGCTGATATTCGTGTTGGTAATGTTGGTGTTACTGGTGTTGTTGTTAGTGCTGATGATCGTGTTGGTAATGTTGGTGTTACTGGTGTTGTTGTTAGTGCTGATGATCGTGTTGGTAATGTTGGTGTTACTGATGTTAGTGCTGATGATCGTGTTGGTAATGTTGGTGTTACTGTTGTTGTTGTTAGTGCTGATGATCGTGTTGGTAATGTTGGTGTTACTGGTGTGATTGTTAGTGCTGATGATCGTGTTGGTAATGTTGGTGTTACTGGTGTTGTTGTTAGTGCTGATGATCGTGTTGGTAATGTTGGTGTTACTGATGTGATTGTTAGTGCTGATGATCGTGTTGGTAATGTTGGTGTTACTGGTGTTGTTGTTAGTGCTGATGATCGTGTTGGTAATGTTGGTGTTACTGATGTGATTGTTAGTGCTGATGATCGTGTTGGTAATGTTGGTGTTACTGGTGTTGTTGTTAGTGCTGATGATCGTGTTGGTAATGTTGGTGTTACTGGTGTTGTTGTTAGTGCTGATGATCGTGTTGGTAATGTTGGTGTTACTGATGTGATTGTTAGTGCTGATGATCGTGTTGGTAATGTTGGTGTTACTGGTGTTGTTGTTAGTGCTGATGATCGTGTTGGTAATGTTGGTGTTACTGGTGTTGTTGTTAGTGCTGATGATCGTGTTGGTAATGTTGGTGTTACTGATGTTGTTGTCAGTGCTGATGATCGTGTTGGTAATGTTGGTGTTACTGGTGTTGTTGTTAGTGCTGATGATCGTGTTGGTAATGTTGGTGTTACTGATGTCAGTGCTGATGATTGTGTTGGTAATGTTGGTGTTACTGATGTTGTTGTTAGTGCTGATGATCGTGTTGGTAATGTTGGTGTTACTGGTGTTGTTGTTAGTGCTGATGATCGTGTTGGTAATGTTGGTGTTACTGGTGTTGTTGTTAGTGCTGATGTTCGTGTTGGTAATGTTGGTGTTACTGGTGTTGTTGTCAGTGCTGATGATCGTGTTGGTAATGTTGGTGTTACTGGTGTTGTTGTTAGTGCTGATGATCGTGTTGGTAATGTTGGTGTTACTGTTGTTGTTGTTAGTGCTGATGATCGTGTTGGTAATGTTGGTGTTACTGTTGTTGTTGTTAGTGCTGATGATCGTGTTGGTAATGTTGGTGTTACTGTTGTTGTTGTTAGTGCTGATGATGGTGTTGGTAATGTTGGTGTTACTGATGTTGTTGTTAGTGCTGATGATCGTGTTGGTAATGTTGGTGTTACTGTTGTTGTTGTTAGTGCTGATGATCGTGTTGGTAATGTTGGTGTTACTGTTGTTGTTGTTAGTGTTGATGATCGTGTTGGTAATGTTGGTGTTACTGGTGTTGTTGTTAGTGCTGATGATCGTGTTGGTAATGTTGGTGTTACTGGTGTTGTTGTTAGTGCTGATGATCGTGTTGGTAATGTTGGTGTTACTGTTGTTGTTGTTAGTGCTGATGATCGTGTTGGTAATGTTGGTGTTACTGTTGTTGTTGTTAGTGCTAATGATCGTGTTGGTAATGTTGGTCTTACTGGTGTTGTTGTTAGTGCTGATGATCGTGTTGGTAATGTTGGTGTTCTTGGTGTTATTGTTAGTGCTGATGATCGTGTTGGTAATGTTGGTGTTACTGATGTTAGTGCTGATGATCGTGTTGGTAATGTTGGTGTTACTGTTGTTGTTGTTAGTGCTGATGATCGTGTTGGTAATGTTGGTGTTACTGATGTTATTGTTAGTGCTGATGATCGTGTTGGTAATGTTGGTGTTACTGGTGTTGTTGTTAGTGCTGATGATCGTGTTGGTAATGTTGGTGTTACTGGTGTTATTGTTAGTGCTGATGATCGTGTTGGTAATGTTGGTGTTACTGGTGTTGTTGTTAGTGCTGATGTTCGTGTTGGTAATGTTGGAGTTACTGATGTTGTTGTTAGTGCTGATGATCGTGTTGCTAATGTTGGTGTTACTGGTGTTATTGTTAGTGCTGATAATCGTGTTGGTAATGTTGGTGTTACTGGTGTTGTTGTTAGTGCTGATGATCGTGTTGGTAATGTTGGTGTTTCTGGTGTTATTGTTAGTGCTGATGATCGTGTTGGTAATGTTGGTGTTACTGATGTTGTTGTTACTGCTGATGATCCTGTTGGTAATGTTGGTGTTACTGTGTTGTTGTTAGTGCTGATGATCGTGTTGGTAATCTTGGTGTTGCTGCTGTTGTTGTTAGTGCTGATGATCGTGTTGGTAATGTTGGTGTTACTGTTGTTGTTGTTAGTTCTGATGATCGTGTTGGTAATGTTGGTGTTACCGGTATTGTTGTTAGTGCTGATGATCCTGTTGGTAATGTTGGTGTTACTGTGTTGTTGTTAGTGTTGATGATCGTGTTGGTAATGTTGGTGTTACTGTTGTTGTTGTTAGTGCTGATGATCGTGTTGGTAATGTTGGTGTTACTGCTGTTGTTGTTAGTGCTGATGATCGTGTTGGTAATGTTGGTGTTACTGGTGTTGTTGTTAGTGCTGATGATGGTGTTGGTAATGTTGGTGTTACTGATGTTGTTGTTAGTTCTGATGATCGTGTTGGTAATGTTGGTGTTACTGTTGTTGTTGTTAGTGCTGACGATGGTGTTGGTAATGTTGGTGTTACTGATGTTAGTGCTGATGATCGTGTTGGTAATGTTGGTGTTACTGTTGTTGTTGTTCGTGCCGATGATCGTGTTGGTAATGTTGGTGTTACTGTTGTTGTTGTTAGTGCTGATGATCGTATTGGTAATGTTGGTGTTACTGTTGTTGTTGTTAGTGCTGATGATGGTGTTTGTAATGTTGGTGTTACTGATGTTAGTGCTGATGATCGTGTTGGTAATGTTGGTGTTACTGTTGTTGTTGTTAGTGCTGATGATCGTGTTGGTAATGTTGGTGTTACTGATGTTATTGTTAGTGCTGATGATCGTGTTGGTAATGTTGGTGTTACTGGTGTTGTTGTTAGTGCTGATGATCGTGTTGGTAATGTTGGTGTTACTGTTGTTGTTGTTAGTGATGATGATCATGTTGGTAATGTTGGTGTTACTGGTGTTGTTGTTAGTGCTGATGTTCGTGTTGGTAATGTTGGTGTTACTGGTGTTGTTGTTAGTGCTGATATTCGTGTTGGTAATGTTGGTGTTACTGGTGTTGTTGTTAGTGCTGATGATCGTGTTGGTAATGTTGGTGTTACTGGTGTTGTTGTTAGTGCTGATGATCGTGTTGGTAATGTTGGTGTTACTGATGTTAGTGCTGATGATCGTGTTGGTAATGTTGGTGTTACTGTTGTTGTTGTTAGTGCTGATGATCGTGTTGGTAATGTTGGTGTTACTGGTGTGATTGTTAGTGCTGATGATCGTGTTGGTAATGTTGGTGTTACTGGTGTTGTTGTTAGTGCTGATGATCGTGTTGGTAATGTTGGTGTTACTGATGTGATTGTTAGTGCTGATGATCGTGTTGGTAATGTTGGTGTTACTGGTGTTGTTGTTAGTGCTGATGATCGTGTTGGTAATGTTGGTGTTACTGATGTGATTGTTAGTGCTGATGATCGTGTTGGTAATGTTGGTGTTACTGGTGTTGTTGTTAGTGCTGATGATCGTGTTGGTAATGTTGGTGTTACTGGTGTTGTTGTTAGTGCTGATGATCGTGTTGGTAATGTTGGTGTTACTGATGTGATTGTTAGTGCTGATGATCGTGTTGGTAATGTTGGTGTTACTGGTGTTGTTGTTAGTGCTGATGATCGTGTTGGTAATGTTGGTGTTACTGGTGTTGTTGTTAGTGCTGATGATCGTGTTGGTAATGTTGGTGTTACTGATGTTGTTGTCAGTGCTGATGATCGTGTTGGTAATGTTGGTGTTACTGGTGTTGTTGTTAGTGCTGATGATCGTGTTGGTAATGTTGGTGTTACTGATGTCAGTGCTGATGATTGTGTTGGTAATGTTGGTGTTACTGATGTTGTTGTTAGTGCTGATGATCGTGTTGGTAATGTTGGTGTTACTGGTGTTGTTGTTAGTGCTGATGATCGTGTTGGTAATGTTGGTGTTACTGGTGTTGTTGTTAGTGCTGATGTTCGTGTTGGTAATGTTGGTGTTACTGGTGTTGTTGTCAGTGCTGATGATCGTGTTGGTAATGTTGGTGTTACTGGTGTTGTTGTTAGTGCTGATGATCGTGTTGGTAATGTTGGTGTTACTGTTGTTGTTGTTAGTGCTGATGATCGTGTTGGTAATGTTGGTGTTACTGTTGTTGTTGTTAGTGCTGATGATCGTGTTGGTAATGTTGGTGTTACTGTTGTTGTTGTTAGTGCTGATGATGGTGTTGGTAATGTTGGTGTTACTGATGTTGTTGTTAGTGCTGATGATCGTGTTGGTAATGTTGGTGTTACTGTTGTTGTTGTTAGTGCTGATGATCGTGTTGGTAATGTTGGTGTTACTGTTGTTGTTGTTAGTGTTGATGATCGTGTTGGTAATGTTGGTGTTACTGGTGTTGTTGTTAGTGCTGATGATCGTGTTGGTAATGTTGGTGTTACTGGTGTTGTTGTTAGTGCTGATGATCGTGTTGGTAATGTTGGTGTTACTGTTGTTGTTGTTAGTGCTGATGATCGTGTTGGTAATGTTGGTGTTACTGTTGTTGTTGTTAGTGCTAATGATCGTGTTGGTAATGTTGGTGTTACTGGTGTTGTTGTTAGTGCTGATGATCGTGTTGGTAATGTTGGTGTTACTGTTGTTGTTGTTAGTGCTGATGATCGTGTTGGTAATGTTGGTGTTACTGGTGTTGTTGTTAGTGCTGATGATGGTGTTGGTAATGTTGGTGTTACTGATGTTGTTGTTAGTTCTGATGATCGTGTTGGTAATGTTGGTGTTACTGTTGTTGTTGTTAGTGCTGATGATCGTGTTGGTAATGTTGGTGTTACTGTTGTTGTTGTTCGTGCCGATGATCGTGTTGGTAATGTTGGTGTTACTGTTGTTGTTGTTAGTGCTGATGATCGTGTTGGTAATGTTGGTGTTACTGTTGTTGTTGTTAGTGCTGATGATCGTATTGGTAATGTTGGTGTTACTGTTGTTGTTGTTAGTGCTGATGATGGTGTTTGTAATGTTGGTGTTACTGATGTTAGTGCTGATGATCGTGTTGGTAATGTTGGTGTTACTGTTGTTGTTGTTAGTGCTGATGATCGTGTTGGTAATGTTGGTGTTACTGATGTTATTGTTAGTGCTGATGATCGTGTTGGTAATGTTGGTGTTACTGGTGTTGTTGTTAGTGCTGATGATCGTGTTGGTAATGTTGGTGTTACTGTTGTTGTTGTTAGTGCTGATGATCATGTTGGTAATGTTGGTGTTACTGGTGTTGTTGTTAGTGCTGATGTTCGTGTTGGTAATGTTGGTGTTACTGGTGTTGTTGTTAGTGCTGATATTCGTGTTGGTAATGTTGGTGTTACTGGTGTTGTTGTTAGTGCTGATGATCGTGTTGGTAATGTTGGTGTTACTGGTGTTGTTGTTAGTGCTGATGATCGTGTTGGTAATGTTGGTGTTACTGATGTTAGTGCTGATGATCGTGTTGGTAATGTTGGTGTTACTGTTGTTGTTGTTAGTGCTGATGATCGTGTTGGTAATGTTGGTGTTACTGATGTTATTGTTAGTGCTGATGATCGTGTTGGTAATGTTGGTGTTACTGGTGTTGTTGTTAGTGCTGATGATCGTGTTGGTAATGTTGGTGTTACTGGTGTTGTTGTTAGTGCTGATGATCGTGTTGGTAATGTTGGTGTTACTGATGTTGTTGTCAGTGCTGATGATCGTGTTGGTAATGTTGGTGTTACTGGTGTTGTTGTTAGTGCTGATGATCGTGTTGGTAATGTTGGTGTTACTGATGTCAGTGCTGATGATTGTGTTGGTAATGTTGGTGTTACTGGTGTTGTTGTTAGTGCTGATGATCGTGTTGGTAATGTTGGTGTTACTGGTGTTGTTGTTAGTGCTGATGATCGTGTTGGTAATGTTGGTGTTACTGGTGTTGTTGTCAGTGCTGATGATCGTGTTGGTAATGTTGGTGTTACTGGTGTTGTTGTTAGTGCTGATGATCGTGTTGGTAATGTTGGTGTTACTGGTGTTGTTGTTAGTGCTGATGATCGTGTTGGTAATGTTGGTGTTACTGATGTTGTTGTCAGTGCTGATGATCGTGTTGGTAATGTTGGTGTTACTGGTGTTGTTGTTAGTGCTGATGATCGTGTTGGTAATGTTGGTGTTACTGATGTCAGTGCTGATGATTGTGTTGGTAATGTTGGTGTTACTGATGTTGTTGTTAGTGCTGATGATCGTGTTGGTAATGTTGGTGTTACTGGTGTTGTTGTTAGTGCTGATGATCGTGTTGGTAATGTTGGTGTTACTGGTGTTGTTGTCAGTGCTGATGATCGTGTTGGTAATGTTGGTGTTACTGGTGTTGTTGTTAGTGCTGATGATCGTGTTGGTAATGTTGGTGTTACTGTTGTTGTTGTTAGTGCTGATGATCGTGTTGGTAATGTTGGTGTTACTGTTGTTGTTGTTAGTGCTGATGATCGTGTTGGTAATGTTGGTGTTACTGTTGTTGTTGTTAGTGCTGATGATGGTGTTGGTAATGTTGGTGTTACTGATGTTGTTGTTAGTGCTGATGATCGTGTTGGTAATGTTGGTGTTACTGTTGTTGTTGTTAGTGCTGATGATCGTGTTGGTAATGTTGGTGTTACTGTTGTTGTTGTTAGTGTTGATGATCGTGTTGGTAATGTTGGTGTTACTGGTGTTGTTGTTAGTGCTGATGATCGTGTTGGTAATGTTGGTGTTACTGGTGTTGTTGTTAGTGCTGATGATCGTGTTGGTAATGTTGGTGTTACTGATGTTAGTGCTGATGATCGTGTTGGTAATGTTGGTGTCACTGATGTTGTTGTTAGTGCTGATGATCGTGTTGGTAATGTTGGTGTTACTGTTGTTGTTGTTAGTGTTGATGATCGTGTTGGTAATGTTGGTGTTACTGGTGTTGTTGTTAGTGCTGATGATCGTGTTGGTAATGTTGGTGTTACTGTTGTTGTTGTTAGTGTTGATGATCGTGTTGGTAATGTTGGTGTTACTGGTGTTGTTGTTAGTGCTGATGATCGTGTTGGTAATGTTGGTGTTACTGGTGTTGTTGTTAGTGCTGATGATCGTGTTGGTAATGTTGGTGTTACTGATGTTAGTGCTGATGATCGTGTTGGTAATGTTGGTGTTACTGGTGTTGTTGTTAGTGCTGATGATCGTGTTGGTAATGTTGGTGTTACTGGTGTTGTTGTTAGTGCTGATGATCGTGTTGGTAATGTTGGTGTTACTGGTGTTGTTGTTAGTGCTGATGATCGTGTTGGTAATGTTGGTGTTACTGGTGTTGTTGTTAGTGCTGATGATCGTGTTGGTAATGTTGGTGTTACTGGTGTTGTTGTTAGTGCTGATGATCGTGTTGGTAATGTTGGTGTTACTGGTGTTGTTGTTAGTGCTGATGATCGTGTTGGTATGTTGGTGTTACTGGTGTTGTTGTTAGTGCTGATGATCGTGTTGGTAATGTTGGTGTTACTGGTGTTGTTGTTAGTGCTGATGATCGTGTTGGTATGTTGGTGTTACTGGTGTTGTTGTTAGTGTTGATGATCGTGTTGGTAATGTTGGTGTTATTGGTGTTGTTGTTAGTGCTGATGATCGTGTTGGTAATGTTGGTGTTACTGGTGTTGTTAGTGCTGATGATCGTGTTGGTAATGTTGGTGTTACTGGTGTTGTTGTTAGTGCTGATGATCGTGTTGGTAATGTTGGTATTACTGTTGTTGTTGTTAGTGCTGATGATCGTGTTTGTAATGTTGGTGTTACTGGTGTTGTTGTTAGTGCTGATGATCGTGTTGGTAATGTTGGTGTTACTGGTGTTAGTGCTGATGATCGTGTTGGTAATGTTGGTGTTACTGGTGTTGTTGTTAGTGCTGATGATCGTGTTGGTATGTTGGTGTTACTGGTGTTGTTGTTAGTGCTGATGATCGTGTTGGTAATGTTGGTGTTACTGGTGTTGTTGTTAGTGCTGATGGTCGTGTTGGTAATGTTGGTGTTTCTGGTGTTAGTGCTGATGATCGTGTTGGTAATGTTGGTGTTACTGTTGTTGTTGTTAGTGCTGATGATCGTGTTGGTATTGTTGGTGTTACTGGTGTTGTTGTTAGTGCTGATGATCGTGTTGGTAATGTTGGTGTTACTGGTGCTGTTGTTAGTGCTGATGATCGTGTTGGTAATGTTGGTGTTACTGATGTTGTTGTTAGTGCTGATGATCGTGCTGGTAATGTTGGTGTTACTGTTGTTGTTGTTAGTGCTGATGATCGTGTTGGTAATGTTGGTGTTACTGGTGTTGTTGTTAGTGCTGATGATCGTGTTGGTAATGTTGGTGTTACTGGTGTTGTTGTTAGTGCTGATGATCGTGTTGGTAATGTTGGTGTTACTGGTGTTGTTGTTAGTGCTGATGATCGTGTTGGTAATGTTGGTGTTACTGGTGTTGTTGTTAGTGCTGATGATCGTGTTGGTAATGTTGGTGTTACTGGTGTTGTTGTTAGTGCTGATGATCGTGTTGGTAATGTTGGTGTTACTGGTGTTGTTGTTAGTGCTGATGATCGTGTTGGTATGTTGGTGTTACTGGTGTTGTTGTTAGTGCTGATGATCGTGTTGGTAATGTTGGTGTTATTGGTGTTGTTGTTAGTGCTGATGATCGTGTTGGTAATGTTGGTGTTACTGGTGTTGTTGTTAGTGCTGATGATCGTGTTGGTAATGTTGGTGTTACTGGTGTTGTTGTTAGTGCTGAAGATCGTGTTGGTAATGTTGGTGTTACTGGTGTTGTTGTTAGTGCTGATTATCGTGTTGGTAATGTTGGTGTTACTGGTGTTTTTGTTAGGGCTGATGATCGTGTTGGTAATGTTGGTGTTACTGGTGTTGTTGTTAGTGCTGATGATCGTGTTGGTAATGTTGGTGTTACTGGTGTTGTTGTTAGTGCTGATGATCGTGTTGGTAATGTTGGTGTTACTGGTCTTAGTGCTGATGATCGTGTTGGTAATGTTGGTGATACTGTTGTTGTTGTTAGTGCTGATGATCGTGCTGGTAATGTTGGTGTTACTGGTGTTGTTAGTGCTGATGATCGTGTTGGTAATGTTGGTGTTACTGGTGTTGTTGTTAGTGCTGATGATCGTGTTGGTAATGTTGGTGTTACTGGTGTTTTTGTTAGGGCTGATGATCGTGTTGGTAATGTTGGTGTTACTGGTGTTGTTGTTAGTGCTGATGATCGTGTTGGTAATGTTGGTGTTACTGGTGTTGTTGTTAGTGCTGATGATCGTGTTGGTAATGTTGGTGTTACTGGTCTTAGTGCTGATGATCGTGTTGGTAATGTTGGTGATACTGTTGTTGTTGTTAGTGCTGATGATCGTGCTGGTAATGTTGGTGTTACTGGTGTTGTTAGTGCTGATGATCGTGTTGGTAATGTTGGTGTTACTGGTGTTGTTGTTAGTGCTGATGATCGTGTTGGTAATGTTGGTGTTACTGGTGTTGTTGTTAGTGCTGATGATCGTGTTGGTAATGTTGGTGTTACTGATGTTAGTGCTGATGATCGTGTTGGTAATGTTGGTGTTACTGTTGTTGTTGTTAGTGTTGATGATCTTGTTGGTAATGTTGGTGTTACTGGTGTTGTTGTTAGTGCTGATGATCGTGTTGGTAATGTTGGTGTTACTGGTGTTGTTGTTAGTGCTGATGATCGTGTTGGTAATGTTGGTGTTACTGGTGTTGTTGTTAGTGCTGATGATCGTGTTGGTAATGTTGGTGTTACTGATGTTAGTGCTGATGATCGTGTTGGTAATGTTGGTGTTACTGATGTTGTTGTTAGTGCTGATGATCGTGTTGGTAATGTTGGTGTTACTGATGTTGTTGTCAGTGCTGATGATCGTGTTGGTAATGTTGGTGTTACTGGTGTTGTTGTTAGTGCTGATGATCGTGTTGGTAATGTTGGTGTTACTGATGTCAGTGCTGATGATTGTGTTGGTAATGTTGGTGTTACTGGTGTTGTTGTTAGTGCTGATGATCGTGTTGGTAATGTTGGTGTTACTGATGTTGTTGTCAGTGCTGATGATCGTGTTGGTAATGTTGGTGTTACTGGTGTTGTTGTTAGTGCTGATGATCGTGTTGGTAATGTTGGTGTTACTGATGTTGTTGTTAGTGCTGATGATTGTGTTGGTAATGTTGGTGTTACTGTTGTTGTTGTTAGTGTTGATGATCGTGTTGGTAATGTTGGTGTTACTGGTGTTGTTGTTAGTGCTGATGATCGTGTTGGTAATGTTGGTGTTACTGGTGTTGTTGTTAGTGCTGATGATCGTGTTGGTAATGTTGGTGTTACTGATGTTGTTGTCAGTGCTGATGATCGTGTTGGTAATGTTGGTGTTACTGGTGTTGTTGTTAGTGCTGATGATCGTGTTGGTAATGTTGGTGTTACTGTTGTTGTTGTTAGTGCTGATCATCGTGTTGGTAATGTTGGTGTTACTGTTGTTGTTGTTAGTGCTGATGATCGTGTTGGTAATGTTGGTGTTACTGTTGTTGTTGTTAGTGCTGATGATGGTGTTGGTAATGTTGGTGTTACTGGTGTTGTTGTTAGTGCTGATGATCGTGTTGGTAATGTTGGTGTTACTGTTGTTGTTGTTAGTGCTGATGATGGTGTTGGTAATGTTGGTGTTACTGTTGTTGTTGTTAGTGTTGATGATCGTGTTGGTAATGTTGGTGTTACTGATGTTGTTGTTAGTGCTGATGATCGTGTTGGTAATGTTGGTGTTACTGGTGTTGTTGTTAGTGCTGATGATCGTGTTGGTAATGTTGGTGTTACTGATGTTAGTGCTGATGATCGTGTTGGTAATGTTGGTGTTACTGATGTTGTTGTTAGTGCTGATGATCGTGTTGGTAATGTTGGTGTTACTGTTGTTGTTGTTAGTGCTGATGATCGTGTTGGTAATGTTGGTGTTACTGATGTTGTTGTTAGTGCTGATGATCGTGTTGGTAATGTTGGTGTTACTGGTGTTGTTGTTAGTGCTGATGATCGTGTTGGTAATGTTGGTGTTACTGGTGTTGTTGTTAGTGCTGATGATCGTGTTGGTAATGTTGGTGTTACTGGTGTTGTTGTCAGTGCTGATGATCGTGTTGGTAATGTTGGTGTTACTGATGTTGTTGTCAGTGCTGATGATCGTGTTGGTAATGTTGGTGTTACTGGTGTTGTTGTTAGTGCTGATGATCGTGTTGGTAATGTTGGTGTTACTGGTGTTGTTGTTAGTGCTGATGATTGTGTTGGTAATGTTGGTGTTACTGGTGTTGTTATTAGTGTTGATGATCGTGTTGGTAATGTTGGTGTTACTGGTGTTGTTGTTAGTGCTGATGATCGTGTTGGTAATGTTGGTGTTACTGGTGTTGTTGTTAGTGCTGTTGATCGTGTTGGTAATGTTGGTGTTACTGATGTTAGTGCTGATGATCGTGTTGGTAATGTTGGTGTTACTGATGTTGTTGTTAGTGCTGATGATCGTGTTGGTAATGTTGGTGTTACTGATGTTGTTGTCAGTGCTGATGATCGTGTTGGTAATGTTGGTGTTACTGGTGTTGTTGTTAGTGCTGATGATCGTGTTGGTAATGTTGGTGTTACTGGTGTTGTTGTTAGTGCTGATGATCGTGTTGGTAATGTTGCTGTTACTGGTCTTAGTGCTGATGATCGTGTTGGTAATGTTGGTGATACTGTTGTTGTTGTTAGTGCTGATGATCGTGCTGGTAATGTTGGTGTTACTGGTGTTGTTAGTGCTGATGATCGTGTTGGTAATGTTGGTGTTACTGGTGTTGTTGTTAGTGCTGATGATCGTGTTGGTAATGTTGGTGTTACTGGTGTTGTTGTTAGTGCTGATGATCGTGTTGGTAATGTCGGTGTTACTGGTGTTAGTGCTGATGATCGTGTTGGTAATGTTGGTGTTACTGTTGTTGTTGTTAGTGCTGATGATCGTGTTGGTAATGTTGGTGTTACTGGTGTTGTTGTTAGTGCTGATGATCGTGTTGGTAATGTTGGTGTTACTGGTGTTGTTGTTAGTGCTGATGATCGTGTTGGTAATGTTGGTGTTACTGGTGTTGTTGTTAGTGCTGATGATCGTGTTGGTAATGTTGGTGTTACTGTTGTTGTTGTTAGTGCTGATGATCGTGTTGGTAATGTTGGTGTTACTGGTGTTGTTGTTAGTGCTGATGATCGTGTTGGTAATGTTGGTGTTACTGGTGTTGTTGTTAGTGCTGATGATCGTGTTGGTAATGTTGGTGTTACTGGTGTTGTTGTTAGTGCTGATGATCGTGTTGGTAATGTTGGTGTTACTGATGTTAGTGCTGATGATCGTGTTGGTAATGTTGGTGTTACTGTTGTTGTTGTTAGTGTTGATGATCGTGTTGGTAATGTTGGTGTTACTGGTGTTGTTGTTAGTGCTGATGATCGTGTTGGTAATGTTGGTGTTACTGGTGTTGTTGTTAGTGCTGATGATCGTGTTGGTAATGTTGGTGTTACTGGTGTTGTTGTTAGTGCTGATGATCGTGTTGGTAATGTTGGTGTTACTGATGTTAGTGCTGATGATCGTGTTGGTAATGTCGGTGTTACTGATGTTGTTGTTAGTGCTGATGATCGTGTTGGTAATGTTGGTGTTACTGATGTTGTTGTCAGTGCTGATGATCGTGTTGGTAATGTTGGTGTTACTGGTGTTGTTGTTAGTGCTGATGATCGTGTTGGTAATGTTGGTGTTACTGATGTCTGTGCTGATGATTGTGTTGGTAATGTTGGTGTTACTGATGTTGTTGTTAGTGCTGATGATCGTGTTGGTAATGTTGGTGTTACTGATGTTGTTGTCAGTGCTGATGATCGTGTTGGTAATGTTGGTGTTACTGAGGTTGTTGTTAGTGCTGATGATCGTGTTGGTAATGTTGGTGTTACTGGTGTTGTTGTTAGTGCTGATGATCGTGTTGGTAATGTTGGTGTTACTGGTGTTGTTGTTAGTGCTGATGATCGTGTTGGTAATGTTGGTGTTACTGATGTTGTTGTCAGTGCTGATGATCGTGTTGGTAATGTTGGTGTTACTGATGTTGTTGTCAGTGCTGATGATCGTGTTGGTAATTTTGGTGTTACTGGTGTTGTTGTTAGTGCTGATGATCGTGTTGGTAATGTTGGTGTTACTGATGTTGTTGTCAGTGCTGATGATCGTGTTGGTAATTTTGGTGTTACTGGTGTTGTTGTTAGTGCTGATGATCGTGTTGGTAATGTTGGTGTTACTGATGTTAGTGCTGATGATCGTGTTGGTAATGTTGGTGTTACTGCTGTTGTTGTTAGTGCTGATGATCGTGTTGGTAATGTTGGTGTTACTGGTGTTGTTGTTAGTGCTGATGATCGTGTTGGTAATGTTGGTGTTACTGATGTTGTTGTCAGTGCTGATGATCGTGTTGGTAATTTTGGTGTTACTGGTGTTGTTGTTAGTGCTGATGA
The DNA here is from genome assembly GCA_964016885.1 of Eledone cirrhosa. NCBI lineage: Eukaryota > Metazoa > Mollusca > Cephalopoda > Octopoda > Eledonidae > Eledone > Eledone cirrhosa. Next base: position 260,049,426 of record OZ024743.1, on the reverse strand, counting down.
TCGTGTTGGTAATGTTGGTGTTACTGGTGTTGTTGTTAGTGCTGATGATCGTGTTGGTAATGTTGGTGTTACTGATGTTGTTGTCAGTGCTGATGATCGTGTTGGTAATTTTGGTGTTACTGGTGTTGTTGTTAGTGCTGATGATCGTGTTGGTAATGTTGGTGTTACTGATGTTAGTGCTGATGATCGTGTTGGTAATGTTGGTGTTACTGCTGTTGTTGTTAGTGCTGATGATCGTGTTGGTAATGTTGGTGTTACCGATGTTGTTGTCAGTGCTGATGATCGTGTTGGTAATGTTGGTGTTACTGTTGTTGTTGTTAGTGCTGATGATCGTGTTGGTAATGTTGGCGTTACTGTTGTTGTTGTTAGTGCTGATGATCGTGTTGGTAATGTTGGTGTTACTGATGTTGTTGTCAGTGCTGATGATCGTGTTGGTAATGTTGGTGTTACTGGTGTTGTTGTTAGTGCTGATGATCGTGTTGGTAATGTTGGTGTTACTGGTGTTGTTGTTAGTGCTGATGATCGTGTTGGTAATGTTGGTGTTACTGATGTTGTTGTCAGTGCTGATGATCGTGTTGGTAATGTTGGTGTTAATGGTGTTGTTGTTAGTGCTGATGATCGTGTTGGTAATGTTGTAGTTACTGTTGTTGTTGTTAGTGCTGATGATGGTGTTGGTAATGTTGGTGTTACTGGTGTTGTTGTTAGTGCTGATGATCGTGTTGCTAATGTTGGTGTTACTGTTGTTGTTGTTAGTGCTGATGATCGTGTTGCTAATGTTGGTGTTACTGTTGTTGTTGTTAGTGCTGATGATCGTGTTGGTAATGTTGTAGTTACTGTTGTTGTTGTTAGTGCTGATGATGGTGTTGGTAATGTTGGTGTTACTGGTGTTGTTGTTAGTGCTGATGATCGTGTTGGTAATGTTGGTGTTACTGGTGTTGTTGTTAGTGCTGATGATCGTGTTGGTAATGTTGGTGTTACTGTTGTTGTTGTTAGTGCTGATGATCGTGTTGGTAATGTTGGTGTTACTGTTGTTGTTGTTTGTGCTGATGATGGTGTTGGTAATGTTGGTGTTACTGTTGTTGTTGTTAGTGCTGATGATCGTGTTGGTAATGTTGGTGTTACTGGTGTTGTTGTTAGTGCTGATGATCGTGTTGGTAATGTTGGTGTTACTGCTGGTGTTGTTAGTGCTGATGATCGTGTTGGTAATGTTGGTGTTACTGTTGTTGTTGTTAATGCTGATGATCGTGTTGGTAATGTTGGTGTTACTGTTGTTGTTGTTAGTGCTGATGATGGTGTTGGTAATATTGGTGTTACTGCTGGTGTTGTTAGTGCTGATGATCCTGTTGGTAATGTTGGTGTTACTGAGGTTGTTGTTAGTGCTGATGATGGTGCTGGTAATGTTGGTGTTACTGGTGTTGTTGTTAGTGCTGATGATCCTGTTGGTAATGTTGGTGTTACTGGTGTTGTTGTTAGTGCTGATGATCGTGTTGGTAATGTTGGTGTTACTGTTGTTGTTGTTAGTGCTGATGATCGTGTTGGTAAAGTTGGTGTTATTGGTGTTGTTGTTAGTGCTGATGATCGTGTTGGTAATGTTGGTGTTACTGGTGTTGTTGTTAGTGCTGATGATCGTGTTGGTAATGTTGGTGTTACTGGTGTTGTTGTTAGTGCTGATGATCGTGTTGGTAATGTTGGTTTTACTGGTGTTGTTGTTAGTGCTGATGATCGTGTTGGTAATGTTGGTGTTACTGTTGATGTTGTTAGTGCTGATGATGGTGTTGGTAATGTTGGTGTTACTGTTGTTGTTGTTAGTGCTGATGATCGTGTTGGTAATGTTGGCGTTACTGGTGTTGTTGTTAGTGCTGATGAACGTGTTGGTAATGTTGGTGTTACTGCTGTTGTTGTTAGTGCTGATGATCGTGTTGGTAATGTTGGTGTTACTGTTGTTGTTGTTAGTGCTGATGATGGTGTTGGTAATGTTGGTGTTACTGTTGTTGTTGTTAGTGCTGATGATCGTGTTGGTAATGTTGGCGTTACTGGTGTTGTTGTTAGTGCTGATGATCGTGTTGGTAATGTTGGTGTTACTGCTGTTGTTGTTAGTGCTGATGATCGTGTTGGTAATGTTGGTGTTACTGGTGTTGTTGTTAGTGCTGATGATCGTGTTGGTAATGTTGGTGTTACTGAGTTGTTGTTAGTGTTGATGATCGTGTTGGTAATGTTGGTGTTACTGGTGTTGTTGTTAGTGTTGATGATCGTGTTGGTAATGTTGGTGTTACTGGTGTTGTTGTTAGTGCTGATGATCGTGTTGGTAATGTTGGTGTTACTGGTGTTGTTGTTAGTGCTGATGATCGTGTTGGTAATGTTGGTGTTATTGTTGTTGTTGTTAGTGCTGATAATGGTGTTGGTAATGTTGGTGTTACTGTTGTTGTTGTTAGTGCTGATGATCGTGTTGGTAATGTTGGTGTTACTGGTGTTGTTGTTAGTGCTGATGATCGTGTTGGAAATGTTGGTGTTACTGGTGTTGTTGTTAGTGTTGATGATCGTGTTGGTAATGTTGGTGTTACTGTTGTTGTTGTTAGTGCTGATGATCGTGTTGGAAATGTTGGTGTTACTGATGTTGTTGTTAGTGTTGATGATCGTGTTGGTAATGTTGGTGTTACTGTTGTTGTTATTGCTGATGATCGTGTTGGTAATGTTGGTGTTACTGGTGTTGTTGTTAGTGCTGATGATCGTGTTGGTAATGTTGGTGTTACTGGTGTTGTTGTTAGTATTGATGATCGTGTTGGTAATGTTGGTGTTACTGGTGTTGTTGTTAGTGCTGATGATCGTGTTGGTAATGTTGGTGTTACTGGTGTTGTTGTTAGTGTTGATGATCGTGTTGGTAATGTTGGTGTTACTGGTGTTGTTGTTAGTGTTGATGATCGTGTTGGTAATGTTGGTGTTACTGGTGTTGTTGTTAGTGCTGATGATCGTGTTGGTAATGTTGGTGTTACTGGTGTTGTTGTTAGTGCTGATGATCGTGTTGGTAATGTTGGTGTTATTGTTGTTGTTGTTAGTGCTGATAATGGTGTTGGTAATGTTGGTGTTACTGTTGTTGTTGTTAGTGCTGATGATCGTGTTGGTAATGTTGGTGTTACTGGTGTTGTTGTTAGTGCTGATGATCGTGTTGGAAATGTTGGTGTTACTGGTGTTGTTGTTAGTGTTGATGATCGTGTTGGTAATGTTGGTGTTACTGTTGTTGTTGTTAGTGCTGATGATCGTGTTGGAAATGTTGGTGTTACTGATGTTGTTGTTAGTGTTGATGATCGTGTTGGTAATGTTGGTGTTACTGGTGTTGTTGTTAGTGCTGATGATCATGTTGGTAATGTTGGTGTTACTGTTGTTGTTGTTAGTGCTGATGATCGTGTTGGAAATGTTGGTGTTACTGATGTTGTTGTTAGTGTTGATGATCGTGTTGGTAATGTTGGTGTTACTGTTGTTGTTGTTAGTGCTGATGATCGTGTTGGTAATGTTGGTGTTACTGGTGTTGTTGTTAGTGCTGATGATCGTGTTGGTAATGTTGGTGTTATTGTTGTTGTTGTTAGTGCTGATGATGGTGTTGGTAATGTTGGTGTTACTGTTGTTGTTGTTAGTGCTGATGATCGTGTTGGTAAAGTTGGTGTTACTGTTGTTGTTGTTAGTGTTGATGATCGTGTTGGTAATGTTGGTGTTACTGGTGTTGTTGTTAGTGCTGATGATCGTGTTGGTAATGTTGGTGTTACTGTTGTTGTTGTTAGTGCTGATGATCGTGTTGGTAATGTTGGTGTTACTGGTGTTGTTGTTAGTGCTGATGATCGTGGTGGTAATGTTGGTGGTACTGTTGTTGTTGTTAGTGCTGATGATCGTGTTGGTAATTTTGGTGTTACTGTTGTTGTTGTTAGTGCTGATGATCGTGTTGGTAATGTTGGTGTTACTGCTGGTGTTGTTAGTGCTGATGATCGTGTTTGTAGTGTTGATGTTACTGGAGTTATTGTTAGTGCTGATGATCGTGTTGGTAATGTTGGTGTTACTGATGTTAGTGCTGATGTTCGTGTTGGTAATGTTGGTGTTACTGCTGGTGTTGTTAGTGCTGATGATCGTGTTTGTAATGTTGATGTTACTGGAGTTATTGTTAGTGCTGATGATCGTGTTGGTAATGTTGATGTTACTGTTGTTGTTGTTAGTGTTGATGATCGTGTTGGTAATGTTGGTGTTACTGTTGTTGTTGTTAGTGCTGATGATCGTGTTGGTAATGTTGGTGTTACTGTTGATGTTGTTAGTGCTGATGATGGTGTTGGTAATGTTGGTTTTACTGTTGTCGTTGTTAGTGCTGATGATCGTGTTGGTAATGTTGGCGTTACTGGTGTTGTTGTTAGTGCTGATGATCGTGTTGGTAATGTTGGTGTTACTGCTGTTGTTGTTAGTGCTGATGATCGTGTTGGTAATGTTGGTGTTACTGGTGTTGTTGTTAGTGCTGATGATCGTGTTGGTAATGTTGGTGTTACTGAGTTGTTGTTAGTGCTGATGATCGTGTTGGTAATGTTGGTGTTACTGTTGTTGTTGTTAGTGCTGATGATCGTGTTGGTAATGTTGGTGTTACTGTTGTTGTTGTTAGTGTTGATGATCGTGTTGGTAATGTTGGTGATACTGGTGTTGTTGTTAGTGTTGATGATCGTGTTGGAAATGTTGGTGTTACTGGTGTTGTTGTTAGTGTTGATGATCGTGTTGGTAATGTTGGTGTTATTGGTGTTGTTGTTAGTGCTGATGATCGTGTTGGTAATGTTGGTGTTACTGTTGTTGTTGTTAGTGCTGATGATCGTGTTGGTAATGTTGGTGTTACTGCTGTTGTTGTTAGTGCTGATGATCGTGTTGGTAATGTTGGTGTTACTGTTGTTGTTGTTAGTGCTGATGATCGTGTTGGTAATGTTGGTGTTACTGTTGTTGTTGTTAGTGTTGATGATCGTGTTGGTAATGTTGGTGTTACTGGTGTTGTTGTTAGTGTTGATGATCGTGTTGGTAATGTTGGTGTTACTGGTGTTGTTGTTAGTGCTGATGATCGTGTTGGTAATGTTGGTGTTACTGGTGTTGTTGTTAGTGCTGATGATCGTGTTGGTAATGTTGGTGTTATTGTTGTTGTTGTTAGTGCTGATGATCGTGTTGGTAATGTTGGTGTTACTTTTGTTGTTGTTAGTGCTGATGATCGTGTTGGTAATGTTGGTGTTACAGTTGTTGTTGTTAGTGCTGATGATCGTGTTGGTGTTACTGGTGTTGTTGTTAGTGCTGATGATCGTGTTGGAAATGTTGGTGTTACTGGTGTTGTTGTTAGTGTTGATGATCGTGTTGGTAATGTTGGTGTTACTGTTGTTGTTGTTAGTGCTGATGATCGTGTTGGAAATGTTGGTGTTACTGATGTTGTTGTTAGTGTTGATGATCGTGTTGGTAATGTTGGTGTTACTGTTGTTGTTGTTAGTGCTGATGATCATGTTGGTGGTGTTGGTAATGTTGGTGTTACTGTTGTTAGTGCTGATGATCGTGTTGGTAATGTTGGTGTTACTGTTGTTAGTGCTGATGATCGTGTTGGTAATGTTGGTGTTACTGTTGTTGTTGTTAGTGCTGATGATCGTGTTGGTAATGTTGGTGTTACTGTTGTTGTTGTTAGTGCTGATGATCGTGTTGGTAATGTTGGTGTTACTGGTGTTGTTGTTAGTGCTGATGATGGTGTTGGTAATGTTGGTGTTACTGGTGTTAGTGCTGATGATCGTGTTGGTAATGTTGGTGTAACTGGTGTTGTTGTTAGTGCTGATGATCGTGTTGGAAATGTTGGTGCTACTGGTGTTGTTGTTAGTGCTGATGATCGTGTTGGTAATGTTGGTGTTACTGTTGTTAGTGCTGATGAACGTGTTGGTAATGTTGGTGTTACTGTTGTTGTTGCTAGTGCTGATGATGGTGTTGGTAATGTTGGTGTTACTGCTGTTGTTGTTAGTGCTGATGATCGTGTTGGAAATGTTGGTGTTACTGGTGTTGTTGTTAGTGCTGATGATCGTGTTGGTAATGTTGGTGTTACTGTTGTTAGTGCTGATGAACGTGTTGGTAATGTTGGTGTTACTGTTGTTGTTGTTAGTGCTGATGATGGTGTTGGTAATGTTGGTGTTACTGCTGTTGTTGTTGTTAGTGCTGATGATCGTGTTGGAAATGTTGGTGTTACTGGTGTTGTTGTTAGTGCTGATGATCGTGTTGGTAACGTTGGTGTTACTGGGTTATTGTTAGTGCTGATGATCGTGTTGGTAATGTTGGTGTTACTGGTGTTGTTGTTAGTGCTGATGATCGTGTTTGTAATGTTGGTGTTACTGGTGTTGTTGTTAGTGCTGATGATCATGTTGGTAATGTTGGTGTTACTGTTGTTGTTGTTAGTGCTGATGATCGTGTTGGTAATGTTGGTGTTACTGGTGTTGTTGTTAGTGCTGGTGTTCGTGTTGGTAATGTTGGTGTTACTGTTGTTGTTGTTAGTGCTGATGATCGTGTTGGTAATGTTGGTGTTACTGTTTTTGTTGTTAGTGCTGATGATCGTGTTGGTAATGTTGGTGTTACTGTTGTTGTTGTTAGTGCTGATGATCGTGTTGGTAATGTTGGTGTTACTGTTGTTGTTGTTAGTGTTGATGATCGTGTTGGTAATGTTGGTGTTACTGTTGTTGTTGTTAGTGCTGATGATCGTGTTGGTAATGTTGGTGTTACTGTTGTTGTTGTTAGTGCTGATGATCGTGTTGGTAATGTTGGTGTTACTGTTGTTAGTGCTGATGAACGTGTTGGTAATGTTGGTGTTACTGTTGTTGATGTTAGTGCTGATGATGGTGTTGGTAATGTTGGTGTTACTGCTGTTGTTGTTAGTGCTGATGATCGTGTTGGAAATGTTGGTGTTACTGGTGTTGTTGTTAGTGCTGATGATCGTGTTGGTAATGTTGGTGTTACTGTTGTTAGTGCTGATGAACGTGTTGGTAATGTTGGTGTTACTGTTGTCGTTGTTAGTGCTGATGATGGTGTTGGTAATGTTGGTGTTACTGCTGTTGTTGTTAGTGCTGATGATCGTGTTGGAAATGTTGGTGTTACTGGTGTTGTTGTTAGTGCTGATGATCGTGTTGGTAATGTTGGTGTTACTGTGTTATTGTCAGTGCTGATGATCGTGTTGGTAATGTTGGTGTTACTGGTGTTGTTGTTAGTGCTGATGATCGTGTTTGTAATGTTGGTGTTACTGTTGTTGTTGTTAGTGCTGATGATCGTGTTGGTAATGTTGGTGTTACTGGTGTTGTTGTTAGTGCTGATGTTCGTGTTGGTAATGTTGGTGTTACTGTTGTTGTTGTTAGTGCTGATGATCATGTTGGTAATGTTGGTGTTACTGTTGTTGTTGTTAGTGCTGATGATCATGTTGGTAATGTTGGTGTTACTGTTGTTGTTGTTAGTGCTGATGATCGTGTTGGTAATGTTGGTGTTACTGGTGTTGTTGTTAGTGCTGATGGTCATGTTGGTAATGTTGGTGTTACTGTTGTTGTTGTTAGTGCTGATGATCGTGTTGGTAATGTTGGTGTTACTGGTGTTGTTGTTAGTGCTGATGTTCGTGTTGGTAATGTTGGTGTTACTGTTGTTGTTGTTAGTGCTGATGATCGTGTTGTTAATGTTGGTGTTACTGTTGTTGTTGTTAGTGCTGATGATCGTGTTGGTAATGTTGGTGTTACTGTTGTTGTTGTTAGTGCTGATGATCGTGTTGGTAATGTTGGTGTTACTGTTGTTGTTGTTAGTGTTGATGATCGTGTTGGTAATGTTGGTGTTACTGTTGTTGTTGTTAGTGCTGATGATCGTGTTGGTAATGTTGGTGTTACTGTTGTTGTTGTTAGTGCTGATGATCGTGTTGGTAATGTTGGTGTTACTGGTGTTGTTGTTAGTGCTGATGATCGTGTTGGTAATGTTGGTGTTACTGGTGTTGTTGTTAGTGCTGATGATCGTGTTGGTAATGTTGGTGTTACTGGTGTTGTTGTTAGTGCTGATGATCGTGTTGGTAATGTTGGTGTTACTGTTGTTGTTGTTAGTGCTGATGATCGTGTTGGTAATGTTGTTGTTACTGATGTTGTTGTTAGTGATGATGATCGTGTTGGTAATGTTGGTGTTACTGGTGTTGTTGTTAGTGCTGATGATCGTGTTGGTAATGTTGGTGTTACTGTTGTTGTTGTTAGTGCTGATGATCGTGTTGGAAATGTTGGTGTTAATGGTGTTGTTGTTAGTGCTGATGATCATGTTGGTAATGTTCGTGTTACTGTTGTTGTTGTTAGTGCTGATGATTGTGTTGGAAATGTTGGTGTTACTGGTGTTGTTGTTAGTGCTGATGATGGTGTTGGTAATGTTGGTGTTACTGGTGTTGTTGTTAGTGCTGATGATCATGTTGGTAATGTTGGTGTTACTGGTGTTGTTGTTAGTGCTGATGATCGTGTTGGTAATGTTGCTGTTAATGGTGTTATTGTTAGTGCTGATGATCGTGTTGGTAATGTTGGTGTTACTGGTGTTGTTGTTAGTGCTGATGATCATGTTGGTAATGTTGGTGTTACTGGTGTTGTTGTTAGTGCTGATGATCGTGTTGGTAATGTTGCTGTTAATGGTGTTATTGTTAGTGCTGATGATCGTGTTGGTAATGTTGGTGTTACTGGTGTTGTTGTTAGTGCTGATGATCATGTTGGTAATGTTGGTGTTACTGTTGTTGTTAGTGCTGATGATCGTGTTGGAAATGTTGGTGTTACTGGTGTTGTTGTTAGTGCTGATGATCGTGTTGGTAATGTTGGTGTTAATGGTGTTATTGTTAGTGCTGATGATCGTGTTGGTAATGTTGGTGTTACTGGTGTTGTTGTTAGTGCTGATGATCGTGTTGGTAATGTTGGTGTTAATGGTGTTGTTGTTAGTGCTGATGATCGTGTTGGTAATGTTGGTGTTACTGCTGGTGTTGTTAGTGTTGATGATCATGTTGGTAATGTTGGTGTTACTGGTGTTGTTGTTAGTGCTGATGACCGTGTTGGTAATGTTGGTCTTACTGGTGTTGTTGTTAGTGCTGATGATCGTGTTGGTAATGTTGGTGTTACTGGTGTTGTTGTTAGTGCTGATGATCGTGTTGGTAATGTTGGTGTTACTGGTGTTGTTGTTAGTGCTGATGATGATGTTGGTAATGTTGGTGTTACTGTTGTTGTTTTTAGTGCTGATGATCGTGTTGGTAATGTTGTTGTTACTGATGTTAGTGCTGATGATCGTGTTGGTAATGTTGGTGTTACTGTTGTTGTTGTTAGTGCTGATGATCGTGTTGGTAATGTTGGTGTTACTGTTGTTGTTGTTAGTGCTGATGATCGTGTTGGTAATGTTGGTGTTACTGATGTTAGTGCTGATGATCGTGTTGGTAATGTTGGTGTTACTGTTGTTGTTGTTAGTGCTGAGGATCGTGTTGGTAATGTTGGTGTTACTGGTGTTGTTGTTAGTGCTGATGATCGTGTTGGTAATGTTGGTGTTACTGGTGTTGTTGTTAGTGCTGAGGATCGTGTTGGTAATGTTGGTGTTACTGGTGTTGTTGTTAGTGCTGATGATCATGTTGGTAATGTTGGTGTTACTGTTGTTGTTGTTAGTGCTGATGATCGTGTTGGTAATGTTGGTGTTACTGTTGTTGTTGTTAGTGCTGATGATCGTGTTGGTAATGTTGGTGTTACTGTTGTTGTTGTTAATGCTGATGATCGTGTTTGTAACGTTGGTGTTACTGGTGTTGTTGTTAGTGCTGATGATCGTGTTGGTAATGTTGGTGTTACTGGTGTTGTTGTTAGTGCTGATGATCGTGTTGGTAATGTTGGTGTTACTGTTGTTGTTGTTAGTGCTGATGATCGTGTTGGTAATGTTGGTGTTACTGTTGATGTTGTTAGTGCTGATGATCGTGTTGGTAATGTTGGTGTTAATGGGTTATTGTTAGTGCTGATGATCGTGTTGGTAATGTTGGTGTTACTGGTGTTGTTGTTAGTGCTGATGATGGTGTTGGTAATGTTGGTGTTACTGGTGTTGTTGTTAGTGCTGATGATCGTGTTGGTAATGTTGGTGTTACTGGTGTTGTTGTTAGTGCTGATGATCGTGTTGGAAATGTTGGTGTTACTGGTGTTGTTGTTAGTGCTGATGATCGTGTTGGTAATGTTGGTGTTACTGATGTTGTTGCTAGTGATGATGATCGTGTTGGTAATGTTGGTGTTACTGTTGTTGTTGTTAGTGCTGATGATCGTGTTGGTAATGTTGGTGTTACTGATGTTGTTGTTAGTGATGATGATCGTGTTGGTAATGTTGGTGTTACTGGTGTTGTTGTTAGTGCTGATGATCGTGTTGGTAATGTTGGTGTTACTGTTGTTGTTGTTAGTGCTGATGATCGTGTTGGAAATGTTGGTGTTAATGGTGTTGTTGTTAGTGCTGATGATCATGTTGGTAATGTTGGTGTTACTGTTGTTGTTGTTGTTAGTGCTGATGATCGTGTTGGTAATGTTGGTGTTACTGGTGTTGTTGTTAGTGCTGATGATGGTGTTGGTAATGTTGGTGTTACTGTTGTTGTTGTTAGTGCTGATGATCGTGTTGGTAATGTTGGTGTTAGTGGTGTTGTTGTTAGTGCTGATGATCATGTTGGTAATGTTGGTGTTACTGTTGTTGTTGTTAGTGCTGATGATCGTGTTGGAAATGTTGGTGTTACTGGTGTTGTTTTTAGTGCTGATGATCGTGTTGTTAATGTTGGTGTTAATGGTGTTATTGTTAGTGCTGATGATCGTGTTGGTAATGTTGGTGTTACTGGTGTTGTTGTTAGTGCTGATGATCGTGTTGGTAATGTTGGTGTTAATGGTGTTGTTGTTAGTGCTGATGATCGTGTTGGTAATGTTGGTGTTACTGTTGTTGTTGTTAGTGCTGATGATCGTGTTGGTAATGTTGTGTTACTGGTGTTGTTGTTAGTGCTGATGATCGTGTTGGTAATGTTGGTGTTACTGATGTTAGTGCTGATGATCGTGTTGGTAATGTTGGTGTTACTGTTGTTGTTGCTAGTGCTGATGATCGTGTTGGTAATGTTGGTGTTACTGATGTTAGTGCTGATGATCGTGTTGGTAATGTTGGTGTTACTGTTGTTGTTGTTGTTGTTACTGCTGATGATCGTGTTGGTAATGTTGGTGTTACTGGTGTTGTTGTTAGTGCTGATGATCGTGTTGGTAATGTTGGTGTTACTGGTGTTGTTGTTAGTGCTGATGATCGTGTTGGTAATGTTGGTGTTACTGGTGTTGTTGTTAGTGCTGATGATCGTGTTGGTAATGTTGGTGTTACTGGTGTTGTTGTTAGTGCTGATGATCGTGTTGGTAATGTTGGTGTTACTGTTGTTGTTGTTAGTGCTGATGATCGTGTTGGTAATGTTGGTGTTACTGTTGTTGTTGTTGTTACTGCTGATGATCGTGTTGGTAATGTTGGTGTTACTGGTGTTGTTGTTAGTGCTGAGGATCGTGTTGGTAATGTTGGTGTTACTGGTGTTGTTGTTAGTGCTGATGATCGTGTTGGTAATGTTGGTGTTACTGTTGTTGTTGTTGTTACTGCTGATGATCGTGTTGGTAATGTTGGTGTTACTGGTGTTGTTGTTACTGCTGATGATCGTGTTGGTAATGTTGGTGTTACTGGTGTTGTTGTTAGTGCTGATGATCGTGTTGGTAATGTTGGTGTTACTGTTGTTGTTGTTGTTACTGCTGATGATCGTGTTGGTAATGTTGGTGTTACTGGTGTTGTTGTTAGTGCTGAGGATCGTGTTGGTAATGTTGGTGTTAGTGGTGTTGTTGTTAGTGCTGATGATCGTGTTGGTAATGTTGGTGTTACTGTTGTTGTTGTTAGTGCTGATGATCGTGTTGGTAATGTTGGTGTTACTGTTGTTGTTGTTAGTGCTGATGATCGTGTTGGTAATGTTGGTGTTACTGTTGTTGTTGTTAGTGCTGATGATCGTGTTGGTAATGTTGGTGTTACTGGTGTTGTTGCTAGTGCTGATGATCGTGTTGGTAATGTTGGTGTTACTGGTGTTGTTGTTAGTGCTGATGTTCGTGTTGGTAATGTTGGTGTTACTGTTGTTGTTGTTAGTGCTGATGATCGTGTTGGTAATGTTGGTGTTACTGTTGTTGTTGTTAGTGCTGATGATCGTGCTGGTAATGTTGGTGTTACTGTTGTTGTTGTTAGTGCTGATGATCGTGTTGGTAATGTTGGTGTTACTGATGTTAGTGCTGATGATCGTGTTGGTAATGTTGGTGTTACTGTTGTTGTTGTTAGTGCTGATGATGGTGTTGGTAATGTTGGTGTTACTGATGTTAGTGCTGATGATCGTGTTGGTAATGTTGGTGTTACTGTTGTTGTTGTTAGTGCTGATGATCGTGTTGGTAATGTTGGTGTTACTGGTGTTATTGTTAGTGCTGATGATCGTGTTGGTAATGTTGGTGTTACTGGTGTTGTTGTTAGTGCTTATGATCGTGTTGGTAATGTTGGTGTTACTGTTGTTGTTGTTAGTGCTGATGATCGTGTTGGTAATGTTGGTGTTGCTGGTGTTGTTGTTAGTGCTGATGATCGTGTTGGTAATGTTGGTGTTACTGGTGTTGGTGTTACTGGTGTTGTTGTTAGTGCTGATGACCGTGTTTGTAATGTTGGTGTTACTGATATTGCTGTTAGTGCTGATGATCGTGTTGGTAATGTTGGTGTTACTGTTGTTGTTGTCAGTGCTGATGATCGTGTTGGTAATGTTGGTGTTACTGTTGTTATTGTTAGTGCTGATGATCGTGTTGGTAATGTTGGTGTAACTGGTGTTGTTGTTAGTGCTGATGATCGTGTTGGTAATGTTGGTGTTACTGGTGTTGTTGTTAGTGCTGATGATCATGTTGGTAATGTTGGTGTTACTGTTGATGTTGTTAGTGCTGATGATCGTGTTGGAAATGTTTGTGTTACTGGTGTTGTTGTTAGTGCTGATGATCGTGTTGGTAATGTTGGTGTTACTGGTGTTGTTGTTAGTGCTTATGATCGTGTTGGTAATGTTGGTGTTACTGTTGTTGTTGTTAGTGCTGATGATCGTGTTGGTAATGTTGGTGTTGCTGGTGTTGTTGTTAGTGCTGATGATCGTGTTGGTAATGTTGGTGTTACTGGTGTTGGTGTTACTGGTGTTGTTGTTAGTGCTGATGACCGTGTTTGTAATGTTGGTGTTACTGATATTGCTGTTAGTGCTGATGATCGTGTTGGTAATGTTGGTGTTACTGATGTTGTTGTTAGTGATGATGATCGTGTTGGTAATGTTGGTGTTACTGGTGTTGTTGTTAGTGCTGATGATCGTGTTGGTAATGTTGGTGTTACTGTTGTTGTTGTTAGTGCTGATGATCGTGTTGGAAATGTTGGTGTTAATGGTGTTGTTGTTAGTGCTGATGATCATGTTGGTAATGTTGGTGTTACTGTTGTTGTTGTTGTTAGTGCTGATGATCGTGTTGGTAATGTTGGTGTTACTGGTGTTGTTGTTAGTGCTGATGATGGTGTTGGTAATGTTGGTGTTACTGTTGTTGTTGTTAGTGCTGATGATCGTGTTGGTAATGTTGGTGTTAGTGGTGTTGTTGTTAGTGCTGATGATCATGTTGGTAATGTTGGTGTTACTGTTGTTGTTGTTAGTGCTGATGATCGTGTTGGAAATGTTGGTGTTACTGGTGTTGTTTTTAGTGCTGATGATCGTGTTGTTAATGTTGGTGTTAATGGTGTTATTGTTAGTGCTGATGATCGTGTTGGTAATGTTGGTGTTACTGGTGTTGTTGTTAGTGCTGATGATCGTGTTGGTAATGTTGGTGTTAATGGTGTTGTTGTTAGTGCTGATGATCGTGTTGGTAATGTTGGTGTTACTGTTGTTGTTGTTAGTGCTGATGATCGTGTTGGTAATGTTGTGTTACTGGTGTTGTTGTTAGTGCTGATGATCGTGTTGGTAATGTTGGTGTTACTGATGTTAGTGCTGATGATCGTGTTGGTAATGTTGGTGTTACTGTTGTTGTTGCTAGTGCTGATGATCGTGTTGGTAATGTTGGTGTTACTGATGTTAGTGCTGATGATCGTGTTGGTAATGTTGGTGTTACTGTTGTTGTTGTTGTTGTTACTGCTGATGATCGTGTTGGTAATGTTGGTGTTACTGGTGTTGTTGTTAGTGCTGATGATCGTGTTGGTAATGTTGGTGTTACTGGTGTTGTTGTTAGTGCTGATGATCGTGTTGGTAATGTTGGTGTTACTGGTGTTGTTGTTAGTGCTGATGATCGTGTTGGTAATGTTGGTGTTACTGGTGTTGTTGTTAGTGCTGATGATCGTGTTGGTAATGTTGGTGTTACTGTTGTTGTTGTTAGTGCTGATGATCGTGTTGGTAATGTTGGTGTTACTGTTGTTGTTGTTGTTACTGCTGATGATCGTGTTGGTAATGTTGGTGTTACTGGTGTTGTTGTTAGTGCTGAGGATCGTGTTGGTAATGTTGGTGTTACTGGTGTTGTTGTTAGTGCTGATGATCGTGTTGGTAATGTTGGTGTTACTGTTGTTGTTGTTGTTACTGCTGATGATCGTGTTGGTAATGTTGGTGTTACTGGTGTTGTTGTTACTGCTGATGATCGTGTTGGTAATGTTGGTGTTACTGGTGTTGTTGTTAGTGCTGATGATCGTGTTGGTAATGTTGGTGTTACTGTTGTTGTTGTTGTTACTGCTGATGATCGTGTTGGTAATGTTGGTGTTACTGGTGTTGTTGTTAGTGCTGAGGATCGTGTTGGTAATGTTGGTGTTAGTGGTGTTGTTGTTAGTGCTGATGATCGTGTTGGTAATGTTGGTGTTACTGTTGTTGTTGTTAGTGCTGATGATCGTGTTGGTAATGTTGGTGTTACTGTTGTTGTTGTTAGTGCTGATGATCGTGTTGGTAATGTTGGTGTTACTGTTGTTGTTGTTAGTGCTGATGATCGTGTTGGTAATGTTGGTGTTACTGGTGTTGTTGCTAGTGCTGATGATCGTGTTGGTAATGTTGGTGTTACTGGTGTTGTTGTTAGTGCTGATGTTCGTGTTGGTAATGTTGGTGTTACTGTTGTTGTTGTTAGTGCTGATGATCGTGTTGGTAATGTTGGTGTTACTGTTGTTGTTGTTAGTGCTGATGATCGTGCTGGTAATGTTGGTGTTACTGTTGTTGTTGTTAGTGCTGATGATCGTGTTGGTAATGTTGGTGTTACTGATGTTAGTGCTGATGATCGTGTTGGTAATGTTGGTGTTACTGTTGTTGTTGTTAGTGCTGATGATGGTGTTGGTAATGTTGGTGTTACTGATGTTAGTGCTGATGATCGTGTTGGTAATGTTGGTGTTACTGTTGTTGTTGTTAGTGCTGATGATCGTGTTGGTAATGTTGGTGTTACTGGTGTTATTGTTAGTGCTGATGATCGTGTTGGTAATGTTGGTGTTACTGGTGTTGTTGTTAGTGCTTATGATCGTGTTGGTAATGTTGGTGTTACTGTTGTTGTTGTTAGTGCTGATGATCGTGTTGGTAATGTTGGTGTTGCTGGTGTTGTTGTTAGTGCTGATGATCGTGTTGGTAATGTTGGTGTTACTGGTGTTGGTGTTACTGGTGTTGTTGTTAGTGCTGATGACCGTGTTTGTAATGTTGGTGTTACTGATATTGCTGTTAGTGCTGATGATCGTGTTGGTAATGTTGGTGTTACTGTTGTTGTTGTCAGTGCTGATGATCGTGTTGGTAATGTTGGTGTTACTGTTGTTATTGTTAGTGCTGATGATCGTGTTGGTAATGTTGGTGTAACTGGTGTTGTTGTTAGTGCTGATGATCGTGTTGGTAATGTTGGTGTTACTGGTGTTGTTGTTAGTGCTGATGATCATGTTGGTAATGTTGGTGTTACTGTTGATGTTGTTAGTGCTGATGATCGTGTTGGAAATGTTTGTGTTACTGGTGTTGTTGTTAGTGCTGATGATCGTGTTGGTAATGTTGGTGTTAATGGTGTTATTGTTAGTGCTGATGATCGTGTTGGTAATGTTGGTGTTACTGGTGTTGTTGTTAGTGCTGATGATCGTGTTGGTAATGTCGGTGTTAATGGTGTTGTTGTTAGTGCTGATGATCGTGTTGGTAATGTTGGTGTTACTGGTGTTGTTGTTAGTGCTGATGACCGTGTTGGTAATGTTGGTCTTACTGGTGTTGTTGTTAGTGCTGATGATCGTGTTGGTAATGTTGGTGTTACTGTTGTTGTTGTTAGTGCTGATGATCGTGTTGGTAATGTTGTTGTTACTGATGTTAGTGCTGATGATCGTGTTGGTAATGTTGGTGTTACTGTTGTTGTTGTTGATAGTGCTGATGATCGTGTTGGCAATGTTGGTGTTACTGGGTTATTGTTAGTGCTGAGGATCGTGTTGGTAATGTTGGTGTTACTGGTGTTGTTGTTAGTGCTGATGATCGTGTTGGTAATGTTGGTGTTACTGGTGTTGTTGTTAGTGCTGAGGATCGTGTTGGTAATGTTGGTGTTACTGGTGTTGTTGTTAGTGCTGATGATCATGTTGGTAATGTTGGTGTTACTGTTGTTGTTGTTAGTGCTGATGATCGTGTTGGTAATGTTGGTGTTACTGTTGTTGTTGTTAGTGCTGATGATCGTGTTGGTAATGTTGGTGTTACTGTTGTTGTTGTTAATGCTGATGATCGTGTTTGTAATGTTGGTGTTACTGGTGTTGTTGTTAGTGCTGATGATCGTGTTGGTAATGTTGGTGTTAATGGGTTATTGTTAGTGCTGATGATCGTGTTGGTAATGTTGGTGTTACTGCTGTTGTTGTTAGTGTTGATGATCGTGTTGGTAATGTTGGTGTTACTGGTGTTGTTGTTAGTGCTGATGATGGTGTTGGTAATGTTGGTGTTACTGGTGTTGTTGTTAGTGCTGATGATCGTGTTGGTAATGTTGGTGTTACTGGTGTTGTTGTTAGTGCTGATGATCGTGTTGGAAATGTTGGTGTTACTGGTGTTGTTGTTAGTGCTGATGATCGTGTTGGTAATGTTGGTGTTACTGATGTTGTTGCTAGTGATGATGATCGTGTTGGTAATGTTGGTGTTACTGGTGTTGTTGTTAGTGCTGATGATCGTGTTGGTAATGTTGGTGTTACTGATGTTGTTGTTAGTGCTGATGATCGTGTTGGTAATGTTGGTGTTACTGGTGTTGTTGTTAGTGTTGATGATCGTGTTGGTAATGTTGGTGTTACTGGTGTTGTTGTTAGTGCTGATGATCGTGTTGGTAATGTTGGTGTTACTGTTGTTGTTGTTAGTGCTGATGATCGTGTTGGTAATGTTGGTGTTACTGATGTTGTTGTTAGTGATGATGATCGTGTTGGTAATGTTGGTGTTACTGTTGTTGTTGTTAGTGCTGATGATCGTGTTGGTAATGTTGGTGTTACTGTTGTTGTTGTTAGTGCTGATGATCGTGTTGGTAATGTTGGTGTTACTGATGTTGTTGTTAGTGATGATGATCGTGTTGGTAATGTTGGTGTTACTGGTGTTGTTGTTAGTGCTGATGATCGTGTTGGTAATGTTGGTGTTACTGTTGTTGTTGTTAGTGCTGATGATCGTGTTGGAAATGTTGGTGTTAATGGTGTTGTTGTTAGTGCTGATGATCATGTTGGTAATGTTGGTGTTACTGTTGTTGTTGTTAGTGCTGATGATCGTGTTGGAAATGTTGGTGTTACTGGTGTTGTTGTTAGTGCTGATGATGGTGTTGGTAATGTTGGTGTTACTGGTGTTGTTAGTGCTGATGATTGTGTTGGAAATGTTGGTGTTACTGGTGTTGTTGTTAGTGCTGATGATGGTGTTGGTAATGTTGGTGTTACTGTTGTTGTTGTTACTGCTGATGATCGTGTTGGTAATGTTGGTGTTACTGGTGTTGTTGTTAGTGCTGATGATCGTGTTGGTAATGTTGGTGTTACTGGTGTTGTTGTTAGTGCTGTTGATCGTGTTGGTAATGTTGTGTTACTGGTGTTGTTGTTAGTGCTGATGACCGTGTTGGTAATGTTGGTGTTACTGGTGTTGTTGTTAGTGCTGTTGATCGTGTTGGTAATGTTGTGTTACTGGTGTTGTTGTTAGTGCTGATGATCGTGTTGGTAATGTTGGTGTTACTGATGTTAGTGCTGATGATCGTGTTGGTAATGTTGGTGTTACTGTTGTTGTTGCTAGTGCTGATGATCGTGTTGGTAATGTTGTTGTTACTGATGTTAGTGCTGATGATCGTGTTGGTAATGTTGGTGTTACTGTTGTTGTTGTTGTTAGTGTTGATGATTGTGTTGGTAATGTTGGTGTTACTGTTGTTGTTGTTAGTGCTGATGATCGTGTTGGTAATGTTGGTGTTACTGTTGTTGTTGTTAGTGCTGATGATCGTGTTGGTAATGTTGGTGTTACTGGTGTTGTTGTTAGTGCTGATGATCGTGTTGGTAATGTTGGTGTTACTGGTGTTGTTGTTAGTGCTGATGTTCGTGTTGGTAATGTTGGTGTTACTGTTGTTGTTGTTAGTGCTGATGATCGTGTTGGTAATGTTGGTGTTACTGTTGTTGTTGTTAGTGCTGATGATCGTGCTGGTAATGTTGGTGTTACTGTTGTTGTTGTTAGTGCTGATGATCGTGTTGGTAATGTTGGTGTTACTGGTGTTGTAGTTAGTGCTGATGATCGTGTTGGTAATGTTGGTGTTACTGATGTTAGTGCTGATGATCGTGTTGGTAATGTTGGTGTTACTGTTGTTGTTGTTAGTGCTGATGATGGTGTTGGTAATGTTGGTGTTACTGATATTAGTGCTGATGATCGTGTTGGTAATGTTGGTGTTACTGTTGTTGTTGTTAGTGCTGATGATCGTGTTGGTAATGTTGGTGTTACTGGTGTTATTGTTAGTGCTGATGATCGTGTTGGTAATGTTGGTGTTACTGGTGTTGTTGTTAGTGCTGATGATCGTGTTGGTAATGTTGGTGTTACTGTTGTTGTTGTTAGTGCTGATGATCGTGTTGGTAATGTTGGTGTTACTGGTGTTGTTGTTAGTGCTGATGATCGTGTTGGTAATGTTGGTGTTACTGGTGTTGTTGTTAGTGCTGATGATCGTGTTGGTAATGTTGGTGTTACTGGTGTTGTTGGTAGTGCTGATGATGGTGTTGGTAATGTTGGTGTTACTGATGTTGTTGTTAGTTCTGATGATCGTGTTGGTAATGTTGGTGTTACTGTTGTTGTTGTTAGTGCTGACGAAGGTGTTGGTAATGTTGGTGTTACTGATGTTAGTGCTGATGATCGTGTTGGTAATGTTGGTGTTACTGTTGTTGTTGTTAGTGCTGATGATCGTGTTGGAAATGTTGGTGTTAATGGTGTTGTTGTTAGTGCTGATGATCATGTTGGTAATGTTGGTGTTACTGTTGTTGTTGTTAGTGCTGATGATCGTGTTGGAAATGTTGGTGTTACTGGTGTTGTTGTTAGTGCTGATGATGGTGTTGGTAATGTTGGTGTTACTGGTGTTGTTAGTGCTGATGATTGTGTTGGAAATGTTGGTGTTACTGGTGTTGTTGTTAGTGCTGATGATGGTGTTGGTAATGTTGGTGTTACTGTTGTTGTTGTTACTGCTGATGATCGTGTTGGTAATGTTGGTGTTACTGGTGTTGTTGTTAGTGCTGATGATCGTGTTGGTAATGTTGGTGTTACTGGTGTTGTTGTTAGTGCTGTTGATCGTGTTGGTAATGTTGTGTTACTGGTGTTGTTGTTAGTGCTGATGACCGTGTTGGTAATGTTGGTGTTACTGGTGTTGTTGTTAGTGCTGTTGATCGTGTTGGTAATGTTGTGTTACTGGTGTTGTTGTTAGTGCTGATGATCGTGTTGGTAATGTTGGTGTTACTGATGTTAGTGCTGATGATCGTGTTGGTAATGTTGGTGTTACTGTTGTTGTTGCTAGTGCTGATGATCGTGTTGGTAATGTTGTTGTTACTGATGTTAGTGCTGATGATCGTGTTGGTAATGTTGGTGTTACTGTTGTTGTTGTTGTTAGTGTTGATGATCGTGTTGGTAATGTTGGTGTTACTGTTGTTGTTGTTAGTGCTGATGATCGTGTTGGTAATGTTGGTGTTACTGTTGTTGTTGTTAGTGCTGATGATCGTGTTGGTAATGTTGGTGTTACTGGTGTTGTTGTTAGTGCTGATGATCGTGTTGGTAATGTTGGTGTTACTGGTGTTGTTGTTAGTGCTGATGTTCGTGTTGGTAATGTTGGTGTTACTGTTGTTGTTGTTAGTGCTGATGATCGTGTTGGTAATGTTGGTGTTACTGTTGTTGTTGTTAGTGCTGATGATCGTGCTGGTAATGTTGGTGTTACTGTTGTTGTTGTTAGTGCTGATGATCGTGTTGGTAATGTTGGTGTTACTGGTGTTGTAGTTAGTGCTGATGATCGTGTTGGTAATGTTGGTGTTACTGATGTTAGTGCTGATGATCGTGTTGGTAATGTTGGTGTTACTGTTGTTGTTGTTAGTGCTGATGATGGTGTTGGTAATGTTGGTGTTACTGATATTAGTGCTGATGATCGTGTTGGTAATGTTGGTGTTACTGTTGTTGTTGTTAGTGCTGATGATCGTGTTGGTAATGTTGGTGTTACTGGTGTTATTGTTAGTGCTGATGATCGTGTTGGTAATGTTGGTGTTACTGGTGTTGTTGTTAGTGCTGATGATCGTGTTGGTAATGTTGGTGTTACTGTTGTTGTTGTTAGTGCTGATGATCGTGTTGGTAATGTTGGTGTTACTGGTGTTGTTGTTAGTGCTGATGATCGTGTTGGTAATGTTGGTGTTACTGGTGTTGTTGTTAGTGCTGATGATCGTGTTGGTAATGTTGGTGTTACTGGTGTTGTTGGTAGTGCTGATGATGGTGTTGGTAATGTTGGTGTTACTGATGTTGTTGTTAGTTCTGATGATCGTGTTGGTAATGTTGGTGTTACTGTTGTTGTTGTTAGTGCTGACGAAGGTGTTGGTAATGTTGGTGTTACTGATGTTAGTGCTGATGATCGTGTTGGTAATGTTGGTGTTACTGTTGTTGTTGTTAGTGCTGATGATCGTGTTGGTAATGTTGGTGTTACTGGTGTTGGTGTTACTGTTGTTGTTGTTAGTGCTGATGATCGTGTTGGTAATGTTGGTGTTACTGTTGTTGTTGTTAGTGCTGATGATCGTGTTGGTAATGTTGGTGTTACTGGTGTTGTTGTTAGTGCTGATGATCGTGTTGGTAATTTTGGTGTTACTGGTGTTAGTGCTGATGATCGTGTTGGTAATGTTGGTGTTACTGGTGTTGTTGTTAGTGCTGATGATCGTGTTGGTAATGTTGGTGTTACTGATGTTGTTGTTAGTTCTGATGATCGTGTTGGTAATGTTGGTGTTACTGTTGTTGTTGTTAGTGCTGATGATGGTGTTGGTAACGTTGGTGTTACTGATGTTAGTGCTGATGATCGTGTTGGTAATGTTGGTGTTACTGTTGTTGTTGTTAGTGCTGATGATCGTGTTGGTAATGTTGGTGTTACTGGTGTTGTTGTTAGTGCTGATGATCGTGTTGGTAATGTTGGTGTTACTGATGTTATTGCTGATGATCGTGTTGGTAATGTTGGTGTTACTGTTGTTGCTGTTAGTGCTGATGATCGTGTTGGTAATGTTGGTGTTACTGGTGTTGTTGTTAGTGCTGATGATCGTGTTGGTAATGTTGGTGTTACTGATATTGCTGTTAGTGCTGATGATCGTGTTGGTAATGTTGGTGTTACTGTTGTTGTTGTTAGTGCTGATGATCGTGTTGGTAATGTTGGTGTAACTGGTGTTGTTGTTAGTGCTGATGATCGTGTTGGTAATGTTGGTGTTACTGTTGTTATTGTTAGTGCTGATGATCGTGTTGGTAATGTTGGTGTAACTGGTGTTGTTGTTAGTGCTGATGATCGTGTTGGTAATGTTGGTGTTACTGTTGTTGTTGTTAGTGCTGATGATCGTGTTGGTAATGTTGGTGTTATTGGTGTTGTTGTTAGTGCTGATGATCGTGTTGGTGATGTTGGTGTTACTGTTGTTGTTGTTAGTGCTGATGATCGTGTTGGTAATGTTGGTGTTACTGTTGTTGTTGTTAGTGCTGATGATCGTGTTGGTAATGTTGGTGTTACTGTTGTTGTTGTTAGTGCTGATGATCGTGTTGGTAATGTTGGTGTTACTGTTGTTGTTGTTAGTGCTGATGATCGTGTAGTTAATGTTGGTGTTACTGTTGTTGTTGTTAGTGCTGATGATCGTGTTGGTAATGTTGGTGTTACTGTTGTTGTTGTTAGTGCTGATGATCGTGTTGGTAATGTTGGTGTTACTGGTGTTGCTGTTAGTGCTGATGATCGTGTTGGTAATGTTGGTGTTACTGGTGTTGTTGTTAGTGCTGATGATCGTGTTGGTAATGTTGGTGTTACTGATGTTAGTGCTGATGATCGTGTTGGTAATGTTGGTGTTAGTGTTGTTGTTGTTAGTGCTGATGATGGTGTTGGTAATGTTGGTGTTACTGATATTAGTGCTGATGATCGTGTTGGTAATGTTGGTGTTACTGTTGTTGTTGTTAGTGCTGATGATCGTGTTGGTAATGTTGGTGTTACTGGTGTTATTGTTAGTGCTGATGATCGTGTTGGTAATGTTGGTGTTACTGGTGTTGTTGTTAGTGCTGATGATCGTGTTGGTAATGTTGGTGTTACTGTTGTTGTTGTTAGTGCTGATGATCGTGTTGGTAATGTTGGTGTTACTGGTGTTGTTGTTAGTGCTGATGATCGTGTTGGTAATGTTGGTGTTACTGGTGTTGTTGTTAGTGCTGATGATCGTGTTGGTAATGTTGGTGTTACTGGTGTTGTTGTTAGTGCTGATGATGGTGTTGGTAATGTTGGTGTTACTGATGTTGTTGTTAGTTCTGATGATCGTGTTGGTAATGTTGGTGTTACTGTTGTTGTTGTTAGTGCTGATGAAGGTGTTGGTAATGTTGGTGTTACTGATGTTAGTGCTGATGATCGTGTTGGTAATGTTGGTGTTACTGTTGTTGTTGTTAGTGCTGATGATCGTGTTGGTAATGTTGGTGTTACTGGTGTTGGTGTTACTGGTGTTGTTGTTAGTGCTGATGATCGTGTTGGTAATGTTGGTGTTACTGATATTGCTGTTAGTGCTGATGATCGTGTTGGTAATGTTGGTGTTACTGTTGTTGTTGTTAGTGCTGATGATCGTGTTGGTAATGTTGGTGTTACTGTTGTTATTGTCAGTGCTGATGATCGTGTTGGTAATGTTGGTGTAACTGGTGTTGTTGTTAGTGCTGATGATCGTGTTGGTGATGTTGGTGTTACTGTTGTTGTTGTTAGTGCTGATGATCGTGTTGGTAATGTTGGTGTAACTGGTGTTGTTGTTAGTGCTGATGATCGTGTTGGTAATGTTGGTGTTACTGCTGTTGTTGTTAGTGCTGATGATCGTGTTGGTAATGTTGGTGTTACTGTTGTTGTTGTTAGTGCTGATGATCATGTTGGTAATGATGGTGTTACTGGTGTTGTTGTTAGTGCTGATGATCGTGTTGGTGATGTTGGTGTTTCTGTTGTTGTTGTTAGTGCTGATGATGGTGTTGGTAATGTTGGTGTTACTGTTGTTGTTGTTAGTGCTGATGATCGTGTTGGTAATGTTGGTGTTACTGCTGTGTTGTTAGTGCTGATGATCGTGTTGGTAATGTTGGTGTTACTGTTGTTGTTGTTAGTGCTGATGATCGTGTTGGTAATGTTGGTGTTACTGTTGTTGTTGTTAGTGTTGATGACCGTGTTGGTAATGTTGGTGTTACTGGTGTTGTTAGTGCTGATGTTCGTGTTGGTAATGTTGGTGTTACTGTTGTTGTTGTTAGTGCTGATGATCGTGTTGGTAATGTTGGTGTTACTGTTGTTGTTGTTAGTGCTGATGATCGTGTTGGTAATGTTGGTGTTACTGGTGTTGTTGTTAGTGCTGATGATCGTGTTGGTAATTTTGGTGTTACTGGTGTTAGTGCTGATGATCGTGTTGGTAATGTTGGTGTTACTGTTGTTGTTGTTAGTGCTGATGATCGTGTTGGTAATGTTGGTGTTACTGATGTTGTTGTTAGTTCTGATGATCGTGTTGGTAATGTTGGTGTTACTGTTGTTGTTGTTAGTGCTGATGATGGTGTTGGTAACGTTGGTGCTACTGATGTTAGTGCTGATGATCGTGTTGGTAATGTTGGTGTTACTGTTGTTGTTGTTAGTGCTGATGATCGTGTTGGTAATGTTGGTGTTACTGGTGTTGTTGTTAGTGCTGATGATCGTGTTGGTAATGTTGGTGTTACTGATGTTATTGCTGATGATCGTGTTGGTAATGTTGGTGTTACTGTTGTTGCTGTTAGTGCTGATGATCGTGTTGGTAATGTTGGTGTTACTGGTGTTGTTGTTAGTGCTGATGATCGTGTTGGTAATGTTGGAGTTACTGATATTGCTGTTAGTGCTGATGATCGTGTTGGTAATGTTGGTGTTACTGTTGTTGTTGTTAGTGCTGATGATCGTGTTGGTAATGTTGGTGTAACTGGTGTTGTTGTTAGTGCTGATGATCGTGTTGGTAATGTTGGTGTTACTGTTGTTATTGTTAGTGCTGATGATCGTGTTGGTAATGTTGGTGTAACTGGTGTTGTTGTTAGTGGTGATGATCGTGTTGGTAATGTTGGTGTTACTGTTGTTGTTGTTAGTGCTGATGATCGTGTTGGTAATGTTGGTGTTATTGGTGTTGTTGTTAGTGCTGATGATCGTGTTGGTGATGTTGGTGTTACTGTTGTTGTTGTTAGTGCTGATGATCGTGTTGGTAATGTTGGTGTTACTGTTGTTGTTGTTAGTGCTGATGATCGTGTTGGTAATGTTGGTGTTACTGTTGTTGTTGTTAGTGCTGATGATCGTGTTGGTAATGTTGGTGTTACTGTTGTTGTTGTTAGTGCTGATGATCGTGTAGTTAATGTTGGTGTTACTGTTGTTGTTGTTAGTGCTGATGATCGTGTTGGTAATGTTGGTGTTACTGTTGTTGTTGTTAGTGCTGATGATCGTGTTGGTAATGTTGGTGTTACTGGTGTTGCTGTTAGTGCTGATGATCGTGTTGGTAATGTTGGTGTTACTGTTGTTGTTGTTAGTGCTGATGATCGTGTTGGTAATATTGGTGTTACTGGTGTTGTTGTTAGTGCTGATGATCGTGTTGGTAATGTTGGTGTTACTGCTGTTGTTGTTAGTGCTGATGATCGTGTTGGTAATGTTGGTGTTACTGTTGTTATTGTTAGTGCTGGTGATCGTGTTGGTAATGTTGGTGTTACTGGTGTTATTGTTAGTGCTGATGATCGTGTTGGTAATGTTGGTGTTACTGGTGTTGTTGTTAGTGCTGATGATCGTGTTGGTAATGTTGGTGTTACTGCTGTTGTTGTTAGTGCTGATGATCGTGTTGGTAATGTTGGTGTTACTGGTGTTGTTGTTAGTGCTGATGATGGTGTTGGTAATGTTGGTGTTACTGATGTTGTTGTTAGTGCTGATGATTGTGTTGGTAATGTTGGTGTTACTGTTGTTGTTGTTAGTGCTGATGATCGTGTTGGTAATGTTGGTGTTACTGTTGTTGTTGTTGTTAGTGCTGATGATCGTGTTGGTAATGTTGGTGTTACTGATGTTAGTGCTGATGATCGTGTTGGTAATGTTGGTGTTACTGTTGTTGTTGTTGTTAGTGCTGATGATCGTGTTGGTAATGTTGGTGTTACTGATGTTAGTGCTGATGATCGTGTTGGTAATGTTGGTGTTACTGTTGTTGTTGTTGTTAGTGCTGATGATCGTGTTGGTAATGTTGGTGTTACTGATGTTAGTGCTGATGATCGTGTTGGTAATGTTGGTGTTACTGTTGTTGTTGTTGTTAGTGCTGATGATCGTGTTGGTAATGTTGGTGTTACTGATGTTAGTGCTGATGATCGTGTTGGTAATGTTGGTGTTACTGTTGTTATTGTTAGTGCTGGTGATCGTGTTGGTAATGTTGGTGTTACTGGTGTTATTGTTAGTGCTGATGATCGTGTTGGTAATGTTGGTGTTACTGGTGTTGTTGTTAGTGCTGATGATCGTGTTGGTAATGTTGGTGTTACTGCTGTTGTTGTTAGTGCTGATGATCGTGTTGGTAATGTTGGTGTTACTGGTGTTGTTGTTAGTGCTGATGATGGTGTTGGTAATGTTGGTGTTACTGATGTTGTTGTTAGTGCTGATGATTGTGTTGGTAATGTTGGTGTTACTGTTGTTGTTGTTAGTGCTGATGATCGTGTTGGTAATGTTGGTGTTACTGTTGTTGTTGTTAGTGCTGATGATCGTGTTGGTAATGTTGGTGTTACTGGTGTTGTTGTTAGTGCTGATGATCGTGTTGGTAATGTTGGTGTTACTGTTGTTGTTGTTAGTGCTGATGATCGTGTTGGTAATGTTGGTATTACTGGTGTTGTTGTTAGTGCTGATGATCGTGTTGGTAATTTTGGTGTTACTGGTGTTAGTGCTGATGATCGTGTTGGTAATGTTGGTGTTACTGTTGTTGTTGTTAGTGCTGATGATCGTGTTGGTAATGTTGGTGTTACTGATGTTGTTGTTAGTTCTGATGATCGTGTTGGTAATGTTGGTGTTACTGTTGTTGTTGTTAGTGCTGATGATGGTGTTGGTAATGTTGGTGTTACTGATGTTAGTGCTGATGATCGTGTTGGTAATGTTGGTGTTACTGTTGTTGTTGTTAGTGCTGATGATGGTGTTGGTAATGTTGGTGTTACTGTTGTTGTTGTTAGTGCTGATGATCGTGTTGGTAATGTTGGTGTTACTGATGTTAGTGCTGATGATCGTGTTGGTAATGTTGGTGTTACTGGTGTTGTTGTTAGTGTTGATGCTCGTGTTGGTAATGTTGGTGTTACTGGTGTTGTTGTTAGTGGTGATGATCGTGTTGGTAATGTTGGTGTTACTGTTATTTCTGTTAGTGCTGATGATCGTGTTGGTAATGTTGGTTTTACTGTTGCTGTTGTTAGTGCTGATGATCGTGTTGGTAATGTTAGTGTTACTGTTGTTATTGTTAGTGCTGATGTTCGTGTTGGTAATGTTGGTGTAACTGGTGTTGTTGTTAGTGCTGATGATCGTGTTGGTAATGTTGGTGTTACTGTTGTTATTGTTAGTGCTGATGATCGTGTTGGTAATGTTGGTGTAACTGGTGTTGTTGTTAGTGCTGATGATCGTGTTGGTAATGTTGGTGTTACTGTTGTTGTTGTTAGTGCTCATGATCGTGTTGGTAATGATGGTGTTACTGGTGTTGTTGTTAGTGCTGATGATCGTGTTGGTGATGTTGGTGTTACTGTTGTTGTTGTTAGTGCTGATGATCGTGTTGGTAATGTTGGTGTTACTGTTGTTGTTGTTAGTGCTGATGATCGTGTTGGTAATGTTGGTGTTACTGATGTTAGTGCTGATGATCGTGTTGGTAATGTTGGTGTTACTGTTGTTGTTGTTAGTGCTGATGATCGTGTTGGTAATGTTGGTGTTACTGGTGTTGTTGTTAGTGCTGATGATCGTGTTGGTAATGTTGGTGTTACTGATGTTATTGCTGATGATCGTGTTGGTAATGTTGGTGTTACTGTTGTTGCTGTTAGTGCTGATGATCGTGTTGGTAATGTTGGTGTTACTGGTGTTGTTGTTAGCGCTGATGATCGTGTTGGTAATGTTGGTGTTACTGATATTGCTGTTAGTGCTGATGATCGTGTTGGTAATGTTGGTGTTACTGTTGTTGTTGTTAGTGCTGATGATCGTGTTGGTAATGTTGGTGTAACTGGTGTTGTTGTTAGTGCTGATGATCGTGTTGGTAATGTTGGTGTTACTGTTGTTATTGTTAGTGCTGATGATCGTGTTGGTAATGTTGGTGTAACTGGTGTTGTTGTTAGTGCTGATGATCGTGTTGGTAATGTTGGTGTTACTGTTGTTGTTGTTAGTGCTGATGATCGTGTTGGTAATGTTGGTGTTATTGGTGTTGTTGTCAGTGCTGATGATCGTGTTGGTGATGTTGGTGTTACTGTTGTTGTTGTTAGTGCTGATGATCGTGTTGGTAATGTTGGTGTTACTGTTGTTGTTGTTAGTGCTGATGATCGTGTTGGTAATGTTGGTGTTACTGTTGTTGTTGTTAGTGCTGATGATCGTGTTGGTAATGTTGGTGTTACTGTTGTTGTTGTTAGTGCTGATGATCGTGTAGTTAATGTTGGTGTTACTGTTGTTGTTGTTAGTGCTGATGATCGTGTTGGTAATGTTGGTGTTACTGTTGTTGTTGTTAGTGCTGATGATCGTGTTGGTAATGTTGGTGTTACTGGTGTTGCTGTTAGTGCTGATGATCGTGTTGGTAATGTTGGTGTTACTGTTGTTGTTGTTAGTGCTGATGATCGTGTTGGTAATATTGGTGTTACTGGTGTTGTTGTTAGTGCTGATGATCGTGTTGGTAATGTTGGTGTTACTGCTGTTGTTGTTAGTGCTGATGATCGTGTTGGTAATGTTGGTGTTACTGGTGTTGTTGTTAGTGCTGATGATCGTGTTGGTAATGTTGGTATTACTGGTGTTGTTGTTAGTGCTGATGATCGTGTTGGTAATTTTGGTGTTACTGGTGTTAGTGCTGATGATCGTGTTGGTAATGTTGGTGTTACTGTTGTTGTTGTTAGTGCTGATGATCGTGTTGGTAATGTTGGTGTTACTGATGTTGTTGTTAGTTCTGATGATCGTGTTGGTAATGTTGGTGTTACTGTTGTTGTTGTTAGTGCTGATGATGGTGTTGGTAATGTTGGTGTTACTGGTGTTGTTGTTAGTGCTGATGTTCGTGTTGGTAATGTTGGTGTTACTGTTGTTGTTGTTAGTGCTGATGATCGTGTTGGTAATGTTGGTGTTACTGTTGTTGTTGTTAGTGCTGATGATCGTGTTGGTAATGTTGGTGTTACTGTTGTTGTTGTTAGTGCTGATGATGGTGTTGGTAATGTTGGTGTTACTGTTGTTGTTGTTAGTGCTGATGATCGTGTTGGTAATGTTGGTGTTACTGTTGTTGTTGTTAGTGCTGATGATGGTGTTGGTAATGTTGGTGTTACTGATGTTAGTGCTGATGATCGTGTTGGTAATGTTGGTGTTACTGGTGTTGTTGTTAGTGTTGATGCTCGTGTTGGTAATGTTGGTGTTACTGGTGTTGTTGTTAGTGGTGATGATCGTGTTGGTAATGTTGGTGTTACTGTTATTTCTGTTAGTGCTGATGATCGTGTTGGTAATGTTGGTTTTACTGTTGCTGTTGTTAGTGCTGATGATTGTGTTGGTAATGTTAGTGTTACTGTTGTTATTGTTAGTGCTGATGTTCGTGTTGGTAATGTTGGTGTAACTGGTGTTGTTGTTAGTGCTGATGATCGTGTTGGTAATGTTGGTGTTACTGTTGTTGTTGTTAGTGCTCATGATCGTGTTGGTAATGATGGTGTTACTGGTGTTGTTGTTAGTGCTGATGATCGTGTTGGTGATGTTGGTGTTACTGTTGTTGTTGTTAGTGCTGATGATCGTGTTGGTAATGTTGGTGTTACTGTTGTTGTTGTTAGTCCTGATGATCGTGTTGGTAATGTTGGTGTTACTGTTGTTGTTGTTAGTGCTCATGATCGTGTTGGTATTGTTGGTGTTACTGTTGTTGTTAGTGCTGATGATCGTGTTGGTAATTTTGGTGTTACTGGTGTTAGTGCTGAAGATCGTGTTGGTAATGTTGGTGTTACTGTTGTTGTTGTTAGTGCTGATGATCGTGTTGGTAATGTTGGTGTTACTGTTGTTGTTGTTAGTGCTGATGATCGTGTTGGTAATTTTGGTGTTACTGGTGTTAGTGCTGAAGATCGTGTTGGTAATGTTGGTGTTACTGTTGTTGTTGTTAGTGCTGATGATCGTGTTGGTAATGTTGGTGTTACTGATGTTGTTGTTAGTTCTGATGATCGTGTTGGTAATGTTGGTGTTACTGTTGTTGTTGTTAGTGCTGATGATGGTGTTGGTAATGTTGGTGTTACTGATGTTAGTGCTGATGATCGTGTTGTTAATGTTGGTGTTACTGTTGTTGTTGTTAGTGCTGATGATCGTGTTGGTAATGTTGGTGTTACTGTTGTTGTTGTTAGTGCTGGTGATCGTGTTGGTAATGTTGGAGTTACTGATGTTAGTGCTGATGATCGTGTTGGTAATGTTGGTGTTACTGGTGTTGTTGTTAGTGCTGATGATCGTGTTGGTAATGTTGGTGTTACTGGTGTTGTTGTTAGTGCTGATGATCGTGTTGGTAATGTTGGTGTTACTGATATTGCTGTTAGTGCTGATGATCGTGTTGGTAATGTTGGTTTTACTGTTGCTGTTGTTAGTGCTGATGATCGTGTTGGTAATGTTAGTGTTACTGTTGTTATTGTTAGTGCTGATGATCGTGTTGGTAATGTTGGTGTAACTGGTGTTGTTGTTAGTGATGATGATCGTGTTGGTAATGTTGGTGTTACTGTTGTTATTGTTAGTGCTGATGATCGTGTTGGTAATGTTGGTGTAACTGGTGTTGTTGTTAGTGCTGATGATCGTGTTGGTAATGTTGGTGTTACTGTTGTTGTTGTTAGTGCTGATGATCGTGTTGGTAATGTTGGTGTTACTGGTGTTGTTGTTAGTGCTGATGATCGTGTTGGTGATGTTGGTGTTACTGTTGTTGTTGTTAGTGCTGATGATCGTGTTGGTAATGTTGGTGTTACTGTTGTTGTTGTTAGTGCTGATGATCGTGTTGGTAATGTTGGTGTTACTGTTGTTGTTGTTAGTGCTGATGATCGTGTTGGTAATGTTGGTGTTACTGTTGTTGTTGTTAGTGTGGATGATCGTGTTGGTAATGTTGGTGTTACTGTTGTTGTTGTTAGTGCTGGTGATCGGGTTGGTAATGTTGGTGTTACTGTTGTTGTTGTTAGTGCTGATGATCGTGTTGGTAATGTTGGTGTTACTGGTGTTGCTGTTAGTGCTGATGATCGTGTTGGTAATGTTGGTGTTACTGTTGTTGTTGTTAGTGCTGATGATCGTGTTGGTAATGTTGGTGTTACTGGTGTTGTTGTTAGTGCTGATGATCGTGTTGGTAATGTTGGTGTTACTGCTGTTGTTGTTAGTGCTGATGATCGTGTTGGTAATGTTGGTGTTACTGTTGCTGTTGTTAGTGCTGGTGATCGTATTGGTAATGTTGGTGTTACTGGTGTTATTGTTAGTGCTGATGATCGTGTTGGTAATGTTGGTGTTACTGGTGTTGTTGTTAGTACTGATGATCGTGTTGGTAATGTTGGTGTTACTGTTGTTGTTGTTAGTATTGATGATCGTGTTGGTAATGTTGGTCTTACTGGTGTTGTTGTTAGTGCTGATGATCGTGTTGGTAATGTTGGTGTTACTGCTGTTGTTGTTAGTGCTGATGATCGTGTTGGTAATGTTGGTGTTACTGGTGTTGTTGTTAGTGCTGATGATCGTGTTGGTAATGTTGGTGTTACTGTTGTTGTTGTTAGTGCTGATGATCGTGTTGGTAATGTTGGTGTTACTGTTGTTGTTGTTAGTGCTGATGATGGTGTTGGTAATGTTGGTGTTACTGATGTTAGTGCTGATGATCGTGTTGGTAATGTTGGTGTTACTGTTGTTGTTGTTAGTGCTGATGATTGTGTTGGTAATGTTGGTGTTACTGTTGTTGTTGTTAGTGCTGATGATCGTGTTGGTAATGTTGGTGTTACTGTTGTTGTTGTTAGTGCTGATGATGGTGTTGGTAATGTTGGTGTTACTGATGTTAGTGCTGATGATCGTGTTGGTAATGTTGGTGTTACTGGTGTTGTTGTTAGTGCTGATGATCGTGTTGGTAATTTTGGTGTTACTGGTGTTAGTGCTGAAGATCGTGTTGGTAATGTTGGTGTTACTGTTGTTGTTGTTAGTGCTGATGATCGTGTTGGTAATGTTGGTGTTACTGATGTTGTTGTTAGTTCTGATGATCGTGTTGGTAATGTTGGTGTTACTGTTGTTGTTGTTAGTGCTGATGATGGTGTTGGTAATGTTGGTGTTACTGATGTTAGTGCTGATGATCGTGTTGTTAATGTTGGTGTTACTGTTGTTGTTGTTAGTGCTGATGATCGTGTTGGTAATGTTGGTGTTACTGTTGTTGTTGTTAGTGCTGGTGATCGTGTTGGTAATGTTGGAGTTACTGATGTTAGTGCTGATGATCGTGTTGGTAATGTTGGTGTTACTGGTGTTGTTGTTAGTGCTGATGATCGTGTTGGTAATGTTGGTGTTACTGGTGTTGTTGTTAGTGCTGATGATCGTGTTGGTAATGTTGGTGTTACTGATATTGCTGTTAGTGCTGATGATCGTGTTGGTAATGTTGGTTTTACTGTTGCTGTTGTTAGTGCTGATGATCGTGTTGGTAATGTTAGTGTTACTGTTGTTATTGTTAGTGCTGATGATCGTGTTGGTAATGTTGGTGTAACTGGTGTTGTTGTTAGTGATGATGATCGTGTTGGTAATGTTGGTGTTACTGTTGTTATTGTTAGTGCTGATGATCGTGTTGGTAATGTTGGTGTAACTGGTGTTGTTGTTAGTGCTGATGATCGTGTTGGTAATGTTGGTGTTACTGTTGTTGTTGTTAGTGCTGATGATCGTGTTGGTAATGTTGGTGTTACTGGTGTTGTTGTTAGTGCTGATGATCGTGTTGGTGATGTTGGTGTTACTGTTGTTGTTGTTAGTGCTGATGATCGTGTTGGTAATGTTGGTGTTACTGTTGTTGTTGTTAGTGCTGATGATCGTGTTGGTAATGTTGGTGTTACTGTTGTTGTTGTTAGTGCTGATGATCGTGTTGGTAATGTTGGTGTTACTGTTGTTGTTGTTAGTGTGGATGATCGTGTTGGTAATGTTGGTGTTACTGTTGTTGTTGTTAGTGCTGGTGATCGGGTTGGTAATGTTGGTGTTACTGTTGTTGTTGTTAGTGCTGATGATCGTGTTGGTAATGTTGGTGTTACTGGTGTTGCTGTTAGTGCTGATGATCGTGTTGGTAATGTTGGTGTTACTGTTGTTGTTGTTAGTGCTGATGATCGTGTTGGTAATGTTGGTGTTACTGGTGTTGTTGTTAGTGCTGATGATCGTGTTGGTAATGTTGGTGTTACTGCTGTTGTTGTTAGTGCTGATGATCGTGTTGGTAATGTTGGTGTTACTGTTGCTGTTGTTAGTGCTGGTGATCGTATTGGTAATGTTGGTGTTACTGGTGTTATTGTTAGTGCTGATGATCGTGTTGGTAATGTTGGTGTTACTGGTGTTG
The DNA here is from genome assembly GCA_964016885.1 of Eledone cirrhosa. Lineage (NCBI taxonomy): Eukaryota > Metazoa > Mollusca > Cephalopoda > Octopoda > Eledonidae > Eledone > Eledone cirrhosa. The sequence goes on along the minus strand of OZ024743.1, from coordinate 260,015,997 downwards.
TTGTTAGTACTGATGATCGTGTTGGTAGTGTTGGTGTTACTGTTGTTGTTGTTAGTATTGATGATCGTGTTGGTAATGTTGGTCTTACTGGTGTTGTTGTTAGTGCTGATGATCGTGTTGGTAATGTTGGTGTTACTGCTGTTGTTGTTAGTGCTGATGATCGTGTTGGTAATGTTGGTGTTACTGGTGTTGTTGTTAGTGCTGATGATGGTGTTGGTAATGTTGGTGTTACTGTTTTTGTTGTTAGTGCTGATGATCGTGTTGGTAATGTTGGTGTTACTGTTGTTGTTGTTAGTGCTGATGATGGTGTTGGTAATGTTGGTGTTACTGATGTTAGTGCTGATGATCGTGTTGGTAATGTTGGTGTTACTGTTGTTGTTGTTAGTGCTGATGATTGTGTTGGTAATGTTGGTGTTACTGTTGTTGTTGTTAGTGCTGATGATCGTGTTGGTAATGTTGGTGTTACTGTTGTTGTTGTTAGTGCTGATGATGGTGTTGGTAATGTTGGTGTTACTGATGTTAGTGCTGATGATCGTGTTGGTAATGTTGGTGTTACTGGTGTTGTTGTTAGTGCTGATGATCGTGTTGGTAATGTTGGTGTTACTGGTGTTGTTGTTAGTGCTGATAATCGTGTTGGTAATGTTGGGTGTTACTGATATTGCTGTTAGTGCTGATGATCGTGTTGGTAATGTTGGTGTTACTGTTGTTGTTGTTAGTGCTGATGATCGTGTTGGTAATGTTGGTGTTACTGTTGTTATTGTTAGTGCTGATGATCGTGTTGGTAATGTTAGTGTTACTGTTGTTATTGTTAGTGCTGATGATCGTGTTGGTAATGTTAGTGTTACTGTTGTTATTGTTAGTGCTGATGATCGTGTTGGTAATGTTGGTGTAACTGGTGTTGTTGTTAGTGATGATGATCGTGTTGGTAATGTTGGTGTTACTGTTGTTATTGTTAGTGCTGATGATCGTGTTGGTAATGTTGGTGTAACTGGTGTTGTTGTTAGTGCTGATGATCGTGTTGGTAATGTTGGTGTTACTGTTGTTGTTGTTAGTGCTGATGATCGTGTTGGTAATGTTGGTGTTACTGGTGTTGTTGTTAGTGCTGATGATCGTGTTGGTGATGTTGGTGTTACTGTTGTTGTTGTTAGTGCTGATGATCGTGTTGGTAATGTTGGTGTTACTGTTGTTGTTGTTAGTGCTGATGATCGTGTTGGTAATGTTGGTGTTACTGTTGTTGTTGTTAGTGCTGATGATCGTGTTGGTAATGTTGGTGTTACTGTTGTTGTTGTTAGTGCTGGTGATCGGGTTGGTAATGTTGGTGTTACTGTTGTTGTTGTTAGTGCTGATGTTCGTGTTGGTAATGTTGGTGTTACTGGTGTTGCTGTTAGTGCTGATGATCGTGTTGGTAATGTTGGTGTTACTGTTGTTGTTGTTAGTGCTGATGATCGTGTTGGTAATGTTGGTGTTACTGGTGTTGTTGTTAGTGCTGATGATCGTGTTGGTAATGTTGGTGTTACTGCTGTTGTTGTTAGTGCTGATGATCGTGTTGGTAATGTTGGTGTTACTGTTGCTGTTGTTAGTGCTGGTGATCGTATTGGTAATGTTGGTGTTACTGGTGTTATTGTTAGTGCTGATGATCGTGTTGGTAATGTTGGTGTTACTGGTGTTGTTGTTAGTACTGATGATCGTGTTGGTAATGTTGGTGTTACTGTTGTTGTTGTTAGTATTGATGATCGTGTTGGTAATGTTGGTCTTACTGGTGTTGTTGTTAGTGCTGATGATCGTGTTGGTAATGTTGGTGTTACTGCTGTTGTTGTTAGTGCTGATGATCGTGTTGGTAATGTTGGTGTTACTGGTGTTGTTGTTAGTGCTGATGATGGTGTTGGTAATGTTGGTGTTACTGTTGTTGTTGTTAGTGCTGATGATGGTGTTGGTAATGTTGGTGTTACTGTTGTTGTTGTTAGTGCTGATGATCGTGTTGGTAATGTTGGTGTTACTGTTGTTGTTGTTAGTGCTGATGATCGTGTTGGTAATGTTGGTGTTACTGATGTTAGTGCTGATGATCGTGTTGGTAATGTTGGTGTTACTGGTGTTGTTGTTAGTGCTGATGATCGTGTTGGTAATGTTGGTGTTACTGGTGTTGTTGTTAGTGCTGATAATCGTGTTGGTAATGTTGGTGTTACTGATATTGCTGTTAGTGCTGATGATCGTGTTGGTAATGTTGGTGTTACTGTTGTGTTGTTAGTGCTGATGATCGTGTTGGTAATGTTGGTGTTACTGTTGTTATTGTTAGTGCTGATGATCGTGTTGGTAATGTTGGTGTAACTGGTGTTGTTGTTAGTGCTGATGATCGTGTTGGTAATGTTGGTGTTACTGTTGTTATTGTTAGTGCTGATGATCGTGTTGGTAATGTTGGTGTAACTGGTGTTGTTGTTAGTGCTGATGGTCGTGTTGGTAATGTTGGTGTTACTGGTGTTGTTGTTAGTGCTGATGATCGTGTTGGTAATGTTGGTGTTACTGTTGTTGTTGTTAGTGCTGATGATCGTGTTGGTAATGTTGGTGTTACTGGTGTTGTTGTTAGTGCTGATGATCGTGTTGGTGATGTTGGTGTTACTGTTGTTGTTGTTAGTGCTGATGATCGTGTTGGTAATGTTGGTGTAACTGGTGTTGTTGTTAGTGCTGAGGATCGTGTTGGTAATGTTGGTGTTACTGCTGTTGTTGTTAGTGTTGATGATCGTGTTGGTAATGTTGGTGTTACTGTTGTTGTTGTTAGTGCTGATGATCGTGTTGGTAATGTTGGTGTTACTGTTGTTGTTGTTAGTGCTGATGATCGTGTTGGTAATGTTGGTGTTTCTGCTGTGTTGTTACTGCTGATGATCGTGTTGGTAATGTTGGGGTTACTGTTGTTGTTGTTAGTGCTGATGATCGTGTTGGTAATGTTGGTGTTACTGTTGTTGTTGTTAGTGCTGATGATCGTGTTGGTAATGTTGGTGTTACTGGTGTTAGTGCTGATGATCGTGTTGGTAATGTTGGTGTTACTGTTGTTGTTGTTAGTGCTGATGATCGTGTTGGTAATGTTGGTGTTTCTGCTGTGTTGTTACTGCTGATGATCGTGTTGGTAATGTTGGGGTTACTGTTGTTGTTGTTAGTGCTGATGATCGTGTTGGTAATGTTGGTGTTACTGTTGTTGTTGTTAGTGCTGATGATCGTGTTGGTAATGTTGGTGTTACTGGTGTTAGTGCTGATGATCGTGTTGGTAATGTTGGTGTTACTGTTGTTGTTGTTAGTGCTGATGATCGTGTTGGTAATGTTGGTGTTACTGATGATGTTGTTAGTTCTGATGATCGTGTTGGTAATGTTGGTGTTACTGTTGTTGTTGTTAGTGCTGATGATGGTGTTGGTAATGTTGGTGTTACTGATGTTAGTGCTGATGATCGTGTTGGTAATGTTGGTGTTACTGGTGTTGTTGTTAGTGCTGATGATCGTGTTGTTAATGTTGGTGTTACTGATGTTAGTGCTGATGATCGTGTTGGTAATGTTGGTGTTACTGTTGTTATTGTTAGTGCTGATGATCGTGTTGGTAATGTTGGTGTAACTGGTGTTGTTGTTAGTGCTGATGATCGTGTTGGTAATGTTGGTGTTATTGATATTGCTGTTAGTGCTGATGATCGTGTTGGTAATGTTGGTGTAACTGGTGTTGTTGTTAGTGCTGATGATCGTGTTGGTAATGTTGGTGTTACTGCTATTGTTGTTAGTACTGATGATCGTGTTGGTAATGTTGGTGTTACTGTCGTTGTTGTTAGTGCTGATGAACGTGTTGGTAATGTTGGTGTTACTGTTGTTGTTAGTGCTGATGATCCTGTTGGTAATGTTGGTGTTACTGTTGTTGTTGTTAGTGCTGATGATCGTGTTGGTAATGTTGGTGTTACTGTTGTTGTTGTTAGTGCTGATGATCGTGTTGGTAATGTTGGTGTTACTGGTGTTGCTGTTAGTGCTGATGATCGTGTTGGTAATGTTGGTGTTACTGTTGTTGTTGTTAGTGCTATCGTGTTGGTAATGTTGGTGTTACTGTTGTTGTTGTTAGTGCTGATGATCGTGTTGGTAATGTTGGTGTTACTGGTGTTGCTGTTAGTGCTGATGATCGTGTTGGTAATGTTGGTGTTACTGTTGTTGTTGTTAGTGCTGATGATCGTGTTGGTAATGTTGGTGTTACTGGTGTTGTTGTTAGTGCTGATGATCGTGTTGGTAATGTTGGTGTTACTGCTGTTGTTGTTAGTGCTGATGATCGTGTTGGTAATGTTGGTGTTACTGTTGTTGTTGTTAGTGCTGATGATCGTGTTCGTAATGTTGGTGTTACTGTTGTTGTTGTTAGTGCTGATGATCGTCTTGGTAATGTTGGTGGTACTGTTGTTGTTGTTAGTGCTGATGATCGTGTTGGTAATGTTGGTGTTACTGTTGTTTTTGTTAGTGCTGATGATCGTGTTGGTAATGTTGGTGTTACTGATGTTAGTGCTGATGATCGTGTTGGTAATGTTGGTGTTACTGTTGTCGTTGTTAGTGCTGATGATGGTGTTGGTAATGTTGGTGTTACTGATGTTAGTGCTGATGATCGTGTTGGTAATGTTGGTGTTACTGTTGCTGTTGTTAGTGCTGGTGATCGTATTGGTAATGTTGGTGTTACTGGTGTTATTGTTAGTGCTGATGATCGTGTTGGTAATGTTGGTCTTACTGGTGTTGTTGTTAGTGCTGATGATCGTGTTGGTAATGTTGGTGTTACTGCTGTTGTTGTTAGTGCTGATGATCGTGTTGGTAATGTTGGTGTTACTGGTCTTGTTGTTAGTGCTGATGATGGTGTTGGTAATGTTGGTGTTACTGTTGTTGTTGTTAGTGCTGATGATCGTGTTGGTAATGTTGGTGTTACTGTTGTTGTTGTTAGTGCTGATGATGGTGTTGGTAATGTTGGTGTTACTGATGTTAGTGCTGATGATCGTGTTGGTAATGTTGGTGTTACTGTTGTTGTTGTTAGTGCTGATGATTGTGTTGGTAATGTTGGTGTTACTGTTGTTGTTGTTAGTGCTGATGATCGTGTTGGTAATGTTGGTGTTACTGATGTTATTGCTGATGATCGTGTTGGTAATGTTGGTGTTACTGGTGTTGTTGTTAGTGCTGATGATCGTGTTGGTAATGTTGGTGTTACTGGTGTTGTTGTTAGTGCTGATGATCGTGTTGGTAATGTTGGTGTTACTGATATTGCTGTTAGTGCTGATGATCCTGTTGGTAATGTTGGTGTTACTGTTGTTGTTGTTAGTGCTGATGATCGTGTTGGGAATGTTGGTGTAACTGGTGTTTTTGTTAGTGCTGATGATCGTGTTGGTAATGTTGGTGTTACTGGTGCTGTTGTTAGTGCTGATGATCGTATTGGTAATGTTGCTGTTACTGTTGTTGTTGTTAGTGCTGATGATCGTGTTGGTAATGTTGGTGTTACTGGTGTTGTTGTTAGTGCTGATGATCGTGTTGGTGATGTTGGTGTTACTGTTGTTGTTGTTAGTGCTGATGATCGTGTTGGTAATGTTGGTGTAACTGGTTTTGTTGTTAGTGCTGAGGATCGTGTTGGTAATGTTCGTGTTACTGCTGTTGTTGTTAGTGCTGATGATCGTGTTGGTAATGTTGGTGTTACTGTTGTTGTTGTTAGTGCTGATGATCGTGTTGGTAATGTTGGTGTTACTGGTGTTGTTGTTAGTGCTGATGATCGTGTTGGTGATGTTGGTGTTACTGTTGTTGTTGTTAGTGCTGATGATCGTGTTGGTAATGTTGGTGTTACTGGTATTGTTGTTAGTGCTGATGATCGTGTTGGTAATGTTGGTGTTACTGTTGTTGTTGTTAGTGCTGATGATCGTGTTGGTAATTTTGGTGTTACTGTTGTTGTTGTTAGTGCTGATGATCGTGTTGGTAATGTTGGTGTTTCTGCTGTGTTGTTAGTGCTGATGATCGTGTTGGTAATGTTGGTGTTACTGTTGTTGTTGTTAGTGCTGATGATCGTGTTGGTAATGTTGGTGTTACTGTTGTTGTTGTTAGTGCTGATGCTCGTGTTGGTAATGTTGGTGTTACTGGCGTTAGTGCTGATGATCGTGTTGGTAATGTTGGTGTTACTGTTGTTGTTGTTAGTGCTGATGATCGTGTTGGTAATGTTGGTGTTACTGATGTTGTTATTAGTTCTGATGATCGTGTTGGTATTGTTGGTGTTACTGTTGTTTTTGTTAGTGCTGATGATGGTGTTCGTAATGTTGGTGTTATTGATGTTAGTGCTGATGATCGTGTTGGTAATGTTGGTGTTACTGATATTGCTGTTAGTGCTGATGATCGTTTTGGTAATGTTGGTGTTACTGTTGTTATTGTTAGTGTGGATGATCGTGTTGGTAATGTTGGTGTTACTGTTGTTATTGTTAGTGCTGATGATCGTGTTGGTAATGTTGGTGTAACTGGTGTTGTTGTTAGTGCTGATGATCGTGTTGGTAATGTTTTGTTTTACTGATATTGCTGTTAGTGCTGATGATCGTGTTAGTAATGTTGGTGTAACTGGTGTTGTTGTTAGTGCTGATGATCGTGTTGGTAATGTTGGTGTTACTGCTGTTGTTGTTAGTGCTGATGATCGTGTTGGTAATGTTGGTGTTACTGTTGTTGTTGTTAGTGCTGATGATCGTGTTGGTAATGCTGGTGTTACTGGTGTTGTTGGTAGTGCTGATGATCGTGTTGGTGATGTTGGTGTTACTGTTGTTGTTGTTAGTGCTGATGATCGTGTTGGTAATGTTGGTGTTACTGTTGTTGTTGTTAGTGCTGATGTTCGTGTTGGTAATGTTGGTGTTACTGTTGTTGTTGTTAGTGCTCATGATCGTGTTGGTATTGTTGGTGTTACTGTTGTTGTTAGTGCTGATGATCGTGTTGGTAATGTTGGTGTTACTGTTGTTGTTGTTAGTGTTGATGATCGTGTTGGTAATGTTGGTGTTACTGTTGTTGTTGTTAGTGCTGATGATCGTGTTGGTAATGTTGGTGTTACTGGTGTTGCTGTTAGTGCTGATGATCGTGTTGGTAATGTTGGTGTTACTGTTGTTGTTGTTAGTGCTGATGACCGTGTTGGTAATGTTGGTGTTACTGGTGTTGTTGTTAGTGCTGATGATCGAGTTGGTAATGTTGGTGTTACTGCTGTTGTTGTTAGTGCTGATGATCGTGTTGGTAATGTTGGTGTTACTGTTGTTGTTGTTAGTGCTGATGATCGTGTTGGTAATGTTGGTGTTACTGTTGTTGTTGTTAGTGCTGATGTTCGTGTTGGTAATTTTAGTGTTACTGTTGTTGTTGTTAGTGCTGATGATCGTCTTGGTAATGTTGGTGGTACTGTTGTTGTTGTTGCTAGTGCTGATGATTGTGTTGGTAATGTTGGTGTTACTGTTGTTTTTGTTAGTGCTGATGATCGTGTTGGTAATGTTGGTGTTACTGATGTTAGTGCTGATGATCGTGTTGGTAATGTTGGTGTTACTGTTGTTGTTGTTAGTGCTGATGATGGTGTTGGTAATGTTGGTGTTACTGATGTTAGTGCTGATGATCGTGTTGGTAATGTTGGTGTTACTGTTGTTGTTGTTAGTGCTGATGATCGTGTTGGTAATGTTGGTGTTACTGTTGTTGTTGTTAGTGCTGATGATGGTGTTGGTAATGTTGGTGTTACTGATGTTAGTGCTGATGATCGTGTTGGTAATGTTGGTGTTACTGATGTTGTTGTTAGTTCTGATGATCGTGTTGGTAATGTTGGTGTTACTGTTGTTGTTGTTGTTAGTGCTGATGATGGTGTTGGTAATGTTGGTTTACTGATGTTAGTGCTGATGATCGTGTTGGTAATGTTGGTGTTACTGGTGTTGTTGTTAGTGCTGATGATGGTGTTGGTAATGTTGGTGTTACTGATGTTGTTGTTAGTTCTGATGATCGTGTTGGTAATGTTGGTGTTACTGTTGTTGTTGTTGTTAGTGCTGATGATGGTGTTGGTAATGTTGGTTTACTGATGTTAGTGCTGATGATCGTGTTGGTAATGTTGGTGTTACTGTTGTTGTTGTTAGTGCTGATGATCGTGTTGGTAATGTTGGTGTTACTGGTGTTGTTGTTAGTGCTGATGATCGTGTTGGTAATGTTGGTGTTACTGTTGTTGTTGTTAGTGCTGATGTTCGTGTTGGTAATGTTGGTGTTACTGTTGTTGTTGTTAGTTCTGATGATCGTGTTGGTATTGTTGGTGTTACTGGTGTTAGTGCTGATGATCGTGTTGGTAATGTTGGTGTTACTGTTGTTGTTGTTAGTGCTGATGATCGTGTTGGTAATGTTGGTGTTACTGTTGTTGTTGTTAGTTCTGATGATCGTGTTGGTATTGTTGGTGTTACTGGTGTTAGTGCTGATGATCGTGTTGGTAATGTTGGTGTTACTGTTGTTGTTGTTAGTGCTGATGTTCGTGTTGGTAATGTTGGTGTTACTGTTGTTGTTGTTAGTTCTGATGATCGTGTTGGTATTGTTGGTGTTACTGGTGTTAGTGCTGATGATCGTGTTGGTAATGTTGGTGTTACTGTTGTTGTTGTTAGTGCTGATGATCGTGTTGGTAATGTTGGTGTTACTGTTGTTGTTGTTAGTTCTGATGATCGTGTTGGTATTGTTGGTGTTACTGGTGTTAGTGCTGATGATCGTGTTGGTAATGTTGGTGTTACTGTTGTTGTTGTTAGTGCTGATGATCGTGTTGGTAATGTTGGTGTTACTGTTGTTGTTGTTAGTGCTGATGATCGTGTTGGTAATGTTGGTGTTACTGATGTTGTTGTTAGTTCTGATGATCGTGTTGGTAATGTTGGTGTTACTGGTGTTAGTGCTGATGATCGTGTTGGTAATGTTGGTGTTACTGTTGTTGTTGTTAGTGCTGATGATCGTGTTGGTAATGTTGGTGTTACTGATGTTGTTGTTAGTTCTGATGATCGTGTTGGTATTGTTGGTGTTACTGGTGTTGTTGTTAGTGCTGATGATGGTGTTGGTAATGTTGGTGTTACTGTTGTTGTTGTTAGTGCTGATGATCGTGTTGGTAATGTTGGTGTTACTGGTGTTGTTGTTAGTGCTGATGATCGTGTTGGTAATGTTGGTGTTACTGTTGTTGTTGTTAGTGCTGATGTTCGTGTTGGTAATGTTGGTGTTACTGTTGTTGTTGTTAGTGCTGATGTTCGTGTTGGTAATGTTGGTGTTACTGTTGTTGTTGTTAGTGTTGATGATCGTGTTGGTAATGTTGGTGTTACTGTTGTTGTTGTTAGTGCTGATGATCGTCTTGGTAATGTTGGTGTTACTGTTGTTGTTGTTAGTGTTGATGATCGTGTTGGTAATGTTGGTGTTACTGTTGTTGTTGTTAGTGCTGATGATCGTGTTGGTAATGTTGGTGTTACTGTTGTTGTTGTTAGTGCTGATGATCGTGTTGGTAATGTTGGTGTTACTGGTGTTGCTGTTAGTGCTGATGATCGTGTTGGTAATGTTGGTGTTACTGTTGTTGTTGTTAGTGCTGATGACCGTGTTGGTAATGTTGGTGTTACTGGTGTTGTTGTTAGTGCTGATGATCGTGTTGGTAATGTTGGTGTTACTGCTGTTGTTGTTAGTGCTGATGATCGTGTTGGTAATGTTGGTGTTACTGTTGTTGTTGTTAGTGCTGATGATCGTGTTGGTAATGTTGGTGTTACTGTTGTTGTTGTTAGTGCTGATGATCGTGTTGGTAATGTTGGTGTTACTGTTGTTGTTGTTAGTGCTGATGTTCGTGTTGGTAATTTTAGTGTTACTGTTGTTGTTGTTAGTGCTGATGATCGTCTTGGTAATGTTGGTGGTACTGTTGTTGTTGTTGCTAGTGCTGATGATCGTGTTGGTAATGTTGGTGTTACTGTTGTTTTTGTTAGTGCTGATGATCGTGTTGGTAATGTTGGTGTTACTGATGTTAGTGCTGATGATCGTGTTGGTAATGTTGGTGTTACTGTTGTTGTTGTTAGTGCTGATGATCGTGTTGGTAATGTTGGTGTTACTGTTGTTGTTGTTAGTGCTGATGTTCGTGTTGGTAATTTTAGTGTTACTGTTGTTGTTGTTAGTGCTGATGATCGTCTTGGTAATGTTGGTGGTACTGTTGTTGTTGTTGCTAGTGCTGATGATCGTGTTGGTAATGTTGGTGTTACTGTTGTTTTTGTTAGTGCTGATGATCGTGTTGGTAATGTTGGTGTTACTGATGTTAGTGCTGATGATCGTGTTGGTAATGTTGGTGTTACTGTTGTTGTTGTTAGTGCTGATGATCGTGTTGGTAATGTTGGTGTTACTGTTGTTGTTGTTAGTGCTGATGTTCGTGTTGGTAATTTTAGTGTTACTGTTGTTGTTGTTAGTGCTGATGATCGTCTTGGTAATGTTGGTGGTACTGTTGTTGTTGTTGCTAGTGCTGATGATCGTGTTGGTAATGTTGGTGTTACTGTTGTTTTTGTTAGTGCTGATGATCGTGTTGGTAATGTTGGTGTTACTGATGTTAGTGCTGATGATCGTGTTGGTAATGTTGGTGTTACTGTTGTTGTTGTTAGTGCTGATGATGGTGTTGGTAATGTTGGTGTTACTGATGTTAGTGCTGATGATCGTGTTGGTAATGTTGGTGTTACTGTTGTTGTTGTTAGTGCTGATGATGGTGTTGGTAATGTTGGTGTTACTGATGTTGTTGTTAGTTCTGATGATCGTGTTGGTAATGTTGGTGTTACTGTTGTTGTTGTTGTTAGTGCTGATGATGGTGTTGGTAATGTTGGTTTACTGATGTTAGTGCTGATGATCGTGTTGGTGATGTTGGTGTTACTGATGTTGTTGTTAGTTCTGATGATCGTGTTGGTAATGTTGGTGTTACTGTTGTTGTTGTTGTTAGTGCTGATGATGGTGTTGGTAATGTTGGTTTACTGATGTTAGTGCTGATGATCGTGTTGGTAATGTTGGTGTTACTGTTGTTGTTGTTAGTGCTGATGATTGTGTTGGTAATGTTGGTGTTACTGTTGTTGTTGTTAGTGCTGATGATCGTGTTGGTAAAGTTGGTGTTACTGTTGTTGTTGTTAGTGCTGATGATCGTGTTGGTAATGTTGGTGTTACTGATGTTAGTGCTGATGATCGTGTTGGTAATGTTGGTGTTACTGGTGTTGTTGTTAGTGCTGATGATCGTGTTGGTAATGTTGGTGTTACTGTTGTTATTGTTAGTGCTGATGATCGTGTTGGTAATGTTGGTGTAACTGGTGTTGTTGTTAGTGCTGATGATCGTGTTGGTAATGTTGGTGTTACTGGTGTTGTTGTTAGTGCTGATGATCGTGTTGGTAATGTTGGTGTTACTGTTGTTGTTGTTAGTGCTGATGATCGTGTTGGTAATGTTGGTGTTACTGGTGTTGTTGTTAGTGCTGATGATCGTGTTGGTAATGTTGGTGTTACTGGTGTTGTTGTTAGTGCTGATGATCGTGTTGGTGATGTTGGTGTTACTGTTGTTGTTTTTAGTGCTGATGATCGTGTTGGTAATGTTGGTGTTACTGGTGTTGTTGTTAGTGCTGATGATCGTGTTGGTAATGATGGTGTTAGTGTTGTTGTTGTTAGTGCTGATGATCGTGTTGGTAATGTTGGTGTTACTGTTGTTGTTGTTAGTGCTGATGATCGTGTTGGTGATGTTGGTGTTACTGTTGTTGTTGTTAGTGCTGATGATCGTGTTGGTAATGTTGGTGTTACTGTTGTTGTTGTTAGTGCTGATGATCGTGTTGGTAATGTTGGTGTTACTGTTGTTGTTGTTAGTGCTGATGATCGTGTTGGTGATGTTGGTGTTACTGTTGTTGTTGTTAGTGCTGTTGATCGTGTTGGTAATGTTGGTGTTACTGTTGTTGTTGTTAGTGCTGATGATCGTGTTGGTAATGTTGGTGTTACTGTTGTTGTTGTTAGTGCTGATGATCGTGTTGGTAATGTTGGTGTTACTGTTGTTGTTAGTGCTGATGATCGTGTTGGTAATGTTGGTGTTACTGTTGTTGTTGTTAGTGCTGATGATCGTGTTGGTAATGTTGGTGTTACTGTTGTTGTTGTTAGTGCTGATGATCGTGTTGGTAATGTTGGTGTTACTGGTGTTGCTGTTAGTGCTGATGATCGTGTTGGTAATGTTGGTGTTACTGTTGTTGTTGTTAGTGCTGATGATCGTGTTGGTAATGTTGGTGTTACTGGTGTTGTTGTTAGTGCTGATGATCGTGTTGGTAATGTTGGTGTTACTGCTGTTGTTGTTAGTGCTGTTGATCGTGTTGGTAATGTTGGTGTTACTGTTGTTGTTGTTAGTGCTGATGATCGTGTTGGTAATGTTGGTGTTACTGTTGTTGTTGTTAGTGCTGATGATCATGTTGGTAATGTTGGTGTTACTGTTGTTGTTGTTAGTGCTGATGATCGTGTTGGTAATGTTGGTGTTACTGGTGTTGTTGTTAGTGCTGATGATGGTGTTGGTAATGTTGGTTTACTGATGTTAGTGCTGATGATCGTGTTGGTAATGTTGGTGTTACTGGTGTTGTTGTTAGTGCTGATGATGGTGTTGGTAATGTTGGTGTTACTGATGTTGTTGTTAGTTCTGATGATCGTGTTGGTAATGTTGGTGTTACTGTTGTTGTTGTTGTTAGTGCTGATGATGGTGTTGGTAATGTTGGTTTACTGATGTTAGTGCTGATGATCGTGTTGGTAATGTTGGTGTTACTGTTGTTGTTGTTAGTGCTGATGATTGTGTTGGTAATGTTGGTGTTACTGTTGTTGTTGTTAGTGCTGATGATCGTGTTGGTAAAGTTGGTGTTACTGTTGTTGTTGTTAGTGCTGATGATCGTGTTGGTAATGTTGGTGTTACTGGTGTTAGTGCTGATGATCGTGTTGGTAATGTTGGTGTTACTGTTGTTGTTGTTAGTGCTGATGATTGTGTTGGTAATGTTGGTGTTACTGTTGTTGTTGTTAGTGCTGATGATCGTGTTGGTAAAGTTGGTGTTACTGTTGTTGTTGTTAGTGCTGATGATCGTGTTGGTAATGTTGGTGTTACTGGTGTTAGTGCTGATGATCGTGTTGGTAATGTTGGTGTTACTGGTGTTAGTGCTGATGATCGTGTTGGTAATGTTGGTGTTACTGATGTTGTTGTTAGTTCTGATGATCGTGTTGGTATTGTTGGTGTTACTGTTGTTTTTGTTAGTGCTGATGATGGTGTTCGTAATGTTGGTGTTACTGATGTTAGTGCTGATGATCGTGTTGGTAATGTTGGTGTTACTGATATTGCTGTTAGTGCTGATGATCGTTTTGGTAATGTTGGTGTTACTGTTGTTATTGTTAGTGTGGATGATCGTGTTGGTAATGTTGGTGTAACTGGTGTTGTTGTTAGTGCTGATGATCGTGTTGGTAATGTTTTGTTTTACTGATATTGCTGTTAGTGCTGATGATCGTGTTAGTAATGTTGGTGTAACTGGTGTTGTTGTTAGTGCTGATGATCGTGTTGGTAATGTTGGTGTTACTGCTGTTGTTGTTAGTGCTGATGATCGTGTTGGTAATGTTGGTGTTACTGTTGTTGTTGTTAGTGCTGATGATTGTGTTGGTAATGTTGGTGTTACTGTTGTTGTTGTTAGTGCTGATGATCGTGTTGGTAAAGTTGGTGTTACTGTTGTTGTTGTTAGTGCTGATGATCGTGTTGGTAATGTTGGTGTTAGTGCTGATGATCGTGTTGGTGATGTTGGTGTTACTGTTGTTGTTTTTAGTGCTGATGATCGTGTTGGTAATGTTGGTGTTACTGGTGTTGTTGTTAGTGCTGATGATCGTGTTGGTAATGATGGTGTTAGTGTTGTTGTTGTTAGTGCTGATGATCGTGTTGGTAATGTTGGTGTTACTGTTGTTGTTGTTAGTGCTGATGATCGTGTTGGTGATGTTGGTGTTACTGTTGTTGTTGTTAGTGCTGATGATCGTGTTGGTAATGTTGGTGTTACTGTTGTTGTTGTTAGTGCTGATGATCGTGTTGGTAATGTTGGTGTTACTGTTGTTGTTGTTAGTGCTGATGATCGTGTTGGTGATGTTGGTGTTACTGTTGTTGTTGTTAGTGCTGTTGATCGTGTTGGTAATGTTGGTGTTACTGTTGTTGTTGTTAGTGCTGATGATCGTGTTGGTAATGTTGGTGTTACTGTTGTTGTTGTTAGTGCTGATGATCGTGTTGGTAATGTTGGTGTTACTGTTGTTGTTAGTGCTGATGATCGTGTTGGTAATGTTGGTGTTACTGTTGTTGTTGTTAGTGCTGATGATCGTGTTGGTAATGTTGGTGTTACTGTTGTTGTTGTTAGTGCTGATGATCGTGTTGGTAATGTTGGTGTTACTGGTGTTGCTGTTAGTGCTGATGATCGTGTTGGTAATGTTGGTGTTACTGTTGTTGTTGTTAGTGCTGATGATCGTGTTGGTAATGTTGGTGTTACTGGTGTTGTTGTTAGTGCTGATGATCGTGTTGGTAATGTTGGTGTTACTGCTGTTGTTGTTAGTGCTGTTGATCGTGTTGGTAATGTTGGTGTTACTGTTGTTGTTGTTAGTGCTGATGATCGTGTTGGTAATGTTGGTGTTACTGTTGTTGTTGTTAGTGCTGATGATCATGTTGGTAATGTTGGTGTTACTGTTGTTGTTGTTAGTGCTGATGATCGTGTTGGTAATGTTGGTGTTACTGGTGTTGTTGTTAGTGCTGATGATGGTGTTGGTAATGTTGGTTTACTGATGTTAGTGCTGATGATCGTGTTGGTAATGTTGGTGTTACTGGTGTTGTTGTTAGTGCTGATGATGGTGTTGGTAATGTTGGTGTTACTGATGTTGTTGTTAGTTCTGATGATCGTGTTGGTAATGTTGGTGTTACTGTTGTTGTTGTTGTTAGTGCTGATGATGGTGTTGGTAATGTTGGTTTACTGATGTTAGTGCTGATGATCGTGTTGGTAATGTTGGTGTTACTGTTGTTGTTGTTAGTGCTGATGATTGTGTTGGTAATGTTGGTGTTACTGTTGTTGTTGTTAGTGCTGATGATCGTGTTGGTAAAGTTGGTGTTACTGTTGTTGTTGTTAGTGCTGATGATCGTGTTGGTAATGTTGGTGTTACTGGTGTTAGTGCTGATGATCGTGTTGGTAATGTTGGTGTTACTGTTGTTGTTGTTAGTGCTGATGATTGTGTTGGTAATGTTGGTGTTACTGTTGTTGTTGTTAGTGCTGATGATCGTGTTGGTAAAGTTGGTGTTACTGTTGTTGTTGTTAGTGCTGATGATCGTGTTGGTAATGTTGGTGTTACTGGTGTTAGTGCTGATGATCGTGTTGGTAATGTTGGTGTTACTGGTGTTAGTGCTGATGATCGTGTTGGTAATGTTGGTGTTACTGATGTTGTTGTTAGTTCTGATGATCGTGTTGGTATTGTTGGTGTTACTGTTGTTTTTGTTAGTGCTGATGATGGTGTTCGTAATGTTGGTGTTACTGATGTTAGTGCTGATGATCGTGTTGGTAATGTTGGTGTTACTGATATTGCTGTTAGTGCTGATGATCGTTTTGGTAATGTTGGTGTTACTGTTGTTATTGTTAGTGTGGATGATCGTGTTGGTAATGTTGGTGTAACTGGTGTTGTTGTTAGTGCTGATGATCGTGTTGGTAATGTTTTGTTTTACTGATATTGCTGTTAGTGCTGATGATCGTGTTAGTAATGTTGGTGTAACTGGTGTTGTTGTTAGTGCTGATGATCGTGTTGGTAATGTTGGTGTTACTGCTGTTGTTGTTAGTGCTGATGATCGTGTTGGTAATGTTGGTGTTACTGTTGTTGTTGTTAGTGCTGATGATCGTGTTGGTAATGCTGGTGTTACTGGTGTTGTTGGTAGTGCTGATGATCGTGTTGGTGATGTTGGTGTTACAGTTGTTGTTGTTAGTGCTGATGATCGTGTTGGTAATGTTGGTGTTACTGTTGTTGTTGTTAGTGCTGATGTTCGTGTTGGTAATGTTGGTGTTACTGTTGTTGTTGTTAGTGCTCATGATCGTGTTGGTATTGTTGGTGTTACTGTTGTTGTTAGTGCTGATGATTGTGTTGGTAATGTTGGTGTTACTGTTGTTGTTGTTAGTGTTGATGATCGTGTTGGTAATGTTGGTGTTACTGTTGTTGTTGTTAGTGCTGATGATCGTGTTGGTAATGTTGGTGTTACTGGTGTTGCTGTTAGTGCTGATGATCGTGTTGGTAATGTTGGTGTTACTGTTGTTGTTGTTAGTGCTGATGACCGTGTTGGTAATGTTGGTGTTACTGGTGTTGTTGTTAGTGCTGATGATCGTGTTGGTAATGTTGGTGTTACTGCTGTTGTTGTTAGTGCTGATGATCGTGTTGGTAATGTTGGTGTTACTGTTGTTGTTGTTAGTGCTGATGATCGTGTTGGTAATGTTGGTGTTACTGTTGTTGTTGTTAGTGCTGATGTTCGTGTTGGTAATTTTAGTGTTACTGTTGTTGTTGTTAGTGCTGATGATCGTCTTGGTAATGTTGGTGGTACTGTTGTTGTTGTTGCTAGTGCTGATGATCGTGTTGGTAATGTTGGTGTTACTGTTGTTTTTGTTAGTGCTGATGATCGTGTTGGTAATGTTGGTGTTACTGATGTTAGTGCTGATGATCGTGTTGGTAATGTTGGTGTTACTGTTGTTGTTGTTAGTGCTGATGATGGTGTTGGTAATGTTGGTGTTACTGATGTTAGTGCTGATGATCGTGTTGGTAATGTTGGTGTTACTGTTGTTGCTGTTAGTGCTGATGATCGTGTTGGTAATGTTGGTGTTACTGATGTTAGTGCTGATGATCGTGTTGGTAATGTTGGTGTTACTGATGTTGTTGCTAGTGATGATGATCGTGTTGGTAATGTTGGTGTTACTGGTGTTGTTGTTAGTGCTGATGATGGTGTTGGTAATGTTGGTGTTACTGATGTTGTTGTTAGTTCTGATGATCGTGTTGGTAATGTTGGTGTTACTGTTGTTGTTGTTGTTAGTGCTGATGATGGTGTTGGTAATGTTGGTTTACTGATGTTAGTGCTGATGATCGTGTTGGTAATGTTGGTGTTACTGTTGTTGTTGTTAGTGCTGATGATTGTGTTGGTAAAGTTGGTGTTACTGTTGTTGTTGTTAGTGCTGATGATCGTGTTGGTAATGTTGGTGTTACTGTTGTTGTTGTTGTTAGTGCTGATGATCGTGTTGGTAATGTTGGTGTTACTGGTGTTGTTGTTAGTGCTGATGATGGTGTTGGTAATGTTGGTGTTACTGATGTTGTTGTTAGTTCTGATGATCGTGTTGGTAATGTTGGTGTTACTGTTGTTGTTGTTAGTGCTGATGATGGTGTTGGTAATGTTGGTTTACTGATGTTAGTGCTGATGATCGTGTTGGTAATGTTGGTGTTACTGTTGTTGTTGTTAGTGCTGATGATCGTGTTGGTAAAGTTGGTGTTACTGTTGTTGTTGTTAGTGCTGATGATCGTGTTGGTAATGTTGGTGTTACTGATGTTAGTGCTGATGATCGTGTTGGTAATGTTGGTGTTACTGTTGTTATTGTTAGTGCTGATGATCGTGTTGGTAATGTTGGTGTAACTGGTGTTGTTGTTAGTGCTGATGATCGTGTTGGTAATGTTGGTGTTACTGGTGTTGTTGTTAGTGCTGATGATCGTGTTGGTAATGTTGGTGTTACTGTTGTTGTTGTTAGTGCTGATGATCGTGTTGGTAATGTTGGTGTTACTGTTGTTGTTGTTAGTGCTGATGATCGTGTTGGTAATGTTGGTGTTACTGTTGTTGTTGTTAGTGCTGATGATCGTGTTGGTAATGTTGGTGTTACTGGTGTTGTTGTTAGTGCTGATGATCGTGTTGGTAATGTTGGTGTTACTGTTGTTGTTGTTAGTGCTGATGATCGTGTTGGTAATGTTGGTGTTACTGTTGTTGTTGTTAGTGCTGATGATCGTGTTGGTAATGTTGGTGTTACTGGTGTTGTTGTTAGTGCTGATGATCGTGTTGGTAATGTTGGTGTTACTGTTGTTGTTGTTAGTGCTGATGATCGTGTTGGTAATGTTGGTGTTACTGGTGTTGTTGTTAGTGCTGATGATCGTGTTGGTAATGTTGGTGTTACTGGTGTTGTTGTTAGTGCTGATGATCGTGTTGGTGATGTTGGTGTTACTGTTGTTGTTTTTAGTGCTGATGATCGTGTTGGTAATGTTGGTGTTACTGGTGTTGTTGTTAGTGCTGATGATCGTGTTGGTAATGATGGTGTTAGTGTTGTTGTTGTTAGTGCTGATGATCGTGTTGGTAATGTTGGTGTTACTGTTGTTGTTGTTAGTGCTGATGATCGTGTTGGTGATGTTGGTGTTACTGTTGTTGTTGTTAGTGCTGATGATCGTGTTGGTAATGTTGGTGTTACTGTTGTTGTTGTTAGTGCTGATGATCGTGTTGGTAATGTTGGTGTTACTGTTGTTGTTGTTAGTGCTGATGATCGTGTTGGTGATGTTGGTGTTACTGTTGTTGTTGTTAGTGCTGTTGATCGTGTTGGTAATGTTGGTGTTACTGTTGTTGTTGTTAGTGCTGATGATCGTGTTGGTAATGTTGGTGTTACTGTTGTTGTTGTTAGTGCTGATGATCGTGTTGGTAATGTTGGTGTTACTGTTGTTGTTAGTGCTGATGATCGTGTTGGTAATGTTGGTGTTACTGTTGTTGTTGTTAGTGCTGATGATCGTGTTGGTAATGTTGGTGTTACTGTTGTTGTTGTTAGTGCTGATGATCGTGTTGGTAATGTTGGTGTTACTGGTGTTGCTGTTAGTGCTGATGATCGTGTTGGTAATGTTGGTGTTACTGTTGTTGTTGTTAGTGCTGATGATCGTGTTGGTAATGTTGGTGTTACTGGTGTTGTTGTTAGTGCTGATGATCGTGTTGGTAATGTTGGTGTTACTGCTGTTGTTGTTAGTGCTGTTGATCGTGTTGGTAATGTTGGTGTTACTGTTGTTGTTGTTAGTGCTGATGATCGTGTTGGTAATGTTGGTGTTACTGTTGTTGTTGTTAGTGCTGATGATCATGTTGGTAATGTTGGTGTTACTGTTGTTGTTGTTAGTGCTGATGATCGTGTTGGTAATGTTGGTGTTACTGCTGTTGTTGTTAGTGCTGATGATCGTGTTGGTAATGTTGGTGTTACTGGTGTTGTTGTTAGTGGTGATGTTCGTGTTGGTAATGTTGGTGTTACTGTTGTTGTTAGTGCTGATGATCGTCTTGGTTATGTTGGTGTTACTGTTGTTGTTGTTAGTGCTGATGATCGTGTTGGTAATGTTGGTGTTACTGTTGTTTTTGTTAGTGCTGATGATCGTGTTGGTAATGTTGGTGTTACTGGTGTTGTTGTTAGTGCTGATGATCGTGTTGGTAATGTTGGTGTTACTGATGTTAGTGCTGATGATCGTGTTGATAATGTTGGTGTTACTGTTGTTGTTGTTAGTGCTGATGATGGTGTTGGTAATGTTGGTGTTACTGATGGTAGTGCTGATGATCGTGTTGGTAATGTTGGTGTTACTGTTGTTGTTGTTAGTGCTGATGATCGTGTTGGTAATGTTGGTGTTACTGGTGTTGTTGTTAGTGCTGATGATCGTGTTGGTAATGTTGGTGTTACTGTTGTTGTTGTTAGTGTTGATGATCGTGTTGGTAATGTTGGTGTTACTGGTGTTGTTGTTAGTGCTGATGATCGTGTTGGTAATGTTGGTGTTACTGCTGTTGTTGTTTGTGCTGATGATCGTGTTGGTAATGTTGGTGTTACTGGTGTTGTTGTTAGTGCTGATGATGGTGTTGGTAATGTTGGTGTTACTGATGTTGTTGTTAGTTCCGATGATCGTGTTGGTAATGTTGGTGTTACTGTTGTTGTTGTTAGTGCTGACGATGGTGTTGGTAATGTTGGTGTTACTGATGTTAGTGCTGATGATCGTGTTGGTAATGTTGGTGTTACTGTTGTTGTTGTTAGTGCTGATGATCGTGTTGGTAATGTTGGTGTTACTGTTGTTGTTGTTAGTGCTGATGATCGTGTTGGTAATGTTGGTGTTACTGTTGTTGTTGTTAGTGCTGATGATCGTATTGGTAATGTTGGTGTTACTGTTGTTGTTGTTAGTGCTGATGATGGTGTTTGTAATGTTGGTGTTACTGATGTTAGTGCTGATGATCGTGTTGGTAATGTTGGTGTTACTGTTGTTGTTGTTAGTGCTGATGATCGTGTTGGTAATGTTGGTGTTACTGGTGTTATTGTTAGTGCTGATGATCGTGTTGGTAATGTTGGTGTTACTGGTGTTGTTGTTAGTGCTGATGATCGTGTTGGTAATGTTGGTGTTACTGTTGTTGTTGTTGTTAGTGCTGATGATCATGTTGGTAATGTTGGTGTTACTGGTGTTGTTGTTAGTGCTGATGTTCGTGTTGGTAATGTTGGTGTTACTGGTGTTGTTGTTAGTGCTGATATTCGTGATGGTAATGTTGGTGTTACTGGTGTTGTTGTTAGTGCTGATGATCGTGTTGGTAATGTTGGTGTTACTGTTGCTGTTGTTAGTGCTGATGATCGTGATGGTAATGTTGGTGTTACTGATGTTATTGTTAGTGCTGATGATCGTGTTGGTAATGTTGGTGTTACTGGTGTTGGTGTTAGTGCTGATGATTGTGTTGGTAATGTTGGTGTTACTGGTGTTATTGTTAGTGCTGATGATCGTGTTGGTAATGTTGGTGTTACTGGTGTTGTTGTTAGTGCTGATGTTCGTGTTGGTAATGTTGGAGTTACTGATGTTGTTGTTAGTGCTGATGATCGTGTTGCTAATGTTGGTGTTACTGGTGTTATTGTTAGTGCTGATGATCGTGTTGGTAATGTTGGTGTTACTGGTGTTGTTGTTAGTGCTGATGATCGTGTTGGTAATGTTGGTGTTACTGGTGTTATTGTTAGTGCTGATGATCGTGTTGGTAATGTTGGTGTTACTGGTGTTGTTGTTAGTGCTGATGATCCTGTTGGTAATGTTGGTGTTACTGCTGTTGTTGTTAGTGCTGATGATCGTGTTGGTAATCTTGGTGTTGCTGCTGTTGTTGTTAGTGCTGATGATCGTGTTGGTAATGTTGGTGTTACTGATGTTGTTGTTAGTTCTGATGATCGTGTTGGTAATGTTGGTGTTACCGGTATTGTTGTTAGTGCTGATGATCCTGTTGGTAATGTTGGTGTTACTGTGTTGTTGTTAGTGCTGATGATCGTGTTGGTAATGTTGGTGTTACTGATGTTGTTGTTAGTGCTGATGATCGTGTTGGTAATGTTGGTGTTACTGGTGTTGTTGTTAGTGCTGATGATGGTGTTGGTAATGTTGGTGTTACTGATGTTGTTGTTAGTTCTGATGATCGTGTTGGTAATGTTGGTGTTACTGTTGTTGTTGTTGTTAGTTCTGATGATCGTGTTGGTAATGTTGGTGTTACTGTTGTTATTGTTAGTGCTGATGATCGTGTTGGTAATGTTGGTGTAACTGGTGTTGTTGTTAGTGCTGATGATCGTGTTGGTAATGTTGGTGTTACTGGTGTTGTTGTTAGTGCTGATGATCGTGTTGGTAATGTTGGTGTTACTGTTGTTGTTGTTAGTGCTGATGATCGTGTTGGTAATGTTGGTGTTACTGGTGTTGTTGTTAGTGCTGATGATCGTGTTGGTAATGTTGGTGTTACTGGTGTTGTTGTTAGTGCTGATGATCGTGTTGGTGATGTTGGTGTTACTGTTGTTGTTTTTAGTGCTGATGATCGTGTTGGTAATGTTGGTGTTACTGGTGTTGTTGTTAGTGCTGATGATCGTGTTGGTAATGATGGTGTTAGTGTTGTTGTTGTCAGTGCTGATGATCGTGTTGGTAATGTTGGTGTTACTGTTGTTGTTGTTAGTGCTGATGATCGTGTTGGTGATGTTGGTGTTACTGTTGTTGTTGTTAGTGCTGATGATCGTGTTGGTAATGTTGGTGTTACTGTTGTTGTTGTTAGTGCTGATGATCGTGTTGGTAATGTTGGTGTTACTGTTGTTGTTGTTAGTGCTGATGATCGTGTTGGTGATGTTGGTGTTACTGTTGTTGTTGTTAGTGCTGATGATCGTGTTGGTAATGTTGGTGTTACTGTTGTTGTTGTTAGTGCTGATGATCGTGTTGGTAATGTTGGTGTTACTGTTGTTGTTGTTAGTGCTGATGATCGTGTTGGTAATGTTGGTGTTACTGGTGTTGCTGTTAGTGCTGATGATCGTGTTGGTAATGTTGGTGTTACTGTTGTTGTTGTTAGTGCTGATGATCGTGTTGGTAATGTTGGTGTTACTGGTGTTCTTGTTAGTGCTGATGATCGTGTTGGTAATGTTGGTGTTACTGCTGTTGTTGTTAGTGCTGTTGATCGTGTTGGTAATGTTGGTGTTACTGTTGTTGTTGTTAGTGCTGATGATCGTGTTGGTAATGTTGGTGTTACTGTTGTTGTTGTTAGTGCTGATGATCATGTTGGTAATGTTGGTGTTACTGTTGTTGTTGTTAGTGCTGATGATCGTGTTGGTAATGTTGGTGTTACTGCTGTTGTTGTTAGTGCTGATGATCGTGTTGGTAATGTTGGTGTTACTGGTGTTGTTGTTAGTGGTGATGTTCGTGTTGGTAATGTTGGTGTTACTGTTGTTGTTAGTGCTGATGATCGTCTTGGTTATGTTGGTGTTACTGTTGTTGTTGTTAGTGCTGATGATCGTGTTGGTAATGTTGGTGTTACTGTTGTTTTTGTTAGTGCTGATGATCGTGTTGGTAATGTTGGTGTTACTGGTGTTGTTGTTAGTGCTGATGATCGTGTTGGTAATGTTGGTGTTACTGATGTTAGTGCTGATGATCGTGTTGATAATGTTGGTGTTACTGTTGTTGTTGTTAGTGCTGATGATGGTGTTGGTAATGTTGGTGTTACTGATGGTAGTGCTGATGATCGTGTTGGTAATGTTGGTGTTACTGTTGTTGTTGTTAGTGCTGATGATCGTGTTGGTAATGTTGGTGTTACTGGTGTTGTTGTTAGTGCTGATGATCGTGTTGGTAATGTTGGTGTTACTGTTGTTGTTGTTAGTGTTGATGATCGTGTTGGTAATGTTGGTGTTACTGGTGTTGTTGTTAGTGCTGATGATCGTGTTGGTAATGTTGGTGTTACTGCTGTTGTTGTTTGTGCTGATGATCGTGTTGGTAATGTTGGTGTTACTGGTGTTGTTGTTAGTGCTGATGATGGTGTTGGTAATGTTGGTGTTACTGATGTTGTTGTTAGTTCCGATGATCGTGTTGGTAATGTTGGTGTTACTGTTGTTGTTGTTAGTGCTGACGATGGTGTTGGTAATGTTGGTGTTACTGATGTTAGTGCTGATGATCGTGTTGGTAATGTTGGTGTTACTGTTGTTGTTGTTAGTGCTGATGATCGTGTTGGTAATGTTGGTGTTACTGTTGTTGTTGTTAGTGCTGATGATCGTGTTGGTAATGTTGGTGTTACTGTTGTTGTTGTTAGTGCTGATGATCGTATTGGTAATGTTGGTGTTACTGTTGTTGTTGTTAGTGCTGATGATGGTGTTTGTAATGTTGGTGTTACTGATGTTAGTGCTGATGATCGTGTTGGTAATGTTGGTGTTACTGTTGTTGTTGTTAGTGCTGATGATCGTGTTGGTAATGTTGGTGTTACTGGTGTTATTGTTAGTGCTGATGATCGTGTTGGTAATGTTGGTGTTACTGGTGTTGTTGTTAGTGCTGATGATCGTGTTGGTAATGTTGGTGTTACTGTTGTTGTTGTTAGTGCTGATGATCATGTTGGTAATGTTGGTGTTACTGGTGTTGTTGTTAGTGCTGATGTTCGTGTTGGTAATGTTGGTGTTACTGGTGTTGTTGTTAGTGCTGATATTCGTGATGGTAATGTTGGTGTTACTGGTGTTGTTGTTAGTGCTGATGATCGTGATGGTAATGTTGGTGTTACTGATGTTATTGTTAGTGCTGATGATCGTGTTGGTAATGTTGGTGTTACTGGTGTTGGTGTTAGTGCTGATGATTGTGTTGGTAATGTTGGTGTTACTGGTGTTATTGTTAGTGCTGATGATCGTGTTGGTAATGTTGGTGTTACTGGTGTTGTTGTTAGTGCTGATGTTCGTGTTGGTAATGTTGGAGTTACTGATGTTGTTGTTAGTGCTGATGATCGTGTTGCTAATGTTGGTGTTACTGGTGTTATTGTTAGTGCTGATGATCGTGTTGGTAATGTTGGTGTTACTGGTGTTGTTGTTAGTGCTGATGATCGTGTTGGTAATGTTGGTGTTACTGGTGTTATTGTTAGTGCTGATGATCGTGTTGGTAATGTTGGTGTTACTGGTGTTGTTGTTAGTGCTGATGATCCTGTTGGTAATGTTGGTGTTACTGTGTTGTTGTTAGTGCTGATGATCGTGTTGGTAATCTTGGTGTTGCTGCTGTTGTTGTTAGTGCTGATGATCGTGTTGGTAATGTTGGTGTTACTGATGTTGTTGTTAGTTCTGATGATCGTGTTGGTAATGTTGGTGTTACCGGTATTGTTGTTAGTGCTGATGATCCTGTTGGTAATGTTGGTGTTACTGTGTTGTTGTTAGTGCTGATGATCATGTTGGTAATGTTGGTGTTACTGGTGTTGTTGTTAGTGCTGATGATCCTGTTGGTAATGTTGGTGTTACCGGTATTGTTGTTAGTGCTGATGATCCTGTTGGTAATGTTGGTGTTACTGTGTTGTTGTTAGTGCTGATGATCATGTTGGTAATGTTGGTGTTACTGTGTTGTTGTTAGTGCTGATGATCATGTTGGTAATGTTGGTGTTACTGTGTTGTTGTTAGTGCTGATGATCGTGTTGGTAATGTTGGTGTTACTGTGTTGTTGTTAGTGCTGATGATCATGTTGGTAATGTTGGTGTTACTGTGTTGTTGTTAGTGCTGATGATCATGTTGGTAATGTTGGTGTTACTGTGTTGTTGTTAGTGCTGATGATTCTGTTGGTAATGTTGGTGTTACCGGTATTGTTGTTAGTGCTGATGATCCTGTTGGTAATGTTGGTGTTACTGTGTTGTTGTTAGTGCTGATGATCATGTTGGTAATGTTGGTGTTACTGTGTTGTTGTTAGTGCTGATGATCATGTTGGTAATGTTGGTGTTACTGGTGTTGTTGTTAGTGCTGATGATCCTGTTGGTAATGTTGGTGTTACCGGTATTGTTGTTAGTGCTGATGATCCTGTTGGTAATGTTGGTGTTACTGTGTTGTTGTTAGTGCTGATGATCATGTTGGTAATGTTGGTGTTACTGTGTTGTTGTTAGTGCTGATGATCGTGTTGGTAATGTTGGTGTTACTGGTGTTGTTGTTAGTGCTGATGATCGTGTTGGTAATGTTGGTGTTACTGTTGTTGTTGTTAGTGCTGATGATCGTGTTGGTAATGTTGGTGTTACTGATGTTGTTGTTAGTGCTGATGATCGTGTTGGTAATGTTGGTGTTACTGGTGTTGTTGTTAGTGCTGATGATCATGTTGGTAATGTTGGTGTTACTGGTGATGTTGTTAGTGCTGATGATCGTGTTGGAAATGTTGGTGTTACTGTTGTTGTTGTTAGTGCTGATGATGGTGTTGGTAATGTTGGTGTTACTGATGGTAGTGCTGATGATCGTGTTGGTAATGTTGGTGTTACTGTTGTTGTTGTTAGTGCTGATGATCGTGTTGGTAATGTTGGTGTTACTGGTGTTGTTGTTAGTGCTGATGATCGTGTTGGTAATGTTGGTGTTACTGTTGTTGTTGTTAGTGTTGATGATCGTGTTGGTAATGTTGGTGTTACTGGTGTTGTTGTTAGTGCTGATGATCGTGTTGGTAATGTTGGTGTTACTGCTGTTGTTGTTAGTGCTGATGATCGTGTTGGTAATGTTGGTGTTACTGGTTTTGTTGTTAGTGCTGATGATGGTGTTGGTAATGTTGGTGTTACTGATGTTGTTGTTAGTTCCGATGATCGTGTTGGTAATGTTGGTGTTACTGTTGTTGTTGTTAGTGCTGACGATGGTGTTGGTAATGTTGGTGTTACTGATGTTAGTGCTGATGATCGTGTTGGTAATGTTGGTGTTACTGTTGTTGTTGTTAGTGCTGATGATCGTGTTGTTAATGTTGGTGTTACTGTTGTTGTTGTTAGTGCTGATGATCGTGTTGGTAATGTTGGTGTTACTGTTGTTGTTGTTAGTGCTGATGATCGTATTGGTAATGTTGGTGTTACTGTTGTTGTTGTTAGTGCTGATGATGGTGTTTGTAATGTTGGTGTTACTGATGTTAGTGCTGATGATCGTGTTGGTAATGTTGGTGTTACTGTTGTTGTTGTTAGTGCTGATGATCGTGTTGGTAATGTTGGTGTTACTGGTGTTATTGTTAGTGCTGATGATCGTGTTGGTAATGTTGGTGTTACTGGTGTTGTTGTTAGTGCTGATGATCGTGTTGGTAATGTTGGTGTTACTGTTGTTGTTGTTAGTGCTGATGATCATGTTGGTAATGTTGGTGTTACTGTTGTTGTTGTTAGTGCTGATGTTCGTGTTGGTAATGTTGGTGTTACTGGTGTTGTTGTTAGTGCTGATATTCGTGATGGTAATGTTGGTGTTACTGGTGTTGTTGTTAGTGCTGATGATCGTGTTGGTAATGTTGGTGTTACTGTTGTTGTTGTTAGTGCTGATGATCGTGTTGGTAATGTTGGTGTTACTGATGTTATTGTTAGTGCTGATGATCGTGTTGGTAATGTTGGTGTTACTGGTGTTGGTGTTAGTGCTGATGATCGTGTTGGTAATGTTGGTGTTACTGGTGTTATTGTTAGTGCTGATGATCGTGTTGGTAATGTTGGTGTTACTGGTGTTGTTGTTAGTGCTGATGTTCGTGTTGGTAATGTTGGAGTTACTGATGTTGTTGTTAGTGCTGATGATCGTGTTGCTAATGTTGGTGTTACTGGTGTTATTGTTAGTGCTGATGATCGTGTTGGTAATGTTGGTGTTACTGGTGTTGTTGTTAGTGCTGATGATCGTGTTGGTAATGTTGGTGTTACTGGTGTTATTGTTAGTGCTGATGATCGTGTTGGTAATGTTGGTGTTACTGGTGTTGTTGTTAGTGCTGATGATCCTGTTGGTAATGTTGGTGTTACTGTGTTGTTGTTAGTGCTGATGATCGTGTTGGTAATCTTGGTGTTGCTGCTGTTGTTGTTAGTGCTGATGATCGTGTTGGTAATGTTGGTGTTACTGATGTTGTTGTTAGTTCTGATGATCGTGTTGGTAATGTTGGTGTTACCGGTATTGTTGTTAGTGCTGATGATCCTGTTGGTAATGTTGGTGTTACTGTGTTGTTGTTAGTGCTGATGATCGTGTTGGTAATGTTGGTGTTACTGATGTTGTTGTTAGTGCTGATGATCGTGTTGGTAATGTTGGTGTTACTGGTGTTGTTGTTAGTGCTGATGATCGTGTTGGTAATGTTGGTGTTACTGGTGATGTTGTTAGTGCTGATGATCGTGTTGGAAATGTTGGTGTTACTGGTGTTGTTGTTAGTGCTGATGATCGTGTTGGTAATGTTGGAGTTACTGATATTGTTGTTAGTGCTGAGGATCGTATTGGTAATGTTGGTGTTACTGTTGTTGTTGTTAGTGCTGAGATCGTGTTGGTAATGTTGGTGTTACTGATGTTATTGTTAGTGCTGATGATCGTGATGGTAATGTTGGTGTTACTGGTGTTGTTGTTAGTGCTGATGATCGTGTTGGTAATGTTGGTGTTACCGTTGTTGTTGTTAGTGCTGATGTTCGTGTTGGTAATGTTGGTGTTACTGGTGTTGTTGTTAGTGCTGATGATCGTGTTGGTAATGTTGGTGTTACTGCTGTTGTTGTTAGTGCTGATGATCGTGTTGGTAATGTTGGTCTTACTGGTGTTGTTGTTAGTGCTGATGATCGTGTTGGTAATGTTGGTGTTCCTGGTGTTATTGTTAGTGCTGATGATCGTGTTGGTAATGTTGGTGTTACTGATGTTAGTGCTGATGATCGTGTTGGTAATGTTGGTGTTACTGTTGTTGTTGTTAGTGCTGATGATCGTGTTGGTAATGTTGGTGTTACTGATGTTATTGTTAGTGCTGATGATCGTGTTGGTAATGTTGGTGTTACTGGTGTTGTTGTTAGTGCTGATGATCGTGTTTGTAATGTTGGTGTTACTGGTGTTATTGTTAGTGCTGATGATCGTGTTGGTAATGTTGGTGTTACTGGTGTTGTTGTTAGTGCTGATGTTCGTGTTGGTAATGTTGGAGTTACTGATGTTGTTGTTAGTGCTGATGATCGTGTTGCTAATGTTGGTGTTACTGGTGTTGTTGTTAGTGCTGATGATCGTGTTGGTAATGTTGGTGTTACTGGTGTTGTTGTTAGTGCTGATGATCGTGTTGGTAATGTTGGTGTTACTGGTGTTATTGTTAGTGCTGATGATCGTGTTGGTAATGTTGGTGTTACTGATGTTGTTGTTAGTGCTGATGATCCTGTTGGTAATGTTGGTGTTACTGTGTTGTTGTTAGTGCTGATGATCGTGTTGGTAATCTTGGTGTTGCTGCTGTTGTTGTTAGTGCTGATGATCGTGTTGGTAATGTTGGTGTTACTGATGTTGTTGTTAGTTCTGATGATCGTGTTGGTAATGTTGGTGTTACCGGTATTGTTGTTAGTGCTGATGATCCTGTTGGTAATGTTGGTGTTACTGTGTTGTTGTTAGTGTTGATGATCGTGTTGGTAATGTTGGTGTTACTGATGTTGTTGTTAGTGCTGATGATCGTGTTGGTAATGTTGGTGTTACTGGTGTTGTTGTTAGTGCTGATGATCGTGTTGGTAACGTTGGTGTTACTGGTGATGTTGTTAGTGCTGATGATCGTGTTGGAAATGTTGGTGTTACTGGTGTTGTTGTTAGTGCTGATGATCGTGTTGGTAATGTTGGTGTTACTGATGTCAGTGCTGATGATCGTGTTGGTAATGTTGGTGTTACTGTTGTTGTTGTTAGTGCTGATGATCGTGTTGGTAATGTTGGTGTTACTGATGTTATTGTTAGTGCTGATGATCGTGTTGGTAATGTTGGTGTTACTGGTGTTGTTGTTAGTGCTGATGATCGTGTTGGTAATGTTGGTGTTACTGTTGTTGTTGTTAGTGCTGATGATCATGTTGGTAATGTTGGTGTTACTGGTGTTGTTGTTAGTGCTGATGTTCGTGTTGGTAATGTTGGTGTTACTGGTGTTGTTGTTAGTGCTGTTGATCGTGTTGGTAATGTTGGTGTTACTGTTGTTGTTGTTAGTGCTGATGATGGTGTTGGTAATGTTGGTGTTACTGATGGTAGTGCTGATGATCGTGTTGGTAATGTTGGTGTTACTGTTGTTGTTGTTAGTGCTGATGATCGTGTTGGTAATGTTGGTGTTACTGGTGTTGTTGTTAGTGCTGATGATCGTGTTGGTAATGTTGGTGTTACTGTTGTTGTTGTTAGTGTTGATGATCGTGTTGGTAATGTTGGTGTTACTGGTGTTGTTGTTAGTGCTGATGATCGTGTTGGTAATGTTGGTGTTACTGCTGTTGTTGTTAGTGCTGATGATCGTGTTGGTAATGTTGGTGTTACTGGTTTTGTTGTTAGTGCTGATGATGGTGTTGGTAATGTTGGTGTTACTGATGTTGTTGTTAGTTCCGATGATCGTGTTGGTAATGTTGGTGTTACTGTTGTTGTTGTTAGTGCTGACGATGGTGTTGGTAATGTTGGTGTTACTGATGTTAGTGCTGATGATCGTGTTGGTAATGTTGGTGTTACTGTTGTTGTTGTTAGTGCTGATGATCGTGTTGGTAATGTTGGTGTTACTGTTGTTGTTGTTAGTGCTGATGATCGTGTTGGTAATGTTGGTGTTACTGTTGTTGTTGTTAGTGCTGATGATCGTATTGGTAATGTTGGTGTTACTGTTGTTGTTGTTAGTGCTGATGATGGTGTTTGTAATGTTGGTGTTACTGATGTTAGTGCTGATGATCGTGTTGGTAATGTTGGTGTTACTGTTGTTGTTGTTAGTGCTGATGATCGTGTTGGTAATGTTGGTGTTACTGGTGTTATTGTTAGTGCTGATGATCGTGTTGGTAATGTTGGTGTTACTGGTGTTGTTGTTAGTGCTGATGATCGTGTTGGTAATGTTGGTGTTACTGTTGTTGTTGTTAGTGCTGATGATCATGTTGGTAATGTTGGTGTTACTGTTGTTGTTGTTAGTGCTGATGTTCGTGTTGGTAATGTTGGTGTTACTGGTGTTGTTGTTAGTGCTGATATTCGTGATGGTAATGTTGGTGTTACTGGTGTTGTTGTTAGTGCTGATGATCGTGTTGGTAATGTTGGTGTTACTGTTGTTGTTGTTAGTGCTGATGATCGTGTTGGTAATGTTGGTGTTACTGATGTTATTGTTAGTGCTGATGATCGTGTTGGTAATGTTGGTGTTACTGGTGTTGGTGTTAGTGCTGATGATCGTGTTGGTAATGTTGGTGTTACTGGTGTTATTGTTAGTGCTGATGATCGTGTTGGTAATGTTGGTGTTACTGGTGTTGTTGTTAGTGCTGATGTTCGTGTTGGTAATGTTGGAGTTACTGATGTTGTTGTTAGTGCTGATGATCGTGTTGCTAATGTTGGTGTTACTGGTGTTATTGTTAGTGCTGATGATCGTGTTGGTAATGTTGGTGTTACTGGTGTTGTTGTTAGTGCTGATGATCGTGTTGGTAATGTTGGTGTTACTGGTGTTATTGTTAGTGCTGATGATCGTGTTGGTAATGTTGGTGTTACTGGTGTTGTTGTTAGTGCTGATGATCCTGTTGGTAATGTTGGTGTTACTGTGTTGTTGTTAGTGCTGATGATCGTGTTGGTAATCTTGGTGTTGCTGCTGTTGTTGTTAGTGCTGATGATCGTGTTGGTAATGTTGGTGTTACTGATGTTGTTGTTAGTTCTGATGATCGTGTTGGTAATGTTGGTGTTACCGGTATTGTTGTTAGTGCTGATGATCCTGTTGGTAATGTTGGTGTTACTGTGTTGTTGTTAGTGCTGATGATCGTGTTGGTAATGTTGGTGTTACTGATGTTGTTGTTAGTGCTGATGATCGTGTTGGTAATGTTGGTGTTACTGATGTTGTTGTCAGTGTTGATGATCGTGTTGGTAATGTTGGTGTTACTGGTGTTGTTGTTAGTGCTGATGATCGTGTTGGTAATGTTGGTGTTACTGGTGTTGTTGTTAGTGCTGATGATCGTGTTGGTAATGTTGGTGTTACTGGTGATGTTGTTAGTGCTGATGATCGTGTTGGAAATGTTGGTGTTACTGGTGTTGTTGTTAGTGCTGATGATCGTGTTGGTAATGTTGGAGTTACTGATATTGTTGTTAGTGCTGAGGATCGTATTGGTAATGTTGGTGTTACTGTTGTTGTTGTTAGTGCTGAGATCGTGTTGGTAATGTTGGTGTTACTGATGTTATTGTTAGTGCTGATGATCGTGATGGTAATGTTGGTGTTACTGGTGTTGTTGTTAGTGCTGATGATCGTGTTGGTAATGTTGGTGTTACCGTTGTTGTTGTTAGTGCTGATGTTCGTGTTGGTAATGTTGGTGTTACTGGTGTTGTTGTTAGTGCTGATGATCGTGTTGGTAATGTTGGTGTTACTGCTGTTGTTGTTAGTGCTGATGATCGTGTTGGTAATGTTGGTCTTACTGGTGTTGTTGTTAGTGCTGATGATCGTGTTGGTAATGTTGGTGTTCCTGGTGTTATTGTTAGTGCTGATGATCGTGTTGGTAATGTTGGTGTTACTGATGTTAGTGCTGATGATCGTGTTGGTAATGTTGGTGTTACTGTTGTTGTTGTTAGTGCTGATGATCGTGTTGGTAATGTTGGTGTTACTGATGTTATTGTTAGTGCTGATGATCGTGTTGGTAATGTTGGTGTTACTGGTGTTATTGTTAGTGCTGATGATCGTGTTGGTAATGTTGGTGTTACTGGTGTTGTTGTTAGTGCTGATGATCGTGTTGGTAATGTTGGTGTTACTGGTGTTATTGTTAGTGCTGATGATCGTGTTGGTAATGTTGGTGTTACTGGTGTTGTTGTTAGTGCTGATGATCCTGTTGGTAATGTTGGTGTTACTGTGTTGTTGTTAGTGCTGATGATCGTGTTGGTAATCTTGGTGTTGCTGCTGTTGTTGTTAGTGCTGATGATCGTGTTGGTAATGTTGGTGTTACTGTTGTTGTTGTTAGTGCTGACGATGGTGTTGGTAATGTTGGTGTTACTGATGTTAGTGCTGATGATCGTGTTGGTAATGTTGGTGTTACTGTTGTTGTTGTTAGTGCCGATGATCGTGTTGGTAATGTTGGTGTTACTGTTGTTGTTGTTAGTGCTGATGATCGTGTTGGTAATGTTGGTGTTACTGTTGTTGTTGTTAGTGCTGATGATCGTATTGGTAATGTTGGTGTTACTGTTGTTGTTGTTAGTGCTGATGATGGTGTTTGTAATGTTGGTGTTACTGATGTTAGTGCTGATGATCGTGTTGGTAATGTTGGTGTTACTGTTGTTGTTGTTAGTGCTGATGATCGTGTTGGTAATGTTGGTGTTACTGATGTTATTGTTAGTGCTGATGATCGTGTTGGTAATGTTGGTGTTACTGGTGTTGTTGTTAGTGCTGATGATCGTGTTGGTAATGTTGGTGTTACTGTTGTTGTTGTTAGTGCTGATGATCATGTTGGTAATGTTGGCGTTACTGGTGTTGTTGTTAGTGCTGATGTTCGTGTTGGTAATGTTGGTGTTACTGGTGTTGTTGTTAGTGCTGTTGATCGTGTTGGTAATGTTGGTGTTACTGTTGTTGTTGTTAGTGCTGATGATCGTGTTGGTAATGTTGGTGTTACTGTTGTTGTTGTTAGTGCTGATGATCATGTTGGTAATGTTGGTGTTACTGTTGTTGTTGTTAGTGCTGATGATCGTGTTGGTAATGTTGGTGTTACTGCTGTTGTTGTTAGTGCTGATGATCGTGTTGGTAATGTTGGTGTTACTGGTGTTGTTGTTAGTGCTGATGATCGTGTTGGTAATGTTGGTGTTACTGGTGTTGTTGTTAGTGCTGATGATCGTGTTGGTAATGTTGGTGTTACTGATGTTAGTGCTGATGATCGTGTTGGTAATGTTGGTGTTACTGATGTTGTTGTTAGTGCTGATGATCGTGTTGGTAATGTTGGTGTTACTGATGTTGTTGTCAGTGCTGATGATCGTGTTGGTAATGTTGGTGTTAATGGTGTTGTTGTTAGTGCTGATGATCGTGTTGGTAATGTTGGTGTTACTGATGTCAGTGCTGATGATTGTGTTGGTAATGTTGGTGTTACTGGTGTTGTTGTTAGTGCTGATGATCGTGTTGGTAATGTTGGTGTTACTGATGTTGTTGTCAGTGCTGATGATCGTGTTGGTAATGTTGGTGTTACTGGTGTTGTTGTTAGTGCTGATGATCGTGTTGGTAATGTTGGTGTTACTGTTGTTGTTGTTAGTGCTGATGATCGTGTTGGTAATGTTGGTGTTACTGGTGTTGTTGTTAGTGCTGATGATCGTGTTGGTAATGTTGGTGTTACTGGTGTTGTTGTTAGTGCTGATGATCGTGTTGGTAATGTTGGTGTTACTGGTGTTGTTGTTAGTGCTGATGATCGTGTTGGTAATGTTGGTGTTACTGGTGTTGTTGTTAGTGCTGATGATCGTGTTGGTAATGTTGGTGTTACTGATGTTGTTGTCAGTGCTGATGATCGTGTTGGTAATGTTGGTGTTACTGGTGTTGTTGTTAGTGCTGATGATCGTGTTGGTAATGTTGGTGTTACTGTTGTTGTTGTTAGTGCTGATGATCGTGTTGGTAATGTTGTTACTGGTGTTGTTGTTAGTGCTGATGATCGTGTTGGTAATGTTGGTGTTACTGGTGTTGTTGTTAGTGCTGATGATCGTGTTGGTAATGTTGGTGTTACTGGTGTTGTTGTTAGTGCTGATGATCGTGTTGGTAATGTTGGTGTTACTGGTGTTGTTGTTAGTGCTGATGATCGTGTTGGTAATGTTGGTGTTACTGGTGTTGTTGTTAGTGCTGATGATCGTGTTGGTAATGTTGGTGTTACTGGTGTTGTTGTTAGTGCTGATGATCGTGTTGGTATGTTGGTGTTACTGGTGTTGTTGTTAGTGCTGATGATCGTGTTGGTAATGTTGGTGTTACTGGTGTTGTTGTTAGTGCTGATGATCGTGTTGATATGTTGGTGTTACTGGTGTTGTTGTTAGTGTTGATGATCGTGTTGGTAATGTTGGTGTTACTGGTGTTGTTGTTAGTGCTGATGATCGTGTTGGTAATGTTGGTGTTACTGGTGTTGTTGTTAGTGCTGATGATCGTGTTGGTAATGTTGGTGTTACTGGTGTTGTTGTTAGTGCTGATGATCGTGTTGGTAATGTTGGTGTTACTGGTGTTGTTGTTAGTGCTGATGATCGTGTTGGTAATGTTGGTGTTACTGGTGTTGTTGTTAGTGCTGATGATCGTGTTGGTAATGTTGGTGTTACTGGTGTTGTTGTTAGTGCTGATGATCGTGTTGGTAATGTTGGTGTTACTGGTGTTGTTGTTAGTGCTGATGATCGTGTTGGTAATGTTGGTGTTACTGGTGTTGTTGTTAGTGCTGATGATCGTGTTGATATGTTGGTGTTACTGGTGTTGTTGTTAGTGTTGATGATCGTGTTGGTAATGTTGGTGTTACTGGTGTTGTTGTTAGTGCTGATGATCGTGTTGGTAATGTTGGTGTTACTGGTGTTGTTGTTAGTGCTGATGATCGTGTTGGTAATGTTGGTGTTACTGGTGTTGTTGTTAGTGCTGATGATCGTGTTGGTAATGTTGGTGTTACTGGTGTTGTTGTTAGTGCTGATGATCGTGTTGGTAATGTTGGTGTTACTGGTGTTGTTGTTAGTGCTGATGATCGTGTTGGTAATGTTGGTGTTACTGGTGTTGTTGTTAGTGCTGATGATCGTGTTGGTAATGTTGGTGTTACTGGTGTTGTTGTTAGTGCTGATGATCGTGTTGGTAATGTTGGTGTTACTGGTGTTGTTGTTAGTGCTGATGATCGTGTTGGTAATGTTGGTGTTACTGGTGTTGTTGTTAGTGCTGATGATCGTGTTGGTAATGTTGGTGTTACTGGTGTTGTTGTTAGTGCTGATGATCGTGTTGGTAATGTTGGTGTTACTGGTGTTGTTGTTAGTGCTGATGATCGTGTTGGTAATGTTGGTGTTACTGGTGTTAGTGCTGATGATCGTGTTGGTAATGTCGGTGTTACTGGTGTTAGTGCTGATGATGGTGTTGGTAATGTTGGTGTTACTGGTGTTGTTGTTAGTGCTGATGATCGTGTTGGTAATGTTGGTGTTACTGATGTCAGTGCTGATGATTGTGTTGGTAATGTTGGTGTTACTGATGTTGTTGTTAGTGCTGATGATCGTGTTGGTAATGTTGGTGTTACTGATGTTGTTGTCAGTGCTGATGATCGTGTTGGTAATGTTGGTGTTACTGATGTCAGTGCTGATGATCGTGTTGGTAATGTTGGTGTTACTGATGTTAGTGCTGATGATCGTGTTGGTAATGTTGGTGTTACTGATGTTGTTGTCAGTGTTGATGATCGTGTTGGTAATGTTGGTGTTACTGGTGTTGTTGTTAGTGCTGATGATCGTGTTGGTAATGTTGGTGTTACTGGTGTTGTTGTTAGTGCTGATGATCGTGTTGGTAATGTTGGTGTTACTGATGTTGTTGTCAGTGCTGATGATCGTGTTGGTAATGTTGGTGTTACTGGTGTTGTTGTTAGTGCTGATGATCGTGTTGGTAATGTTGGTGTTACTGTTGTTGTTGTTAGTGCTGATGATCGTGTTGGTAATGTTGGTGTTACTGTTTTTGTTGTTAGTGCTGATGATCGTGTTGGTAATGTTGGTGTTACTGTTGTTGTTGTTAGTGCTGATGATGGTGTTGGTAATGTTGGTGTTACTGATGTTGTTGTTAGTGCTGATGATCGTGTTGGTAATGTTGGTGTTACTGGTGTTGTTGTTAGTGCTGATGATCGTGTTGGTAATGTTGGTGTTACTGGTGTTGTTGTTAGTGCTGATGATCGTGTTGGTAATGTTGGTGTTACTGGGGTTGTTGTTAGTGCTGATGATCGTGTTGGTAATGTTGGTGTTACTGTTGTTGTTGTTAGTGCTGATGATCGTGTTTGTAATGTTGGTGTTACTGGTGTTGTTGTTAGTGCTGATGATCGTGTTGGTAATGTTGGTGTTACTGGTGTTGTTGTTAGTGCTGATGATCGTGTTGGTAATGTTGGTGTTACTGATGTTAGTGCTGATGATCGTGTTGGTAATGTGGGTGTTACTGTTGTTGTTGTTAGTGTTGATGATCGTGTTGGTAATGTTGGTGTTACTGGTGTTGTTGTTAGTGCTGATGATCGTGTTGGTAATGTTGGTGTTACTGGTGTTGTTGTTAGTGCTGATGATCGTGTTGGTAATGTTGGTGTTACTGATGTTAGTGCTGATGATCGTGTTGGTAATGTTGGTGTTACTGATGTTGTTGTTAGTGCTGATGATCGTGTTGGTAATGTTGGTGTTACTGGTGTTGTTGTTAGTGCTGTTGATCGTGTTGGTAATGTTGGTGTTACTGATGTTAGTGCTGATGATCGTGTTGGTAATGTTGGTGTTACTGATGTTGTTGTTAGTGCTGATGATCGTGTTGGTAATGTTGGTGTTACTGGTGTTGTTGTCAGTGCTGATGATCGTGTTGGTAATGTTGGTGTTACTGGTGTTGTTGTTAGTGCTGATGATCGTGTTGGTAATGTTGGTGTTACTGATGTTAGTGCTGATGATCGTGTTGGTAATGTTGGTGTTACTGCTGTTGTTGTTAGTGCTGATGATCGTGTTGGTAATGTTGGTGTTACTGATGTTGTTGTCAGTGCTGATGATCGTGTTGGTAATGTTGGTGTTACTGGTGTTGTTGTTAGTGCTGATGATCGTGTTGGTAATGTTGGCGTTACTGTTGTTGTTGTTAGTGCTGATGATCGTGTTGGTAATGTTGGTGTTACTGATGTTGTTGTCAGTGCTGATGATCGTGTTGGTAATGTTGTAGTTACTGTTGTTGTTGTTAGTGCTGATGATGGTGTTGTTAATGTTGGTGTTACTGTTGTTGTTGTTAGTGCTGATGATCGTGTTGGTAATGTTGGTGTTACTGTTGTTGTTGTTAGTGCTGATGATCGTGTTGGTAATGTTGGTGTTACTGTTGTTGTTGTTAGTGCTGATGATGGTGTTGTTAATGTTGGTGTTACTGGTGTTGTTGTTAGTGCTGATGATCGTGTTGGTAATGTTGGTGTTACTGTTGTTGTTGTTAGTGCTGATGATCGTGTTGGTAATGTTGGTGTTACTGTTGTTGTTGTTAGTGCTGATGATGGTGTTGGTAATGTTGGTGTTACTGTTGTTGTTGTTAGTGCTGATGATCGTGTTGGTAATGTTGGTGTTACTGGTGTTGTTGTTAGTGCTGATGATCGTGTTGGTAATGTTGGTGTTACTGCTGGTGTTGTTAGTGCTGATGATCGTGTTGGTAATGTTGGTGTTACTGTTGTTGTTGTTAATGCTGATGATCGTGTTGGTAATGTTGGTGTTACTGTTGTTGTTGTTAGTGCTGATGATGGTGTTGGTAATATTGGTGTTACTGCTGATGTTGTTAGTGCTGATGATCCTGTTGGTAATGTTGGTGTTACTGAGGTTGTTGTTAGTGCTGATGATGGTGCTGGTAATGTTGGTGTTACTGGTGTTGTTGTTAGTGCTGATGATCCTGTTGGTAATGTTGGTGTTACTGCTGTTGTTGTTAGTGCTGATGATCGTGTTGGTAATGTTGGTGTTACTGGTGTTGTTGTTAGTGCTGATGATCGTGTTGGTAATGTTGGTGTTACTGGTGTTGTTGTTAGTGCTGATGATCGTGTTGGTAATGTTGGTGTTACTGGTGTTGTTGTTAGTGCTGATGATCGTGTTGGTAATGTTGGTTTTACTGGTGTTGTTGTTAGTGCTGATGATCGTGTTGGTATGTTGGTGTTACTGGTGTTGTTGTTAGTGCTGATGATCGTGTTGGTAATGTTGGTGTTACTGTTGTTGTTGTTAGTGCTGATGATCGTGTTGGTAATGTTGGTGTTACTGTTGTTGTTGTTAGTGCTGATGATCGTGTTGGTAAAGTTGGTGTTACTGATGTTAGTGCTGATGATCGTGTTGGTAATATTGGTGTTACTGGTGTTGTTGTTAGTGCTGATGATCGTGTTGGTAATGTTGGTGTTACTGGTGTTGTTGTTAGTGCTGATGATCCTGTTGGTAATGTTGGTGTTACTGGTGTTGTTGTTAGTGCTGATGATCGTGTTGGTAACGTTGGTGTTACTGTTGTTGTTGTTAGTGCTGATGATCGTGTTGGTAAAGTTGGTGTTAGTGGTGTTGTTGTTAGTGCTGATGATCGTGTTGGTAAAGTTGGTGTTACTGATGTTAGTGCTGATGATCGTGTTGGTAATGTTGGTGTTACTGGTGTTGTTGTTAGTGCTGATGATCGTGTTGGTAATGCTGGTGTTACTGGTGTTGTTGTTAGTGCTGATGATCGTGTTGGTAATGTTGGTGTTACTGGTGTTGTTGTTAGTGCTGATGATCGTGTTGGTAATGTTGGTTTTACTGGTGTTGTTGTTAGTGCTGATGATCGTGTTGGTATGTTGTTGTTAGTGTTGATGATCGTGTTGGTAATGTTGGTGTTACTGGTGTTGTTGTTAGTGCTGATGATCGTGTTGGTAATGTTGGTGTTACTGGTGTTGTTGTTAGTGCTGATGATCGTGTTGGTAATGTTGGTGTTACTGGTGTTGTTGTTAGTGCTGATGATCGTGTTGGTAATGTTGGTGTTACTGATGTTAGTGCTGATGATCGTGTTGGTAATGTTGGTGTTACTGCTGTTGTTGTTAGTGCTGATGATCGTGTTGGTAATGTTGGTGTTACTGATGTTGTTGTCAGTGCTGATGATCGTGTTGGTAATGTTGGTGTTACTGGTGTTGTTGTTAGTGCTGATGATCGTGTTGGTAATGTTGGCGTTACTGTTGTTGTTGTTAGTGCTGATGATCGTGTTGGTAATGTTGGTGTTACTGATGTTGTTGTCAGTGCTGATGATCGTGTTGGTAATGTTGGTGTTACTGGTGTTGTTGTTAGTGCTGATGATCGTGTTGGTAATGTTGGTGTTACTGGTGTTGTTGTTAGTGCTCATGATCGTGTTGTTAATGTTGGTGTTACTGATGTTGTTGTCAGTGCTGATGATCGTGTTGGTAATGTTGGTGTTACTGGTGTTGTTGTTAGTGCTCATGATCGTGTTGGTAATGTTGGTGTTACTGATGTTTTTGTCAGTGCTGATGATCGTGTTGGTAATGTTGGTGTTAATGGTGTTGTTGTTAGTGCTGATGATCGTGTTGGTAATGTTGGTGTTACTGTTGTTGTTGTTAGTGCTGATGATCGTGTTGGTAATGTTGGTGTTACTGTTGTTGTTGTTAGTGCTGATAATCGTGTTGCTAATGTTGGTGTTACTGTTGTTGTTGTTAGTGCTGATGATCGTGTTGGTAATGTTGTAGTTACTGTTGTTGTTGTTAGTGCTGATGATGGTGTTGGTAATGTTGGTGTTACTGGTGTTGTTGTTAGTGCTGATGATCGTGTTGGTAATGTTGGTGTTACTGTTGTTGTTGTTAGTGCTGATGATCGTGTTGGTAATGTTGGTGTTACTGTTGTTGTTGTTAGTGCTGATGATGGTGTTGGTAATGTTGGTGTTACTGTTGTTGTTGTTAGTGCTGATGATCGTGTTGGTAATGTTGGTGTTACTGTTGTTGTTGTTAGTGCTGATGAT
>OZ024743.1:259951007-259971007 GCA_964016885.1 Eledone cirrhosa | reverse complement strand
GATGATGAAGCTAATGGCGTAGATAATAATGATAAGAATGAGGATGATGATGAGGATGATGATGAGGATGATGATGATGATGAGGATGATGATGATGGGGGTAATTATATAATGATGATGAAAGGGGACACCATCGAAGAGAAAACAGCAGGAATAACAATAATAGAATTTATAACAAACATACATAACTATAGAAGACAATAACAATAACAAATATCACCAACGACTTGAATGAAGTTGGAGCCGTTGGTGAAGGTTTCTCAGCGATTAGGTGATGCGCAACACAGTAACACAGATCCGGATCCGGTTGTTATTCCGTTTCTGCTATGAGTAAAATGGAATAGGTAAAGGAAGTCAAAAAGATAGCGAGGTTTCTGTGAAAGAATGCTGAGATTAGAGTGCTCAATGTTAGCGAGGAACATCTTGCAGACCGAGTATTGTGTATCAGCATGGGAAAATACCTTTCTGGGTTAGAAATTGAAGAAGTAGCGGGAAAGATCAGCTAATAATTACAATAACCAACAGACCAAATTCAGATGAATGAAAACAGAAAACCTGCGAATCAAGATAATACGACTGAAGTTATTGAAACAAGGACAATTGAGAGCATGCAAGGGCAATTGTAATGATACAAGGGTAATTGAAATAATACAAGGGCAACTGACATGATACAAGGGTAATTGAGATGATAGAAGGGCAAATGAGATGATACAAGGGCAATAGAGATGATGCAAGGGTAATTGAAATGACACAAGGGTAATAGAGATGATACGAGGGTAATTGAAATGATACGAGGGTAATTGAGATGATACAAGGGTAATTGAAATGATACAAGGGTAATTGAAATGATACAAGGGCAACTGAGATGATACTAGGGTAATTGAAATGATACAAGGTTAATTAAAGTTATACAAGGACAATTGAAATGATACAAGGGAAATTGAAATGATAAAAGGGTAGTTTAAATGATGCAAGGGCAATTGAAATGATACAAGGACAACTGAGATGATACAAGTGCAACTGAAATAATACAAGGGCAATTAAAATGATACAAAGGCAACTGAGATGTTTTGAGGACAATTGAGATCATGCAAGGGCAATCGAAATGAAATAAGAGCAATTGAGAGCAGGCAGAAGGAAAGAGATCTAAATGTGAAAAACCTTGATGACGATCAACAAGAAATACTTGAAAAAATGAGCCAGAAACTGACAGAGCGAAAGGCCATTAAACTTGCGAAATGTAGATCTTTAAAAAGATCTTAAAAAAAGTCAGTAAAAGTGAATAGTGTGATTGATAAGATTGCTTGTGAAAACATTGGAGATATGAAAGCACTGATAATAGCAGGTGCCAATATATTTCCAGACATGGTGGTAACAAACTAGTTGCAGGCATGGAAGTGCTAATTTATCTACAGATATATTTGAAAAAAAAAAAAACATAGAAAAGGGATCAACAGGCATGTTGGTGGAAAATGCGGATCATCATCGTCATCATCATCATCATGGTCACCATCATCATCATCATCATCATCATCGAAGATAATTTTCAATATCAGGAAAGATATAGGTTTATCCAGTGGAAGTGGGGTTAATCAAAGAAAGAAGTGAAATATTGACTAGAGGAAATATATAAGAATAAAAAGAATTGGAACGAAGTTAGAATGTATGAGGGAAGAAACAACCACTATAAACAGAATCGCTGTATAAAACTAACCAGAAACTTATCTGAGGTTCGCGAGGCGAAACTAGTGTGGAAAAAAAAGCAAATCATGTTTCTATACAAGGGGCCAAAATGGGATTCCTCCGAAAGGGTCTTGGAGTAACGTTACTCGATTAAGTGCGTAACTTGGAGATCAGAGAGTCACTTCAGTTAGAGCCGATACTTCTCCAAATTGAGAGATCACAGCTCCGATAATATGGGTATGTGGTTAGAATGTCTAACCAAAGAATCGCTGGACAGATTTTATGGGCAAAACTAATTGGCAGAAGACCTGGAGTAGACCTGGAGTAGACCTTGGATAACATGCATGAGCTTGGCTGGTCTCGCTTCTGGGTCTGGCCAAATAATAATAATAATAATAATAAGAAGAAGAATAAGAAGATTTTATAGGGAGCGGGATTTAGGGTAAACGTTCCAAGAACAGTAATACATTACCCGAGGGAAATATATTTTAACTTGATTCAATATTTTAAAGCCAATCTTTTCAAATATGTGCGTGTTTTAGAAATATCAGTGCTTGCAATTACTTTCAGAAATGTAAAGATGAACTGTAGCGGAGTTCACATATTGATTCATCGGGTATTCCCGCCCCAGGGGTATTTTACTCGAAGCATTCGACTTTCAATTATAGTTCATCGGCATTGTGACGGCTTTTCTGAAAGCAATCATATTTTCAAATTTTCACAATGCTTCGAAAACTAACCTATATGTATATGCATATTTTTTAGCTGTACCTTTTATTTAATATCTTCTAGGGAATAGCTTTAGTTACTTTTAATTAAAAAAGTATGACAGTTTAAATTATTACGAGGAAAACATTAATAAATTATAAGGGCTATAACGAAAATTTTATCTTTTACAAAAAGTAAATTTGATTTTTCTAATTAAAAATTGAAAACGGCTATAATGAAAATTTATATTTTCCAGAAATGCAATTTAATTTTTTATTTAAAGATTTAAAAAATGTACATAAACGCTTTATGTTTTACGGGATAAAATGTATTCTTCAAATTAAAGAAAAATTAAAGTATAATTATAGTTAACAGTTTGAGTTTACGGAAATGGAAATGTATGATTCTATTTAAAAATTAAAAAGTATTATAATGAAAATTTGTATTGTCCAAGAAAGAAAAGTAATTTTTTTAATTAGAAAAAAAAAAAAAAAAAATTATAATGAAACTTGTATCGCCCAAGGAAGAACAATTAATTTTCGAAATTTAAAGAAAAACAAAGTTATAATAAAACTTTTGTTTTTAACCGAGTCAACTTGATAAATATCTATAATATCTATATGAATAAAGTATGGTATGTACTTTTACATTATACATACAAAATTGAAAGAGTTTCTCTCTTTA
Source organism: Eledone cirrhosa (assembly GCA_964016885.1). Taxonomy (NCBI): domain Eukaryota; kingdom Metazoa; phylum Mollusca; class Cephalopoda; order Octopoda; family Eledonidae; genus Eledone; species Eledone cirrhosa. Next base: position 259,967,932 of record OZ024743.1, on the reverse strand, counting down.
AGTTTCTTTTTCCCATTTCTGTGTGTCTAACCCTATTTCTACTTTTTATATACATTATTCAGAGTGTTTCTGTCTTCAGGTTTCCTTTAACTGTTCTGTGTATTCATTCCAATATACAAGAATTAACACGAGAACATAGCCATCAAATAAATTAGAATTAAATAGACATATAAACGGTGCAACGGTTTAATAGGGAACGACATCTTATTAAATATTATCAGATGCCCTATGGCACCGTAACATCAATGACAAACTGTCAATTTTGATGGCACAGTATGCTTATGTTTCAATATTATCTGAAACCATACTAAATTTTCTATTCCTTTCCAGAAATTCAGAGAGGATACTAATGCCATCAAATACGGTAATTTTAAAGCCGCTGGTCTCTGTCCTCTGAGGCATTTTTGCCCATCTTTGACAGCATTTAGCTGTTTTAACGGCTTCGATTCGATCAGAGACAACATCGTTTTATCTTTTATAGGGTTTTATTAGATTTTATTTCATGAGTTATATTTTATAAAATAACAAAAGTTTAGCTATATTAAATTCTTTTTACGGCCTTGTTGGATGGCAATTAACTTCAACGTGGCATTCTAGCATAACAGATTCCCCTAACTTTGATTTGATCAGTTCTACACTTAGATTTGAAGGTGATTTGTCTGTTTCTTTTAGCATGTAGTATTACCACACTGACGCCCATACAGTAAATCCCAGCGGATGGCCCACTCATCTTGGGCTGGGCTGCAGGCATCGAGTACTCTTTCTCTCTCTTTCTCCCCCTCTCTCTTTTTTTCTATCTCACTCTCTCTTTCTCCCCCTCTCTCTCTTTCTATCTCTCTTTCTCTCTCTCACACACACACTATATATATATAAATATATGTGTGTGATGTGTGTGTGTATGTGTATGCGCGCGTGTGTGTGTATGTGTACGCGCGCACGTGTATATGTTGAAACGTAAATGGAAAACAACAAAGCAACGAATTCAGTACAATGAAAATATATATTTTAACGCCTAATATAACAGGAAGAGACTCTTAACGTTTTGGACGCTAATCCTTCTTCAAAAGATAAAATGAAAAATAAAGGCAGAAATAGAAAGATAGAAGAGAATCCGGAGAAGAAACAACAAAAAACAACAACGTCTTTTGAGAAAAAGTACCTGTGAGTTCAGTGAGCCATTTTTGTGGAATGTTAGTCAGAGGGAATTTTAAATATTAGAGAGATTGTGAAAGGGATATGATATTTGAATATTTTGAGAGGACATATGTTTGCGTGTGTGTTTGTTTGTCTCTGCAAATCTGTGAGTGGGTGTGTAGAAAGCAATCGTACTATTTTATCGCGGCGGATTAATTGGTCGTGCTTGGTCAGTCGTCAGCCCTTAGGGTTGGTGGAGTATGAATACTAAGATCGACTTCTGCCCAGCAGTCGATTTCGCGCCTAATTATCAATTCTCCGACAGTTACGTTCGGTATCTTTTACTGAGCAGTGCCGTGTAACTCGCTTCCTGATTTTCTTCATCTTGCCCTCTAGCCGAGGGGAATCTCGATATATAACTCAGCGGAGAATTTCATTCATCGTTCAACTTGACTATGCGATATGTTTGCAGTTTTTCACTCGCCTTGTACTTGTATAATATGAAGAAGAAAATAAATCTTTATTATGTTTTGAAATATACCTTTTGATCTTTTCCGCTACCATGGAACATTTCCGTTATATGCACTGGGTAATTTCTGGCCTTGTGCCAAATGTAGAAACAATTATTACATCTCTGTTTTCCTGAAGTAGTAATCACTACTAACATATCAGTCCAACATCGAATTGCTACCTTTATTAATTGTACCGTTGTGAATCTCTCTTGAACGACTTTCTGCTACCTTTATAACAAGTTATTACTAAAGATGTGTGTTAGACCGTGACAAAGCTGGTTGCTGTGACATATTAGAGTTTGTGTGTGCGCTGACCTTCGCAGAGATACACCTATGTATGTGAAATTCTGCGTACACATACAGACATACACAAGTAAAAACAGTTAAAAGGAACTTATAGAGAGAGGGGGATACGGTGGTGGATATGATCGTCGTCCTGGTTCATATCGTGGGTATGGCCGTAAGAGAAACTACTTAACTTTTGCATATACAATTGTTCCCACTACTCGAGGGGGTTTCGTTCCTAGAGCACCCGCGAATAGTAAACCACCGCGAATATTGGACGTGGTCCATAAAAATGCTGATAAACGTTAAAATATAACGTAAAATATAATTAGAAAAATAGCCCAATAGGCCGGCAAATACGGTATATTGTTATTAATAATTTAGCGTTAAAAAAAAAATATATATATATATTGCCACGAAAAAAGTCATATAAACAATCGCAGAAGATATTTACGATTCCGCGAATAATATAGTGGTTTCCACGAACAATTATTAGTTAAGTTCTAAGGAAAATTCCGCGAATGACCGGGACCGCGAATGCCGGTGGTACACTGTATACATATATAAAGTCTTTTATACAACCCCCTTTCTACACAGAACAATTTTGTGTTTTTATCGTGTTTCTTATTAAGTTTATTTTTCTCCTGTAGTTTACTAGTTCATGTTGTAATGTTGCACAATGTCTATGCTTCTTGCTTCATTGGCTTCTTATAGTGTCTACATTGAATCTACTCTAAATCTTATTATCAATGTCCTTGTGTTCCTAGCTGATTTTTTACTTGGTTTCCTGTAAAATTTATCACATTGAAGTTAATTATTTGGTTGTGTTAATTATACAGATTTCGTTTTGTATTTTGTTCTTTACCAATCTGATTTCCCAATTTTTTAAATTTAAAATATTTTGTCTGTATTGTGTCAATTAGTTTGTTTACCAAACATTTATATATTGTGATCATATTCGATCTCTTTGATTTTGATATCTATTTTTTTTTATTTTGATGTTCTTTCTTTTTGTTAATTTTCTATTTTGTTGAGTGTCTTTATCAAAATGTTCAGGTCACATGCTCCCCTATGTTTTGCTACTAAATCTATAGACTGTTTGAATCAGGGCCCTCTATTGGGTCTCGTCCTTTGTATACAATTTGAACTGACTCCTCTTCACAAAATAATGACTTATCGGTTCTCCATTGCGAATCTTGTTTCGATGGAGTCGTTGAAGCACAGTCTTGGGAATTTAGAACTAATGAAGCCTAACATTCAACTGGTACTGTATTTATCGATCTCAAAAAGATGGAAAGCAAAGCTGTCCTCGTTGAGATTTAAATTTAGATTGCTGACATACAGTGAAAATACTGCAAAGTAATTTATCCGACGTTCTAACAACTCTATAAATTCTCAAGTAATGTAGTTGAATAATTCCATTATTATTTTTAACACCAGAAAAATGGGAAATAAAACTTCCAAGAAAATTCCTCTTCTTAGGGTCTATATCTATATAATTGTTTCTAAGCCCTTTTTATTTAAGCTTTGTTTGAGCGGTGAATCAGCCTAAATCTAACTCTGCAATAAAAAATGAATACCAGCAATACCTTCGGACTTACTGAATTAATTCTGATCCTCTTGACTGTTGAGGGTGGTTGCTTGAACGTTAGTATTGTAGATATTGCCTCTTAGTGTTGTTTATATTACTTTTGACATCTATCTTGATTGAATTTAGAATTCACTTTCGTATATTTACTGAGCTATTTCGGAACTAAACCTTGTTTTCTGTGAGGAACGTTTTGGTCGTTGCACATCTATCTATATTAGCACTCAGTTATTTACCGGGTATAATATTTGTGTAAGGGATTATTCCTAAGTACTTTTCTGTGGTTCTGTCTTCTCATATCATTTACAGTTTCTATTGATTACTGGTTCTTTCCAGAGCTGATTGTTACTTTAATGTAGACACTCTTTGACCGGAAACTGACTATTTTGTCGTATATTATACGTGATAAGTAGTTTGGATAAATTCTCAGAATAGGTTCCTAAAATAATGGACGATACTTTCAGCCAAAATTTATTACACTTATCATTTGCTATATCATTTTATATACATTAAGTAAACAAATGGCCCTTTACTGGTTCTTAGACAGTAATGAGAATTTAAACAAATAAATAAGAAAATTCCCATAATTACTCATTCAAAATCCTACACCCAGACATACAAAATACACACACGTATATATATATATATAAATATATATATATATATATATATATATATATATATATATATATATATATATATATATATATATATATATATATAAATATATAAAATATATAAATAAATATATAAATATATATATAAATATATATATATATATATATATATATATATATATATATATATATATATAAATATATATAAATATATATATATTTTTATATATATATATAAATATAAATATAAATATATATATATATATATATATATATATAAATATATATAAATATATATATATATATTTATATAATACACACACTCACCCACACATATATATACATACATATATGTCTGTGTGTATCTGTGTGTGTGAGTGCGTGTGTATGTCTGTGTGTTTGTGTGTGTGGCAAGAGCTCTAAGTAATATTGAAAATGTTCTGATTTAGCCATTTAATTACTTATTCTTGTCTGAGAATCAGTAAGAGAGAATATTAAAGAGCAATAAACGGCAATGACTAACAATAGATCTTTGGCAGTCGTCGTTTTATGATGCAATTCTGTGAAATTGCAAGTTATTTGCTAACATCAGATTCAATCTTCGCTCAATAACCATATCATAGGCTCAAATTTCATCTCTTTTTCCTCTAATTCACACACATACACATACAGAAAATTAGTAAACCCCCAATGGATAGCTCACTTTTTAGTTATTGCTATGCAAAACGTTATTGTTTCTCATGTCGAGCACTCTCTATATGTTTATAATTCGCAATTTTAACTCAAACAGCGCAGCAAATCTTCGCTACAAGCCTTCACAATACAAGTCCGACAATAGTAATAAATAAATACTTAATACATTTCCTTGAAGGTGTGTAGAATTGAATTTGTTCGTCGTTTCTTTTACTAACGTAAGTTGTAGTCGTATTAGTGTTATTAGCAATAGTATTAGTAATAGTAGTAGTCATAGTGGTAGTAGTAGGAGCAGCACAGCAGCAGCAGCAGCAGCAGCAGCAGCAGCAGAGCAGTAGTAGTAGTCGTAGTAGTAGCAGCAGTAGTAGTAGTAGTAGCAGCAGCAGCAGCAGTAGCATCAGCATCAGCAGCAGTAGTAGTAGTAGTAGTAGTAGTAGTAGTAGTAGTAGTAGTAGTAGCAGCAGCAGCAGCAGCAGCAGCAGTAGTAGTAGTAGTAGTAGTAGTAGCATAAGCAGTTGCAGCAGCAACAACAGCAGCAGCAGCAGTAGTAGTAGTAGTAGTAATAAAATCATTGTAAAAATCGTAATAATTTACCTAGTGTCTAGATGTTTGATGTAAGGTCTCTCCAGATGTAATAATTTACCAAGATGTAAGATGTAGAGGCATTCCAGAAATAATAATTTACCTTGTGTCTAGATGTAAAATGTAGATCCACTCAAGATGTAATAATTTACCTTGTGTCTAGATGTAAGATGTAGGGTGACAGTCGATGTAATAATTTACTTAGTGTCTAGATGTAAAAGGTAGAGGCACACCGCCACCATCAAAACCACCACAACCACAACTACCACCAACATAACCCGTGCCGCCACGGCCGACACCGCCGCCGCTGCTACCAGCCCTCCTAGAACTACTATTAGCAGAATCATTGCTCGGTGCTGTTTAATAATAATATTTATTGGAAGATCGGAATGATAGCTGACATTTTACTAAGAGGCTACTGTAGCTAATAGTTAGGTAATAACAACATCGCAACACAATATAACAATATTACAGCATAATAACTGTATCTACTTTAGGCACAAGACCAGCAATTTGAAGGGGAATTGACAGTCGATTAAATTGACCCCAGTACTCACTGGTGCTCTATTTTATCGACCCCGTAAGAATGAAAGGCAAAGCTAACCTCGACGTAACAAAATCACAACGTAACATCAGAACACATTGCAACATCACAACACATCATATCATAACAACACTGCATAATGACACGACACAATAAACAATAACGATATGATAGTGATAATGATATGACATCCCTAATGGTAGTATTATATTTGAATGATACAAATAATTGTTTCTATATTTGGCACAAGGCCAGCAATTATCCCAGTGCATTACTGATACTTTATTTTATCGATCCCGTAAGGATGAAAGGCAAAGTTAACCTCGGCAGGATTTGAACTCAGACCGTAAATGGACGTAAATCTATGCTGTAAAGCATGGCATCCGACCCTCTACTGATACTGCCAATACACCACACTTGAATGACACAAATAATGGTTTCTTATATAGGCACAAGGCCAGCAATTTTGGGGGAGGGGAAAGTCGATTAAATCGAGCCCAGTGCGTGACTGGTACTTTATTTTATCGACCCCGTAAGGATGAAAGGCAAAGCTAACCTCGGTGGGATTTGAACTCAGATCATAAAGGGCCGTAACACTATGCTACAAAGCATGGCGTCTGATCCTCTACCGATACTGCCAATCTACCGCCCTTCAATGATACAAATAATTGTTTCTACTTTTGGCACAAGGCCAGCAATTACCCAGTGCATTACTGGTACTTTATTTTATCGACCCCGTAAGGATGAAAGGCAAAGTCAACCTCGGCGGGATTTGAACTCAGATTGTAAAGGGACGTAACTATGCTGGAAAGCATGGTGTCTGACCCTCTACCGATACTGCCAATCCACCGCCCTGATACAAATAATGAAACCTTATCATCAGAGATCTATCATTGTTCACTGCCAATCAGTAACCCGCGCCACACGTTCAATTAGAATTGTATAAAGAAACTATGAACTTTGCGGTTTCTATCTATCTATCTATCTATCTATCTATCTATCTATCTATCTATCTATCTATCTAGCAGTCGCATCGGCTCTAGAGTCAAGGTGAACGGCTACCTCTCGGAACCGTTCGAAATCGCGCGGTCCATCTGACAAGGGTGCCCTCTCTCCTCCCTTCTGTATGTAATGACTCTAGAGCCACTGCCACGGAAGTTGGAGTTGTTGCAGGGAATCCCGTTGGAACCGGGATTGCGGAAAGCGGTGTCGGCCTACGCCGATGACGTAACAGTAATGGTGTCGACGGCCTCGGAAATCGGGGCGATCGGCACCTTACTGGAGGAGTACGAAAGGTTTACAGGGGCTAAGCTGAACCGGGACAAGTCGATCGGTTTGCAACTCGGCACGTGGATGGGCAAATCGATGCCCTCCGCTGGCGTCGTCGGGCGCTGGACGGAGGGCCCGGTGAAGTTGCTCGGGGTCTGGTTCGGACCAGACCTCAGGTGGAGAAGAATTGGGGTGAGGTAACGAACAGGGTGTTTGCACTGACCCAGAAGTGGGCCGAGTGTAAATAGTCCCCGAAAGGTCGGGCGGAGGTGGCAAACACTTATATAGCGTCCGTCAACTACTACCACCTGACCGTCATGCCTTGCCCAAGGGAAACGCTCGCCAAAATAGAGCGCGCACTCTTCCAATTCCTTTGGAAGAAGCGGGCTCCTATGGTGAGGAGATCCATCTGCTGTCAACACCCTTCGAAAGGAGGGCTGAGGATGCCGTGGCTGATGATGCGTAAACACGCATTAAGGCTACGGCACCTACAGGTATTCCTCACCGGTCAACCGGTGTGGGCCTCGTTTGTGAGGCGAGCCTTTCCCAGACTCGTCTCGCTCACCGAGCTGCAGTCCTGGGTCAAGCAAAGACCGAGAAAACTGGGCGCCTGGCACACCGAGTGTGCCCAGGCGCTCACGGCTCTCTGGCAGGCGGACCCGGCTGTCAGTGGAAAATCCACCTCGTCATTCTATAGAGGGCTGGTGGTTAGCAGGTGCGACGACGCCCTCGGAGAAGCCCTAGGCATGGAGGAAAACGAACTGGCCAACCTGTACGGTAGGATATTCAGCCCGGGACCTATGGATAACTTCCAGAGGTCCCTGGCCTGGCAGTGCTACCGAGGGGCTCTGCCCGTTCGAGAAAAGCTCTACAGACACAGGCGCCCGGGTAGGGACCCCTCGAAAAAGATCTGTCCTAGATGCGTGTGCGACGAGGAAACCGTTGCACACGCATTAGTACACTGCTCGGGCATTGCCGATCTGTGGGGCTATGTCGAACGACTGCTGTCACGGATGGGACCGATCCGGTTGATCACCGAGTCTATTGTAACGATCAAGCCGCCTCCCCTCTTCAAAAAGGAAGGAGAGGCGGTGTTCCTGTGCGTAATAGCCATGGCGAAAGAGGTTGTATGGTGGACACGTCTGAAAGGACTGAGGTCAGACGCCTTTCTCTCTGGCCAACAACTGGTCCGTTTCTTCCGATATAATTTCGGAAGAAGGATCAGGATGGAGAGAGAGGTGCTGCACCCCAGCCGTTTTTATGAAAGATGGGTGAAAGTGGCGAGAATGGTCCGTGTGAATGGGCCTTCACTCTACATCAGACTGTAGGTGAGAAAGATGAAAGATCAAGGGAGCACCCCTCTCTGTGCACCTGAGGAGAAGGGTTACACACTTTTTTCGGGGGTGTGTGCGACCCCCCAAGGCGCCTCCTCCCTATTGAGCATTTTGTTATTCAATTGATTTTTGTTATATTTTATATTTTTATATTTTTATATTTTGTTATTGCATTCTTATTGAAGACTCCTTTTTATTTAAACTCCCCCCATTGCACTTGTCCCACTCTTTGATGCCTTGGTGGCAAATAAAAAGAAAGTTATCTATCTATCTATATATCTATCTCTTTATCTGTTTGACGCGTGGAACATCGCCGGTAAGCTTTTTTGTTAATTTCTATGCAAAAAACCGAACTAATTGTTTGAAAAAACATATCATTTTGTAGATTAACCCCTAAACTGAATTCTCAGCTGGATGGTAATCCCATTTTTCGCCCCTTTAGCGGCGAAAAATAAAACATGAATACTAGGGCGAAAACTATCGGGGCCCTTTAGGGGCGAAAACTATAAAACATAAATAGCTCGGAAAGAACGCTAGAGAACGTCGACAGAGAGGTAGAGAGGCAGATATTAACGTTATATCTGCTTCTGCTACTATGGACGTCGCCATAGATACGACTGTCAACAAAGAGAAAAAAATATTACCACTTGAAGATTTTAAAATTTCGACCGTGGAAGCGGAGAAAAATAACAATAACACACAGGAAAACACAGGAATTAAACCTATTAACATACATACACATGAAAAAGACAACAACAACTCCAGAGATACATCTACACATAAAGTTTCATCTCGTCAAGAAATTGAGATTTCCAACACCGAGGCTAACAATGATAACAACAACAACAACAACAACACCACACACAAACAAATGTCTTTCGCTGAAACAGTGAACAAAAAACAAGATTTTATAAATCTTGACATCTCCAATGCAAGAGATATGCTCCAGAAAGGGAGGAAATGTGTAACTTTCGAAGACAAGGGTGGGTTTAGAATTAACTCACCGCTCGAAATAAAAGAAGAGACAGTTCGAAGGACAGTGACCTTTTGGACTGTCTCCAACACAACGAGAAAGCCAATATTTATTAGTCAAGGAGATATAGAAGCCACATTCAAGGAGACTATAGCAAATATTGACTTTCTCCAGCGAGGAAAACAGTACGGAAGTGTTTCCGTGCTGTTTAAAAGCGAGGCACTCGCCCAAAATCATTCTGTGACATCAATGTCAAAAGCATTCACCTTTTCCCTACGTACATGGAAAAAAGGACAAAACAAAATATATATATATACCACCAAACATTAACATCTGGTGGCTCTTGGCTGGCTTCGTAGAGCCATAGACTGATATGATTCTTTCGATACGAAAGTCTATTAGACAAAGGTGGGCGGGTACTGATTTGGAGATTCTGATACAAATGAGGCCGGAGAGAATCTCCAAAATACCCGAAAAAGTCGTCATCGACGACAACAACAGAATAGACATTTCGGTGGAGGGTCGTAAACTTCATTGCTTTCGCTGTGGTAGCACAGCACACCTAAAGGCCTCCTGTCCTTCACAAACACACCACAACAACATCATTAAAAATCACTATTACCAACACCAACACCAAAACAACCACCACCACAAGTTCAACAACAGACGAAACGAGCAAACACACCAAAACAAACAGCCACACCAACAACAACAGAAAAAACACAGACAACACCCCTGAAGAACACAGCCCCACCCATCCCACTCCATCAAACACTACCACAAACACACACACCGAAACACCACCACCACACAACATACCCCTACCCCACACTCCTGACGATGATTATTCTTCGACAGATGAGGCTGCTTCTCCTTCTTTAAGTGAAGAAGAAGGAGAGCCCCGGAAATCTAAAAAACAAAAAAAAGAGACACCACAAAACCCTCAAAACTCCAATCACCAACACCAACACACAACCACAGACACAAACAACAACACAAACAACACCATAGTCAAACAGCCCCCTACCAGCAAAACCAACACCAACACTGCCCCAAACACAAGCACCCACCATAAAAAGAAAACTCCCGGACGAACAACAAACTAAAACAACACAACAATCGATAAAAAACAAAAAAAAGAGACACCGCAAAACCCTCAAAACTCCAATCACCAACACCAATACACAGCCACAGACACAAACAACACCACAGTCAAACAGCCCCCTACCAGCAAAACCAACACCAACACCACCCCAAACACAATCACCCACCATAAAAAGAAAACTCCCGGACGAACAACAAACTAAAACAACACAATAAAAACACAAACAACAATACGCATACATCAACACAAACAACAAGAGTTTGATGGAGGTCATCTCCCAAAACACCAAGGTGGAGACGAAGGGCAAAACTTCGTCAAAGCAGAATCGTCTCCACAACTAAAACTAATAAGGGTTTCGATAGAAACCTATCAGAAATTGAAAAAACAGTTTTCGCAGGATGTTGGCAACCCCTGTCAAAAACCTATTAACCGCGTCTTATTAAAATGTTTCCCCACCCCACCCATCACCCCCACCAGAACTGAAATGGAGATTGAACAACCCGATCTCCAGGAAACGAAAAGGTAAGTGCACCTTTTCGTCCTTTTCGCCAACTCTTCTCCACCAACATGGCTAGTTTACGAGTTGGAAGCAGGGCCAACTTTTAAACGACCTTAGGTCACACGGTATGGATGTGATAGCCATCACCGAGTCCAGGATCCACAACAGGCAGCAACTAACCCCCATCTTCGACGACTTTGAGATCTACGCATCTCTCTGTCAGCCAGGAGGTGGAGGGGGAGTGGCTGTCATGTTTCGGAAGAACCTGGACTTCGAAGTACAGCAAGTACACTTGGACCCGGAGGGTAGACTGGTAGTCCTAGACGTGAACAGTATTGGAGGTGGAGCCTTCAGACTGGTGGCCGTTTATGCCCCGACCGGGTAATCGCAATCACGGCCAGACTTCTTTAAGCGCCTAGAGTCTTTTCTGGGAACATCTCGCTCCTTACTTTTAGTGGGGGACTGGAATGGTATCCTAGATGCACGATGGGACTATGTGGGAGCATGTCCCAGTAGAGGGGGGTGCAACAGCCTCAAAACTTTAATCGGCCAATTCCAACTGGCCGATAGGTATCGACTGGATTTCCCGACTGCACCACAGTGGACGTGGGCAAACCGCAGCGGGACATCTAGATCGTATCTAGATAGGTTCTTCATCAGAGAAAGGGACAAGGAGATGTTAAGCTGTCCACGAATGCACATGGTTGCCTACTCAGATCACAAATTAGTCGTCTGCTTAGTCAACCGTGATAGAATACATAGACAGGAACCGGGATACTGGAAGCTGAACGTGTCGTTGCCGGCACGTAAAGCTTACAGTGAACGGATAAGTAGACTAGTCAAGCAACAGTTAACGGGAGCCATCGTCAACAATAGATGGTGGTACTCTCTCAAGAAAGCAATTAGAGTAGAATCGATAGAGTTTAGCAGAGAGTTAGCCTTAGAGAAAAACAAAATAGAAAGAGAACTAGTAGCCAAGGTAGAGGAGGCACTTAGAAGTGGCAACGCGGCTAGAATGTTAGCGTCGAGAACGGCACTAGACCAGTTCTTCGACGCGAAACACGAAGGCTGCGTGGTCAGAAGGCTGCGTGGTCAGAAACACGTGCTCTAGGAAACGAAGGAGCGAAAGCTGTCAGCTGTGCCCGAGTGGCGGAGGCAAAAAGTGGCAACAAGTCCACGATTCGGTCTTTGAAAGACCAAAACGGACGCGTGCTACTTGACCCCAAGCAAATGTGCGCGGCCTTTCAGCAGCACTTTGCGCGACTGTTTGAACAGAACGACGGTGAGCCGAACTGGGTAATGGACTTTAGTTCATACCACGACGGCCTGCCACGTCTCTCGAACACGGACGCCGAGTTCTGCGAAAGAGCGATCACGGACACTGAGATACGAGACGCTCTGGGCCGCTGCGGGAAACGCAAGTCACAAGGTCTAGATGGTCTACCCTATGAGTTTTACATAGGCATGCCGGACTTGTTCTCTGGCGTCTTCGAAGCCGTCTACTGCAATTGGCAGCAGAACGGGAGAATTCCCAGTTCTGCAGCCAAGGGCCTAGTAACGCTGATCAGGAAAGACGAGAACAAGGGGCACGAAATTAACAACTTCAGGCCCATAATTCAGCTCAACACAGAGTTAAAGATTTTGGCCAAGGTGCTAGAGACGAGGTTGGCACTTGTCGTCGAGAACCCGGTAGGGAAAGCGCAAACATGTGCAATCCCGACCAGGTCCATATACGACAACCTCCATCTCATGCGATACATCATAGAGAGGGTGGGTAGTAAACCCAGCTTCGGTGGGGCTCTGATCAATTTGGATCAGTCTAAGGCATTCGATAGGGTCGACCATCGATACTTGGAAGCGGTTCTCAAGGCGGCCGGTTTCGGTCCCGTTTTCAGAGGCTGGATCGAGGCGATACACACCAGCATCTGCTCGAGGGTCAAGGTGAACGGCTACCTATCGGAGCCGTTCGCAATCACGCGTTCCATTCGACAGGAGTGCCCTCTCTCCTCCATTCTGTATGTATTGACTCTAGAGCCACTACTGCGGAAATTGGAGCTGTTGCAGGGCATCCCTCTAGAACCGGGACTGCGCAAAGCGGCATCGGCTTATGCCGACGACGTGACGGTAATGGTGTCGAGCACCTCGGAAATCGGGGTGATCGGCAACTTACTGAAACAATACGAAACGCTGACGGGAACAAAACTAAACCCGGACAAGCCTGTCGGTTTGCAACTCGGTACGTGCAGAGGCAAACCGATGACGTCCGACTGCGTCGTTGGACGCTGGACGGACGGACCGGTGAAATTGCTCGGGGTTTGGTTCGGTCCAGACCTCCAGGAGGAGAAAAACTGGAACGAGGTCACGGCCAAGGTGTTTGCTCTCACCCAGAAGTGGGCAGAGTGCAAACTGTCCTTGAAAGGTCGAGTGGAGGTGGCGAACACTTTCATAGCGTCCGTCATCTACTACCGCTTGACTGTCGTGCCTTGTCCCCCTGAACACCTCGCCAGTTTCTGTGGAAGAAGCAGGCTCCGCTGGTGAGGAGATCCGTCTGCTGTCAGCACCCTTCCAACGGAGGGCTGGGAATGCCGTGGTTGATGATGCGCAAAACATGCGCTGAGGCTGCGGCATCTCCAGGTATTCCTCACCGACCCCCCAACCGGTGTAGGCACCGTTTGTGAGACAGGCTTCCCCGCAGCTCGTCTCGCTGACGGAGCTGCAGTCCTGGGTCAAGAAAAGACCGAAAACGATGGGCGCCTGGCACATTGAATGCGCTCAGGCGCTCACAGTCCTCTGGTAAGCGGGCACGGCAATCAGCGAAGACTCCACTTCGACATTCTATAGAGGGATTGTACGTTACAAGGGCGACGACGACGATGAGCTCACCAGTCTGTTTGGTAGGACTTTCCGCCCGGGACCTATGGACAACTTCCAGAGGTCCCTGGCCTGGCAGTGCTACCGAGGAGCTCTACCGGTTCGTGACAAGATCTACAGGCACGGACACCCTGGCAGGGATCCTTCCAAGAGGACGTGTCCAAGATGCGCGCAGGACATTGAGACAGTCCTGCACGCAATTGTACACTGCCCGGGCGTAACCGACCTGTGGAATTATGAAGAACAACTGCTGTCGCGTATGGAACAAATCCAGTTGACTGCCGAGTCCATAGTAAGGATCAAACCGCCAGCCTCTTTCAAAAACGAAAGAGAGGCGGTTTTCCTCTGTAGAGTGGCTATGGTGAAAGAAGTTATATGGTGGATGAGATTGAGAGGACTGAGGACAGATGCCTTTCTCTCCGGACAACAATTGATTCCCTTCTTTAAGTATCACTTTAGAAGGAGAATCAGAGTGGAGAGAGACGCACTGCACCCCAGTAAATTTACTGAAAGGTGGGTGAATGAAGCGAAAATGGCCCGAGTGATTGGGCCTTCTCTGTTTATAAGCGTGTAGGTTAAAGAAGAGAGCAAAAGGAAGAAAGGAGCACTTGCACAACACGCTCCTGGAGTTGAGGGTTGTTCTATCGACGGGGTATTAAACAACCCATTTGTAGCGCTTCCCCCCTATTGGGGGTTTGGATTGTTGTAATTGTTTGTTTTATATTGTTTTACACGACTGTATGTAAAATCCCCGGCATGTCTTTGTATTGTCCCCTTTTCTTGTGCGCCCTTGTGGCAAAAAAAGAAATCTATCTATCTATCTATCTATCTATCTATCTATCTATCTATCTATCAATTTATCTATCTATTTGTCTGCCTTTTTGTCTACGTGTATGTCTGTATGCATGTCTATCCCCCCTCTCTCTCTCTATCTATTTATCTAGCTAGCTAGCTATCCGTCTGTCTGTCTGTTTCTCTATCATAGAACTGCACTGTTCCACACCAACACCACCCTGACACAACACTTGTAATTTACCTAGTATCTAGATGTTAGATGTAGAGGCATACCAGATGTTATATTCTAGCTAGTGTTTAGATGTAAGTTGCAGAGGCAGACTAGATGTAGTAAACCCAAGGAAATATACATAAACGTTAATAAAGTGTGAACGTTAGTGTAAAGCAAACCGTCGTAGTCATTGTGATTACAATAATCACTTCACAATGAGCTGGAATGTCTCTTCCAGCGCTTCTCCCTCACCATCCTGCGAGGAAACACCCTCTCTATTCTGTCCGTCGGGCCGCGGGGCGGACAGTGCGTGGGCCCTTTGCTCATAATAGTGAGAGATGATGAGAGCGGGAGAGACGGTAGCAGTGGTAGTGGGAGTTTGGTTCCTTTGTGTTCGGACTTGGTGTATATGTATGTTTCACGGACACACACTCACATTGAAGCTTTATATCTATTTATTAAATATCAATAATTTGCAAATAGGATATAACATCCATGCATTCACCCATCCCCTTTTTCAATATTTAATTTTTCGCCCGCACTATTTCTTCATATTTTCCTACGTTCTGTTTATTATTTTAGCCCTTAAAAAATACTTTTAATATTTAATATTTCTATTCGCTAATCTATAATATAAATGAAAATTGTCTTAATACGTGTGCGTGTCCGTGTGTACACAGAAATTAGAGAACGAACAGTTACCAAAAATATATATTATTACTCCTTATCCAACCCGACATAGTGTTACTTTTACAATATACCCGGGCATTGCCGGGTATATAATCAAATACATATATATTTTTAGTGCAGTGATGGTATTTTTTTTTAGAATATAAAAATTCGAAATTCGAAAAGAAAAATAAATATTAGGAATATATACTTACAGGCCGTCTTTTTATTTGAAATGTCATTGGGTTCTGTATATTAACTTCCTGGAAGTCTATAGTGTTTTGCTTTATGGCAGCAGTTTGGAATTTTCCAATTCTACAAGATTTCATACTAGTTGATCTGAAATTAGATAATATAGAAAATTAATTAGTGGAGGCACGTGGCCTAGTGGTAAGGGTGTTGGATTTACGATCATAACGTTGTAGGTTCTATTTCTGGGTTATGTGTTGTGTTCTTGAGCAAAACATTTCATTTCACGTTGCTCCAGTATACTCAGCTGAAAATGTGTACCAGCAATAGTTGGGGGTTTAGCTCTGCGATGGACTGGTATCCTGTCCAGAGGGGAGTCTTGTACGCTCAGTCACTTCACGCCATGAAACCGGAATAAGCAGCGGCCAAATGAGCCTTCTGGCTTAAGACAGACTTTAGAGTCTAAATTACTTTTCTAAAAAGTCTAAAGTTTTGACTTTTTAGAAAATTAATTTTCACTAACTCTTGTTGATTGGAAACTAATCCTGACTGGCTGTGGTTATAATGGATACCTGCATATGAAGGTAGAGGGATAGACTTTGTACCCGGGACATAAATGTGCAAGGAAATGTCTTGACACTTAATATATAATACATGATGGAACTCACTAATTCAGCATTTAGTTCTCTGGCAGCTTCGATGGTTCGGGACGGTGATTTGACACTCGCATCATTATTTTGCATGACCACCGCTTGGTTAGCTGTGGCCTGTAAGTTTATGCCTACCACAGCTTATTTACGGTTGTGGATGTTGTTATCAATGTTATCTTTCGTACTGGTATTTTACCCTGAAATATTTCTTCTAAGTGACCTGCAAGTAGTGCGAGTGGTGCTAATGCAGAAAAACCTAAACATACGTATAACATTAACTCTGTTACATAACGTAGCAATACTGAAAGAAAAATCTAAAGAGTAGTACATCGGTGAAAGCCGTCTGTGTAGAATATTCTGTAGGTTCATCAACAGTGAAAGATGTTAAAAAACAAACAAACAAGG
>OZ024743.1:259918507-259946007 GCA_964016885.1 Eledone cirrhosa | reverse complement strand
CACTCGAGGAATGTATTCCAGGCTTCGGGTGTGCTAGTGGGTAGTCGCCCATCGTCGTTATGCCGTATTTATGCCAAACGACTACTATCAATTTATACAGGAGAGTCCGGGTAATATTTATTTTTGTTCTCAGGGGGAGACATTCCAGTGTCGTGTGCTAATGGGTACGGGTACAAGCGAGTAGAAGTCCCAATAAGAGGAGTAAAAAATACATGGATATATATAAGTAGAATACGTGGAAAAAGCACATTAATAAAGCAAAGGTAGAAAGATATAAATAAATAAACAAAGAGTGGTGGTGGAGTAAAATGGAGAAATCAAAACACAGGAGAAATACAATATAGTTCAAGTTGCAGTCAGATAATGCATATAGATATGGAAATGGAATCAGTGTGTGTTCGTGTCTGAGAATTCAGTGTGAATTACACAGGCCCTGAAGTATAGGGTAGAGAGTTTAGTCACTACAGTACAGTACAATAGAGGTTATGGTATAATCCGTAGAATTTTGTCGAAGTCTGAATATTCCGAGAGGGGAGTAGCATTGGGCCAGGTGGGCGGTAGACATAGCGGTTGAACTGCTTTACGTTGAGTACTCTCCATATTATTACATTAAGATTGACTATACGGAATTGACCAGCTCTATCCAGTGGTGAATCTTCAAACCCGAATATATATATATATATATATATATATATATATATATATATATATATATATATATATATATATATATATATATATATATATATATATATATATATATATATATATATATATATATATATATATATATATATATAGCTGTTCTCTGCATCTAGTCTAAAATGCCCTTTTCTTTTGTTTGTTCTTTTCGTTATTGTCTAATCTTTTTACTAGTTTCGTATATTGTGTTCTTAACACATTACATCATAAATAATCTTTTTCTCTTTATCTTGTTGGACTAGAAAGGAAACGTAGATAACTTACGCTGCATTGTCATCCAGGCAAATATTGAATGTATGGTCACATTCATTGCAAAACAACCCAAACCAGCTAGGATCACAACAAGTGTGAGCCATGAGGGTTCCGCCAGGATTACTGAAATTAATGAGCTTCACTTCTAAAGTCCCAAAAGAATTGCTCCAGTTAGGTAGCTGAAAAACGAAAGGAAGTATACATATTAAAAACACAATCTAACGTACACACACACCCCCTCCACCCACATATATATAAGAGATGGCGACCTGAATAGACCTGTTTTTTTCTCAAAGAAAATTGTTTTCGTTTCTGCCACTGCTCACTTTCCTCTAACTTCTATTTCCTCTTTCATTTTTCATTCTATTTTCCGATAAAGGACTAACGTTACGATACTTTTTCTACTATATCAAGCGTAAAACTAATATATTTCTTCATGGGACAGTCTCGATTGCTTTGTTATTTCTGGTTGCATATATATATATATATACTTAAGCTTGGTGGTTCATCACATCTTTGAAGGAATTTCTCCAGTCCGACAACCTGTCATTTTACTCAGTATATATATATATATGTATGTATGTATGTATGTATGTATGTATGTATGTATGTATGTATGTATGTATGTATGTATGTATGTATATATATATATATATATATATATATATATATATATATGCAAGTAGAAATAACAAAGCAATCGACACAGTCCTATGAAGAAGTATATTAGTTTTGCGTTTCAATGTTGAAACAGCAGAAGCTCAGCCGTCGGGTTCCCGAAATTTTCATATTACCCACTCTACTACTCCAAGTATAGAGTACTCTGGTGAGTAATGCTCTAATTGGTTTTTACCGCTTCCATTCTAATATATCTATCTATCTATCTATCTATCTATCTATCACTCGAGAGGCGCCTGGCACCTCAAGTGACTTCAGGCGCTCACAACCTCCTACCTAGCGGAAACGGCAATCAGCGGAGACTCCACTTCGACATTCTATAGGGGATTAGTGGAGGATAATTGCGATGACGTTCTCAGGGAAACTCTAGGCATCGAGGAGGAGCAACTAACCAGTCTGTTCGGGAGGACTTTCCGTCCAGGGCCTATGGATAATTTCCATATGTCTTTGGCCTGGCAGTGCTACCGAGGGGAGCTCTACCAGTTCGAGACAAAATCTACAGGCACGGACTCCCTGGAAGACATCCTGGTAAAAGGACCTGTCCATGATGCGAGCATGACATCGGAACCGTTCTGCACGCAATTGTTCAGTGCCCAGGGGTGACCGACCTATGGAATTATGTCGAACAGCTACTGTCACGTGTGGGACGCATCCAGTTGTCAGCCGAGTCCATCGTGAGGATCACCCCGCCGCCTTCATTTAAGAATGAAGGAGAGGCGGTTTGCCTCTGTCTGGTGGCTATGGCGAAAGAGGTAATATGGTGGACGAGGTTAAAAGGACTGAGAGCAAACACCTTTCTCTCCGGACAACAACTCATCCCCTTCTTTAAGTACCACTTCAGAAGGAAGGTGAGAGTGGAGAGAGAGGTGCTACACCCCAGTAAATTCGCTGAAAGGTGGGTTGAATGTGGGGAAAATGGCCCGAGTGAATGGGCCTTCTCTGTATATAAACCTATGGGTTGAGTAAGATAAACAGAAGGAAGATGGGAACACCGACAAAACGTGTTCCTGGTGTTGAGGATTGTTCTATCCACGGGGTGTAAAACAACCCTGCAGTAACGTCCTCCCCATTGGGGATTTCAATTGTTATTTTATTATATATAGTTTATTGTTATTTATTAATATTAAAGTTATATGATTTTTATGTAAAACCCCCGCCGTCACGTCTTGTAATGTCCCATTTTTGTGCGCCCCTGTGGCAAATAAAGAAAGGTCTCTCTCTCTCTCTCTCTCTCTCTCTCTCTCTCTCTATATATATATATATATATATATATATATATATATATATATATATATAGTGTGTGTGTGTAACAGGTAAATTGAGATTATTTAAATATCTTTATTCTAATTGGTATGATTCGGATAAATCAAACACTGCATATTTTATGTTTATGCCAATATATTGTGGAATCTTTAGCACTTATTTTAGTTCAATGTGAACCTCCATTTGCTTTCTTTACCAGTTCAAACCATTTACAAAATGAGGCGAATGACTTAATTATTCTTGCTTGATCGAAGCCTTCAGTGAAAATCACACCAATTGACAAAGGTTGCGTTGGATATTGTTTCAACTGTGCCCCATAGCCAATAATCACGCAGATTCAAATCTGACGAGCTAGAGGACGAGAATATTTAGGGACAAACATGGACAATTCATTCTACAAAAATTATTGCACTCTTTTCGAAGAATGGGCGGGTGCGGAGTCCTGTACACACATGACTCGACTTACATCATAATGCACCCTAATCCAAGGCAACAAACTTCTTTTGGGATACTCTGCTGTGTTGATTTTAAGACCTCCTTCCATAAAATGAGGAGGCATCAATTTCCTGTCACTTGCAATATATATATATATTTATATATATATCTGTGTGTGTGTATGTGTGTATGTACATAATTATACACACACACACACACACACACACACACACACACACACACACACACACACACACACACACACACACACACACACACACACACACAGATGTATGTGTGTGTGTCAATAGTGCTTTAAGAAAGCAACACGAAATACCAGCCCGGAGCATATCAATGAATCGGAATAAGAGGAGTAATTTGTATTTCTTCTTCATATTTTTCTGTTTTTTTCTGTTCAACTTCATGCTGTCGGATGAGGTCACAACTGTTGCAAAACGATTATTACCGAAATCTACATAACAGTGAGTATGGATAAATGAAGAGTAATTCATGATTATAATTATACCCCGTAGTAAACAGCCCAATTGTGTACATTGTAGAGTGCTATATCCTGCATACAATAGTGTCGGTGATTACCTAACACAAACTTTACTTAAATATTATTATTTGATTGGCAGTATCGGAGAAGGACAGACGTCATGCTTTGCAGCATAGAGTTACAGCCCTTTAAGGTCTTAGTTTAAATCCCGCCGAGGTTAACTTTGCCTTTCATCCTTACTAGGCCGATAAAATAAAGCGCCAGTAATGAACTGGGGTCGATTTAATCGACTTTCCCTTCCCCTTCAAATTTCTGGCCTTGTGCCTGAAGTAGAAACAATTATCATTATTATATATATATAGTAAAATAAAACAAGGACGATTGGTTACTCCTTCATTACGCTTATTGGTTGGTGACGCGCGTTTCGCCCCTGATCAGCCCAAGGTTCGATCTGTATCGATCTAGCCCTACTCTATAATCCACGGCTCGCCACAAGTGAACCTAAACATCGAGTGCTCACTCGGGTGAACCTACAGTAACTCCAAGTTATACTCCCTGGATATATATATATATATATATATATATATATATATATATATATATATATATAAAGCAGCGATTCTTTGCTTAAACTTTGATCTGTTATTTTAATATATATATATATATATATATTAAAATAACAGATCAAAGTTTAAGCAAAGAATCGCTGCTTTCACCCTTATCGAGCCCTCTTTGGATTTTAGTCTTCAAATTTATTATTATTACTATATATATGCAGTCTCACAAGCACACGTACAGAAATAACTCTATATATTAAATAATTTTTCAAGTAAGTTTCCAAATTAATTGTTATTTCTCACTGCTTCTTTTCAATCCTAGGACGTCATTGTAAACAGTTTGAACAATATTAAAGAAAAATATGTATAGAAATTAAAAACACATGGGAATTACGCATATTTTGACTTTCACGAAACTAAAGATCTTTTCTTCTCAAGTCTATTCGTTGGAGACGAAAATCTATTTTCCTGCAATCATATTTCGAAAATAACTATTACACGGAAAATCATTTTCATCGTTTTTAAATAATAGGCATATTTGTACATGCAAATTGCTCTCTCTCTCTCTCTCTCTCTCTCTCTCTCTCTCTCTCTCTCTCTCTCTCTCTCTCTCTCTCTCTCTCTCTCTCTCTCTCATTTCATCGCTCTCTCTATCTTTATCTCTTCCCCTCTCACTCTGTATATATATGCATATGAAAAACATTGTTGCCTCTGATGTATATATATATTATATATGTATATATGTATATATGTATGTATGTATGATTTGGGACTTTGTCTTTCCATTGTTCCAAACGAACTGCAGGGGACTCAAGAAAATAGAAATAAAACTAATAGACAATTAACATTTGAGCATAGTCATGTTTTTCATAACACATGTCAAAAAGAAAATTTTTCCACACACACACACATATATTTATATTTACATACACATTCACACACACTCGCATAAACTACGCACTCACAGATATACACACACACAAATGAAATGTCTTTGAATGCAATCGAAAATGATTTGTAGCAAAATTTAAAGTAATGTTAACGAAAGAGGAAGAGAGCGTGGAGGGAAAAAGGGGAAATAGAGTTTCGATCAAGCAAGAAAAATAATCGATATTATGATCGCATGAATAAGTAAAAATCGTTCATTAATATAGAATACAATCGAAGCGGAAACAATGATAGTAATATAATCTACAACAACAATGATAATGCTAATAATAATCGTTTCTTATTTAGATACAAGGCCAAGAATTTGATGGGGGGAGGGGGTCGATTAAATCGACCCCAGTGCGTGACTGGTACTTTAATTTATCGACCTCGTAAAGATGAAAGGCAAAGCTACCCTCGGCAGAATTTGAACTCAGAACGTAAAGAATTATAACTAAATGTTCAAGGCATGGTGGCCGATGCTTACCGATTCTGCCAACCCACCATCCTGTTAATAATGGTTTCTAGTATAGGCACAAGGCCAGTAATTTGGGGGAGGGTAAGTCGATTAAATCGGCCCCAGTACGTTACTGGTACTTTATTTTATCGACTCAGTAAGGATGAAAGGCAAAGTTAACCTCGGCGGGATTTGACTTCAGACCGTAAACGACCGTAACTCTATGCTGCAAAGCATGGTGTCCGACTCTCTACCGATATTGCCAATACACCGCCATCACCACCCTATTAATAATGATAGCAATAATAGTTTTTAAAAATAAAAATAATCCTTCTTTTATAAAGCACAATGAGGTTTCATATATAAATAAATAAAATAAAATGATATATGATAATAATATAATAAACATTATAAAGATAGTGCTTACACTACATGCGGGGCAGGATGGACAATGTTATATATAACGTGTGTGTGTGTGTGGGGGGGGGGGGGATAATGAGGTTATGGAATAGACATAAATGTTTGGGAAATTATGAGATAACAAGATAACAATATAAGTATTTTAAAACACACACACAGCAATAACAACAACAATGACAATTATAATAACAATTATGGAGATTTCTTTTATTTGCCGCAAAGTAAACCACAGGACTTAGAAATATATACAATATAGAGAGACTAGCACTAGAAGACAGCATACATATTACGAAGAATGCAAAAACACCAAAACAAAATATTAGCACAAAAAAACAGCACTGCACGGTCATGCAGTAACAGCACGCGACGAAAACAACAACAATAGCAGCAGCAGCATCAACAACAAAAACAACAAAATAATAATAATAATAATGACAACAACAACAACAACAACAACAATAACAATAATAATAATAATACTAATAATAATAATAATAGAGACTCAAAGAACAATAATAATGATAATAATTTAATAATTGTGACAGTAATTAGGAATTGTAATGATAAAACGACTCACTCACCTGAGAGAAAATTGTTAGAACAAAGAGAGTGTTAAACAGTTCCGACATGCTTACGAAGCACATTTTCTTCATTCTTTTACGAAGCATAATAAACCCATCTCACTCCATCATTTTTCTTTCACTTTCTTCGCCATTTGTTTCTCTTTTTCTCTCCTCCTCCTCCTCCTAATTTCTTATTTTTTCCATTGTTCTCATCTCCTCTTCCCCCTCTTTCTATTCCCTCCCTTCATTATTTCTTTTCCATTTTTCTATTCAGTTTTATCTTTCTAAATCTTTTTATTTAAAAAAAAAAGTCGTTTTGTATCTTTCCCTTCTCCATTAACCTATTACTGGTAGGAAGTCCTTATTTAAATGAGAATCTGACAGTTTCGTAGCTGCTATATTTATATATATATTTTTCACTGGGTTCAGTCAATTGGCTGGGGCCATGCTGAGGCAACATCTTCATTTACTTGATGATTTCAATCCAAGAACTTATTTTCTTCAAGTTTGGTAAATCTTTTTATCATTCACTTTTTGTCGAATCGCTGTTACAAGACATAAACACAAACACAGACGCTCACACAGACTCGTATATATATATATATATATATATATATATTGTTATACTTTGGGAGGGTCATGTTGCCAATAAGAAACACACGCACCAGTTGCTTTCACTTCAATTTATTATATATTTATAAATTTACAAATTTACAAACTTATATTGGCAACATGACCCTCCCAAAGTATAACAGTATCGGTTTCAACACACGATTTCAGATAAAGAATCTTGCTAAACAAATTCAGAAACGATATATATATATATATATATATATATATATATCTGTGTGTGTATGTGTGTGTGTGTGTGTGTGTGTGTGTGTGTGTGTGTGTGTGTGTGTGTGTGTGTGTGTGTGTGTGTGTTTGTGTGTGTGTGTGTGTGTGTGTGTGTGTGTGTTTATGTCTTGTAACATAGCGATTCGACAAAAAGTGAATGATAAAAAGATTTACCAAACTTGAAAAAAATAAGTTCTTGGATTTAAATCATCAAGTAAATCAAGATGTTGCCTCAGCATGGCCCCACCCAATTGACTGAACTCTGTGAAAAAATATATATAAATATAGCAGCTATGAAACTGTGATATTCTCATTTAAATATATATATATATATAGTATTGAATTTCGTTCAAAATATATCCGAAATTATCAGTGCACTCAAACCGTGGGACG
This sequence comes from Eledone cirrhosa, assembly GCA_964016885.1. Classification (NCBI taxonomy): domain Eukaryota; kingdom Metazoa; phylum Mollusca; class Cephalopoda; order Octopoda; family Eledonidae; genus Eledone; species Eledone cirrhosa. The sequence continues at coordinate 259,938,024 of OZ024743.1, read as the reverse complement.
AGTTGTAATATTCAACATATGGTTAAATTCACATTTTCATCTGTTGAATAGGCGCGTTTCACCGAGGAAGTTATTATTACCTCAGCTCATCACTTCACTATATTAGTTTCAGATGTGAGGATTAAAGTTCTTTTAGGAAATTCTTATGGAAGAGGATGGAATATAGATGGACCGGTTGTGCGTTAGATAAAGTGGGATAACTCATATTTAGTTTTGTGCAAAATAGAATGAACGTAAGGTCGGGAAATCTATTATGTAGGCTGGAAAGATATAGGTAGGTATTTACCTAAAAAACCTCTTTGGTGCTAAATAGATATAGAGGTTAAAGCTTCTTAGAAAGGTTCTCTATTTTGTGCTTCTTGGTGTATTAAAAAGATATAGAAGAGAAAATTTATTGTGATGGGTGGTAATAAGCTCGGAGTAGTGGTTTGTGCCTGTCTAGTTGTTATCCAGCGTTCTTCTAATTATGGAGAATATATTTGAGCACATGTGGGCAGCGATTGAAAAAGTTGGCCCTCGTATTTAGGCATGTTTTCTCATTATGTATTCGTCTTAAGGTGTTCAATCGTACATTGTTGCACAATTTACATGTCTTTTTACCGTTGAGGCAAGGACTTGATTTTTCCAGGATTTTTTATTTAATGGTGAAGTTCGAGCCGGCATCATTGAGGGACCAAAGGTGACATGCCACCTCCATGGCTGTTCGTTTATCTGGGTGCCTGTATATATATATTTATAAAATATAAAAATTTCAAACTCAGAAAATATCTGTAAACATAGTGGATTGGTAAAATCGGCTAAAATAGGCCCATTGAGGCAGCCTCTAAAGTGAATCGAACTCTGTATCTCTCAAACTCCGGCTTTATCAAAGTCACACCAAACAGCAGGAGTGTCAGTTTGCATCCGAGAGAAGGTTTTGGTTTATTCATCACTAATTCCACTGTTTAATCAGGAATCTGCATTAAGGCAGAATAATTTCTTCTTCTACTACTACTACTACTACTACTACTACTACTACTGATGGATGATGATGTTGCTGATGCTACTGTTTCTGTTGCTTCGAACAAAACAAAGCAAAAGGATAAGTGCCCCACCGCCATCAATACAAAAGCAATAACAACAACAGTGATGATATTAATAATAGAAAGTGTAATCTGAATCCATCCTGCCCGGAAGTAACTCTGTATGGAATATTTCCTAATGCTTTTGCCGTCAAACATTATCATGCATGAATCTAATCTGTATATTAGCTTCATTAACCTTTAAGATTCCGAATGAAACAAATCGATGACCACAATCTCTTAAAAGTGGGTTAACTAACTAATAAAATAGTGATTAAAAGCAACTTAAACAAAACAATATCGGCAAAGAAAAAATTACGAAAAACAGCAACAAACATTGTTTTGAGAAAAACCCTTGACTTAGATTTAGTATGGCTTCAAGTCGAAAGGCGATCCGAAAAACAAAACAACAAAAAACACCAAAATATCGTATGAGTTGTGCGAAATGATATAGATATAGGTCAGGTAGGATACTTACGTATAGACAAGGAAATGGCTGAACAAAATTGTTTTGTTAATTGAAAGACACCCGCCATAGTTGCTGAGAATTAAGCAAAGCAAACACCGAACTACAGAAAAAATACATTTGAAAATAATCCTTAGTTTATTGTATTTATTTTAATTTAGGGCCAAGATAATCCCTGTACAATCGAATCAATTTTTTTTTTTGGCTTTCAACGAACCACATATTTCTATCTCTGGACGAGACACTTTCATTTACAGATTTCTTTGCAAAGCTTTGGAAATTCCTTTCTGAAAGATTCCTACAAAATTGCAAGGATTACTTTGAAAGATAAAAACTCATCTAAAGCAACGAACTGATGGAATCATAAACCATGTTGTCATGAGTCTCTTTTGACACTATGATATTAAATACCAGTTTAGTACCATTGTTAATACTATTTTCCATATCTGTTAATAGACATAAAGTACGAAGATTCAGTCAGAAATTCTAATTTATTTATTCAAAGTAGTATCCTTTCCTTGACTCTTATTATCACACATTCCAGACCTTCTTCATTTGGCTATACTACGTAATAATATGGTAGTTAAAAGTTGAAAGTTAAAATTGTCTCAGGCTCAGAGGTACATTACGCCGGTTCTTATCCCGGTTTCCGATGGCAACATCTTTTTTCGTCTTTAAGAGTCTTCACCCTATTTTATAAGCATCTCCGCGCAAGAGCACACAGCCCTTTATATTAAATATACAATGCATTACATATATGTGCATGTATGTATATATATAGGGGTGGGTGGGTTGAGTGTGTAGACGCACGCACACATTCACTCAATATATATATAATTTATATATATGTGTGCGCGCGCGTGTGTGTGTGTGTGTGTGTGTGTGTGTGTGTGTGTGTGTGTGTGTGTGTGTGTGTGTGTGTGCGTGCGTGTGTGTGTGTGTGTGTGTGTGTGTGTGTGTGTGTGTGTGTGTGTGTGTGTGTGTGTGTGTGTGCGTGTGCGTGTGTGTATACAGCGATGTTTAATCCATTTTAATACTACAATGATATGTATGTGTTGGAAATTATCTCCATGACAAGATAAATTTCGATATTTTCTATTTCACATCGTTAAAAGTGAGCAGATTGTGAGATTAACTTCTTTTTATACAAAGCTCTTACCTTGTTATTTAAAAAATACACAAAAGGAGGAAAGTTTTTTGAGATTTCTTAAATGTAGATGAGAAAAACTATCGAAGAATATAGATCAGTATGTATATTACATTGTTAGGAGAAAGAAAAAGAAAATAGGTGTATCATATATATGTATATATATATATATATATATATATCGTACATATATACTCACACACACACACACAAACACACACGTACACACACAAACATATATATATATATATATATATATATAGATAATACATATACACATACATACATGCATATATATATATATATATATATATATATATATATATATATATATATATATAACGAAGGAATTGTGGTAAGGAACCGGATGGACCATAACGCACCAAAGTACTCAATACTTAGGGTAGTAGAGTGGGTAATAGGAACAAGTATGACCCCGACGGCAGAGCTCAAGCCATTTCGACGGCTATTTCTGGACTCAGTCCAGAAATAGCCGTCGAAACGGCTTGAGCTCTGCTGTCGGGGTCATACTTGTTGCTATATATATATATATATATATATATATATATGAAAAGATTATGTTAGTATGTATATATGCATACATATACGTGTGTGTGTTTGTGGGAGTGTATGCGTGTGTGTATGTGAATTTCTTTAAAAAAAAACAGAGTGTGAACGAAATGAGGTGTAAAGGATTAGAGAAACTCTAGTTAGAAGCTGGAAGATGACAGTAGACAGTGAAAATGGATGTGATGAAAGGGAAAACTACCTGCTAATGAAACGTAATATGTATGGACCAAGTTGGCATCTTTGTACATAGTTAGGTAAGTAGACACACATTGAAAAACATGGAATAAAAAGAAATTTATTCTAACTAACCCGTTTTCTTCTAAATTTTCTTACATCAAAATTCTTTTTGTCTCTCATCACCTTCTCTATATCTATCTATCTATCTATCTATCTATCTATTATATACACACACACATTTATATATATATATATATATATATATATATATATATGTGTGTGTTTGTATGTATGTGTGTGTGTGTGTGTGTGTGTGTGTGTTAAGAACAAAACGAGGTTTCACATTTAGATTGTTATTGATTAGGATCAGTTACAAACGTTTCGCAGATGGTTGGCTCAGGATCCATATTAGTGTTATAGACCCAACTCCAGCCCCAATCTGTTCATCAGGCTTGTTATTCAGGCAAAACCAAATCGATACACACACATATATATATATCCCTATGTTGTTGACAGCTGAAAGGAACGAGTACTCAATACCAAAGTAGAGTTTTTATATTCATTTTATTAAGGCTGAACAGTGAGTTTTGTTGTTCTGGAGTTTTGTCTGTTTATCACAGGTCATCAGACAAGAACAATGTTCTCGTCTAATGACTCTGTGATAAACAGACGAAACTCCAGAGTAACTAAACTAACTAATCAGCTTTAATAAAATGAATATATATACGAGGTGTGTCAGAAAAGTTCCAGGACTGGTGTCAAAAAAGATGTATTTCAGACCCAAACTTCACACTAAGAGTTTTCTCCTTCAAACTAATCCCCGTGGAGTATGTAACTCTAATCTTAGCTCTCTGCAGCGATCAAACTTTTTTCTTCATAATTTGATATACATGTCCTATGTTTCAGGTCGTCAAGCAATGAGCACAGAGCAACGAACAAACTTAAAACTCCATCAGAAGCACTGGGATTGCTGAAGCAAGTGTATGGAGATGAGACGCTCACGTCTTTTTGAGTGGTGCAAGAGGTTTAAAGAAGGACGCGAGGACGTGGAAGATGACCACAAGAGCGGAAGGCCCTCAACAACCAGGACTAAGGTCAACGTTGAGCGTGTCAGGCAGATGGTGCGTAGCGATCGTCGGCTGACTGTTCGACTGATGGCAAATGAGCTGGGCATGAATCGGGACAGCGTCTGGAAGATTCTCACTGAAGATTTGGACATGCGGAAAGACTGCGCGAAGATGGTGTCAAAACTGCTGAACGATGACCACAAGGGTCGACGCATGCAAGTGTGCCAGGACATCCTTGAGCGTCTTGAAACCGAACCAGACTTGCTAGGGACAGTCATCGCCGGTGATGAGTCATAGATCTTCGAGTACGACCCAGAGGGGACCCGTTTTGAAGACGTGGACGACATCAAAAAGGCCGTGACGACGGAACTGCGGAGGATCCCGGAAGAATCCTTCCAGAAGTGCATGCAAGCGTGGCAGAATAGGATGGAAAAATGCATTAGACTCCAGGGGATTACTTTGAAGGAGAAAACTGTTAGTGTGAAGTTTGGGTTTGAAATAAATCTTTTGTGACATCAGTCCTGGAACTTTCCTGACCCACCTCGTATATATATATATATATATATACACAAGTATATGTTCTATATTTATAAATATATCTATTAATCTTTCGAGGATTTTTATAATGATAATGTATCTGATGTTTATAATAATAATTGTTCTACTTTTGGCACAAGGCCAACAATTACCCCAGTGTGTTACTGGTACTTTATTTTATCGACTCCCTTATAGATGAAAGGCAAAGTTAACCGCAGCGGGATTCGAGCTCAGTACATAAAGGGCCATAACTCCATGCTCCAAAGCATGGCGTCTGACGCTCTACCTATACTGCCAATCCACCGCCTTTGTATATAAGAATAATTGTTTCTACTCTAGGCAGAAGGCCAGCAATTTGAAGGGGAGGGAAAAGTTGATTAAATCGACTCCCGTGTATTACTGGTACTTCATTTTATCGACCCCGTAAGGATGAAAGGCAAAGTTAACCTCAGCGGGATTTGAACTGAGAATGTAAGGATACGTATCGATAATATTATTGTTAATAGTAATAATAATAATAATTGTTTCTACTTTTGGCACAAGGCCAGCAATTACACAGTACATTACTGGTACTTTATTTTATCGACCTCGTAAGGATGAAAGACAAAGTTAACCTCGGCGGGATTTGAACTCAGATCGTAAAGGGACATAACTATGCTAGAAAGCATGGCGTAAAACCCTCTACCGATACTGCCAATTGACCGCCCCACAAGCTAAGTTTATTATTAGTAATAATAATAATAAACTTAGCTTATGCTGCTATTGATAAGCTCATGATATTATCGATCTTAATATATTTCTATAAAATAAAAAAAATATATATATTTCTATAAAATGCCTGCAAGCAATGAATTCATTGAAAGAATTGAATTCATTTGGATTGCCCGAGGATTACGGAAGATAACACAATATGTGGAACACATAAATTCTATTTACGATGTGACGGCTTAAACCCGAGTGATACGGTTCAACTATCTTTGTAACTTTACGATTCAATAAGAATATTTGTTGAAAATGAAATCATATCAATATGATTTTTCCTGTAATTGGCAGTAAATTCTGCATTTTTTAAATTCATGAATAAATTCAAGCCAATTGCATTTGATTCACACACACACACACACACACACACACACACACACACACACACACACACACACACACACACACACACACACACACACACACACACACATATATATATATAAGAAATGTAAATCTGAGTTTTTTGAATATTAATAATTGTTTCTACTTTAGGCACAAGGCCAGCAAATACCCAGTGCATTACTGGTACTTTATTTTTATCGACCCCGTAAGGATGAAAGGCAAAGTCAACCTCGGCGGGATTTGAACTCAGATCGTAAAGGGACAATAATCATATTCGATTCGTAGGCGATTATGCAAACAGCCTCTTTAAGCCATGTAAGTAGAATGACCGATTCATTCTCGCACTTGCGTTTATATGCCAACGCAAGAGCAAGAATGACGTGGTCATTCTACTTACATGGCTTAAAGAGGCTGTTTGCATAATCGCCTACGAATCGAATATTATTATTAATATTCGAAAAACTCAGATTTACATTTCTTGTATAGAGGAATGTAGAGCGATAAAACTATTTGTTATATATATATATATATATATATATATATATATATATATATATATATATATATATATATATATATATATATATATATGTATGAGCTAAATGCAATTGGTTTGAATATATATGCGTCTCTCTCTCTCCCTCCCTCTCTCTATATATAGAAGGAACCGTGGTTCCGACTCCATCATATTGCCACACTCTACTACCACAAGTACAAGTACTCTGGTATGTCCGACAGGTTTTTGGTGCATCCATTCTGATTTATATATATACTAGCTGACGTACCCAGCTTCGCCCGGGTAAACAGATGATAAGAGAAGACAGGTAAAAGAGAAAATTACTGTATTGGATGTTTGTCTGGTTACAGTATGAGGCGAGTCCGTGGTGTCTGTGTGATACAAAAAACAGTAAAAAAAATCTTCCAGATATACCAGATGCTTCGTTGTACCGTTTGTGCATAGTATATGAACAATTCTATGTGCTCCCACCTAGAATAGTGACCTCTAGAAGATGGTTCATCTTCTGCCTGACTGTAAAACGTGTATCATTGCATAGACGTGGTTGTTCCACGTTTCTCAAAAGGATGATGGAAGTTCCAATCTTTTATATTATATGTAGATATAGATAATTAATGTAAAAGATGATGCTCAGCCAGTTCGTCTTCAACCATCGCATCACGTCGTCGCTGCTAGGCTCCAGTGTTTCGTTGGCGTTGTTCAGCCAGCTCCTCTTCATTCATGGCGGCACGTCTTCGCCTCTAAAGTTCGGCGTTCCGATGGCGCTGTTCGGCCCGTTTTTCTTCATTCCAGGATGCATGCTGTCGCCGCTGTAGTTCACTATTTGATAAAGTCGAATTGCTTTTATTATCAGTATTCAACTCGAGCAATTGTCAAAAAATGACACAATAATAAATATAAAAGATGTCAGTCAATGTAAAAAAAGGTCCCTATTTACTCCCTTCACAACTCTGTGTATGTTAGACTGACAGACAGGCACACAAACAGATAAACTGCGTGGCGATTGTGGAACGCCGCACGTACACACAGATACACGCATGGAAACTCGCACACGCACGCAAACTTACACACGCACCCGTGCACTTACACACACGCACACACTCACACACGTTGATAGTTTTTACTTTCTGTGGAACGCTGCACACACGCACGTACAAACACGCACACTTGTTAATAGTTATCGCTTTCCTTCCCCTCTTATTTCCACACACATCACACACACACGTCTCTACACTGACACATATACATAGTGTATCCAACACAGCGTTTACTTTGCCTCTCTGTTTCTTACTCTCCCCTCTCACTCCCTCATTGGAATTATGCATATTAATTTAAGTTTGGCGTCGTTGAGGTGGGCGGAGTCGTTTGAAACCTATGAACCAATGATAATTATGACACACGGAATACTGACATTGTTGAAACCTATGAACTAATGATAATTATGACACACGGAATACTGACATTGTTGAAACCTATGAACCGATGATAATTATGACACACGGAATACTGACATTGTTGAAACCTATGAACCAATGATAATTATGACACACGGAATACTGACATTGTTGAAATTAATATATATATATATATATACATATAGACATACACGCATATGTATATATATTTCTATTTAAAGGTATATGTGTATATATGTATTTATTTATGTATATATGTATATTTACATTTACATATGCATACATATATGTATTTATATATATGTATGTATACGGGTATGTATGTATGTATGTATGTATGTATGTATGTATGTATGTATGTATGTATGTATGTATGTATGCATGCAGGCATGTATGTAGGCATGTATGTATGTTTGTATGTATGTATTCATTCATGCATGTATGTATGTATGTATATATGTATGTATGTTTGTATGTATATATTGCTCAGAGAATATAGACGAAAGAAAAGTGAACCAAACAAAATGAAATGTAAATTGACAGCTTCAACTTCTCTGTTATATTTCACCATTATTAAAAGCTACTAGATAATTTATAATTAGACAGGCAACAAACAATTACAGAATATAAAAATTGGAATTGAGACATTGGAAAATATAAATAAGGAAATAAAATAAAACAGTAAGGTTTTTTTTTTTTAGATAAAATAAGAAAACAACAACAAAGCAATGGTTTCTGTTCGAATTTTTTTATCTCGCATAAAAACAACAGCAACAACAGAAATAACAGTAATGATAAGAATAATGCTTTCCGATTTAGGCACAAGGCGAGCAATTTTGGGGTAGGGGAAAGTCGATTAAATCGACGCCAGTGCATTACTGGTACTTTATTTTATCGACCCCGTAAGGATGAAAGGCGGCATTTGAAATCAGTAGTAAAGGGTCGTAACTCTATGTCACGAAGCATGGTGTTCGACATTCTACCGATACTGCCAATCCTCCGCCCTAGTAATGATAATAATTGTTTCCGTTTTTGGCATAAGCCAGCAATTTGAAGAGGCATGGAATTTCGGTCAAATCGACCTCAGTGCATTACTGGTATTTTATTCTATCAACCCCGTAAGGATGAAAAGCAAAGCTAACCTCGGCGGGATTTGAACTCAGAACGTAAAGGTTGGTAACAATATGCTGACAAGCATGCTGTCCGACGCTCTACCGATACTGCCAATCTCCACCATAGTAATGATAAGAATAACATCAGCAAACAATTATAACAATAACAGCAACAACAACATTACAACAATTATAACAATGATAACAACAACAAGTACAACAGCAGCAAGAACAAGAACAGCGACAACTACTACGGTAAAAACTGCAACAACAGCAGCAACAATAACAATAACAATATAATATAATATAACATAAAATGAGTGAAGTAGATATTTAATAATGTTTAAGAGGATGTTGACCCTGGGAGTGGCGACATCCTTTTCCCTCGCTTAACGTGACACATCTATTTCCTGACATTGAATAGAAGCCGTGCCAGTTAAGAATATCTGACACCCAGCAACTGATCACTGTTCGGGTGGAGTTGTTGATAGAAAGTTTACAAAAATGATCCGCCATCACGATATTTGCAGTACTAATTAACAATCGTCTGCTACAAGCATTTATTTTTTTACGTTTTCGTTTTATTCATAATTATTTTCATATCTTTTTTTTCGCGTGTCAAGAATCTTTTTTATTGATTATTAAATATGGCTTACCTCTGGATAAATATTATTCCACGATTGATTATTCAGGTATGTGTGTCTTCTGTTTGCTATATTTAACGAGCCATTATATTTCCAACTTATTCAATTAAATGGGTAAAAAATCATCCGTATGTATTTTCAAAAAAACCCCACAAAAACTTCTAGTTTAAAAAAAAAAAATATTTATTCATTATTTATTTCTGTATATTGTAGAAACAGTATTAACAAATGATTAACAAGCTCATTTTGAATTTATGAGTTCCTATATTTAATACTGAGTATAATTTAGTATAATCAACTCAAGTGTTGTGAATGAAAATGAGAAAACGAACATTGCAGAAACCCGTTGGATGTATTCGTCCTTCAATTCAAAGGATTTGCTTTGTCCACACTGTGTTATTTTGATTTTACATGGGAATTATGTAACGGGAACACGTGCCTGTGAAATACTGAGTAGTTAATTCATTGAACAGGTAGTTTACTTGATTGAACAATTGAATACTCATCATCAAAACTGACGGAAATCCAGTTGATATTATTTCCCGATATTCGTTAATTTAATATATTTAAATCGTGTTTCAACCTTCGAAAATTTCGATAGAGCAACAGTTCAAATGTCTGACTGTAATAAGATACAAACCCTTATGATGAAGTTGAAAACCTGTCGTGGTCGACTTACCAAGTCATAGTTCTGGTTTCAAAAATCCAAACACTGGACTGAATCGATGAAAGAGTCACCAAGTGCTACCGTCGAACAAAACTATATATACAAAAATATTTCACATTAAAATATAAAAAAAGTTCTGTTTCTTATTTCGAAAGTGTCGATTTAAAGAAATTTTGATAAGCATATATAACAAAGGGCGGTGGATTGACATAATTGTTGGTATTTCTTTTGGCACATCATATTCTGAGTTCAAATCCCACCGTAGTCACCTTTGCCTTTCATCCTTCCAATAATATATAAGTATGATTTAATCGACTGTCTTTTCTCCCACTCCCCAAATAATTGATAGCCTTGTGCATAAATAAAAAATTATATATATATATATATATATATATATGTGCGTGTGTGTGTGTGTGTGTGTGTGTGTGTGTGTGTGTGTGTGTGTGTGTGTGTGTGTGTGTGTGCATGTATGTATTTGTATATGAAAAATTATACTAAACCGTTTCTTACGTAAATCACAGTTATTTTCTTAAAACATTAAATCTATTTCATTATATTGTTCGTTAATTAAAGTCAATTTATTTTCTGAAACAAATGAAAGTAATAGTTCTATAAATAATCCCCTATATGATTGCAAAATTAAATTCTAAAGGTTTTGAAATTATTTCAATTATTCTTGAAATGGATAATTCTGCACGAGAGAGATGTAAAATTATCAATAATTAATAGGCTGATTCAGTTATTAAATGTAATTTTCCATTATTTATAGACGAGAATATAATAGAACACTGTACAGCTAATTGCAAGAGTTTTGGGAAAATAGATTGGACGCGGCCATTTATAAATACTGTTTTAAATTTAAAAAGAAATGCTCGCACATATATATGCACACATGTGGGTATGTGTGTGCTGGACCACCACCGGCTCTGAGTTGTTTGAACAATGGAACAGCTTGCTCATGTAATTAGCGTGAACGTGGCTGTGTATTCCACAGATACGTGCATCTGTAACGTTACAACATCGGACAAAATGCTTTGAGGTATTTATTCCGACTCATTCCGTTGTAAGTTCAAATCCCGCAGTGCTCAACTTTGCTCTGCCTGCTTGCGGGAAGTCGTAAAAATCAAAGTACCAGTCAAACGTAAGGTGTGTGATTTAATTGACTTTTCCTCCTTACAAATTGTTGGCCATGTGCCACATTTAGAGACTTAGAGACCATTGTTTTCTTTGTATACAGAATTTATCTAAATGTGTAGACAACCGAAATGATTTACATGAATTTGTTTAAAGGTTTGAGGCGGCGAATTGGTTGAGTCGTTAAAATGTTGGATAGAATGCTATGCAGTATTCGTTCCGGCTCTGCGTTCGGAGTTCATCCTTTTGAAGTCGATAAGAAAAGTAGCAGTCTAGTAATGGGATCGATTCTTTCTCTATATCTCTTTCTTACTTCCTCTCTATTACTCTCTATCCTTCACTGGAAGAAATCGGCTTTGTCCAAACCTGGAGAGGAAATGGGCTCCGCCAATTAAACAGTTTTTTTAATAAGAAATGCTGTATATCACTGTGTTTCTCTAACAACTCCACCAGGCGTTACGGGTAGATACATACATACTACAATATAGAGTTTATGTTTTCTTTCAAAGACTTGATATGCAGTCCTGTTATTATTCAACACTTCCATTATGTTCATTACTTATATAGATCTGAATATATTCGAATGGGTCCTGGATTATTATATCACCCAGGAGAGTAATCTAAAGGTATTTTTGACTACCTTTCCAAGAGAGATATTATTTCTCGGTGATCTATAAAGTAAAGAAATGTGTTTTGTGCATCGCAGTTGTCGGTTTAGATTCACAGCAGCAGTGCAACAGATGCGATGGATTGAGTGGCCAAATAAATTACAGTCGTTAGTTGTATAGCGGCTGATGCGATGAATAGAGTGGCTAAATAAGTTACAGTCTTTAATTATACAGCGGCTGATGCGATGAATTGAGTGGCTCAATGAGTTACTGTCGTTAGTTGTACAGCGGCTGATGCGATGAATATTCATCAAAATGTGAAGATGTCCGGAGAGGCAGCTCATGGTAAATATTGAAAATATTACTTTTGTGGTTTCTTTGAGGCCCCTTCTTTCCATTTGTTTAATTCTCAAAGATATAAAGCCATATGTTCCGATTAATTATTGAATCATTTTGCACTCTCAGAGATTAAATAATTCACTTAGAAGAAATAAAATTCTACTACCTATCTTCATGTATGTCTATTTATTACATACATACATGCATACATACATACTTACATCACATGAATATATAAATACATAGGTACGTACGAAAATACATACATACATACATAGATAAAATGATGTTAATATCTTTACCATCACACTACAAAAGCTGATACATGTGTACATAAATCTATCACAGCATCTATGTACCTCTTCGAGTTCATTTTCATTTTTATATACGTGATGTCTATGTACATATACCTAGCGATTCTCTATCTATGCTATTCTTCGGTAAATAGTAACTGGATGTATAATATACTTAGATACATCTGGGTAGGAAGTACTGAGATTTCAACAGACGAGGTAACTATTTGTTTTTTATCCAAACTTTAAACTCACATTTTTGTGATTTCAGGATTTATTTCATATATTGTTAAATTTTACGAATAGATATTTTATGATATTTTTAGTATTAGCAGATGCTAGGAAATATAAACATATATTGCTGTACATTGTCTAAATAATGATAATTCTAATGCAGTTTAGAAAGCAGATGCTCGGTTCCTTTGTTCTACAGAAAGGTGTCTCTAATTCTACGCGTAAGCTTCAATATATTATTATTGAAAAAAATCTAAATAGAATGCATAATGTACGAGAAAAGTCTTAAATGAAGATGTTTTGAAATATACTCTATCATTTTATGGAGAATTTCAAAGTAGGTATTTATAACTTTGTTGGATATATATTTTTATATATTGACTTGCGTGTTTAATTACGTTTACACCTACATATTTTCTTCTAATAATCGGTGAGTTGGCAGAGCTCTTAGGGTGACCGAGTAAAAAATGTATCGGTATTTGGTCCAGATTATTACGCTCTGCGTTCAAATCTCACCGAAGTCAACTTTGCTTTAAAAAAAGCATCAGTCTAGTACTGGGTTCGATTCTTCCTCTATAACTCTTTCTTATATCATCTCTCTCACTTTCTCTTCTTCTCTGGGGAAAATTGTTTGTGTGTGTTCTGACCTAAAGAGTGGATAGTATCCGTCAGGTTTCAAATGCCCAAGATGCGTCGTGTGGTATGCTGGTGTCCCTACAACCCCATCAGTAGTTTAAGACCCATTTACTTTGTTTTCCTCACATACATAAAACATATCCCTGATTTTATATATAAATGAATCTATATATATTTTTTCTTGTTTCTCTCAGTAAATGTGTGTAAATCGTATTTTCATCATTTGTTTGCAATTCTGTTTTTTTTCTATTTTTTCGAGATCTAAACCGGCTATAAATTTAAGATATGTTTTATTTTGAATTTGTCTATATAACACAGTCCCTTAGCGAACATAGAGTCGATCTTCCATGCGTGACGTCACTATGTGCTGCCGACTACCTTAGCCATTATAAAAGTAATTTTTTGATGCCTTAACTGGATAGATGGCTTCGCACTCTCTCGCTACAATGGATAGTTCCACTGAAGAAGCGATGCAGAATTGACTTACATACATGCACGGTGCAGCCACCGTGAATGGCAAATTGCAAATTGCACTTATTGAAGTGGTCTGCACTCGCAGAAACCTCAAGGTCCTGGACAGATGCATGTCACCACCCCATTACACATATACACTTTCTTAGCACTCTTAGACAGGTTTACACGCTTATATGTTCAAACCATATCTTATTGAGCGAGTAATGTGAGCAACCGAAAATATAGTGAATATATTTCCTATAACTTCGTTACTATGTGTGTGTGTGCGTGTGCGTGTGGGCGCGCGTGCGTGTGTGTAGGTCACAGCTCTCGTTACTATACATCTGATGGAATTCAATTCTTGTAAGTTTTAAATAAGGAAAAAAAAATAAGAAGAATTGGATGTATTTAGTAAAATAACTTTTTTATTATTAAACATATTTTGAACGTAATATAAACGTTCTTATATAAAATTATAAGGGAATATTTTAAGATAAATAGGAATACCTTAAATAACTAGTTTTATAAAGTAAAACCAGAAGCAGTTTCAGATGTTCTTGATATCAAAAGGATAAAGCTGATATCTGTTACCTACTGATATTTCAATGTCTTTTTATACAAATGATACACACCGTCACTGTTTAGCTTTGACACAACTTCCATTCTCTCTACTTCATTTTTATTTTCCAAAACGTTTGACCGACTGATTTTATTTGCTTGATCACCCCCGGCTACTGTCGTTAGAATTAAACACTCTTATATTGTTAAATAATTGTATGGCTTTTTAACTCAGTATATTTCGTATGCCAGACCTCCCCGTATGAATAATTTATGATAGGTGAGAATAAGAAATGTAACGACTCTGACAGGGAATGAAAAACACTAACGTGTGAACATGTTATTGTGTATGTGCCTTTGTATAAGTGCGTGTATGTGTGTGTGTGTGTGTGTATGTGTGTGTGTGTGATACAGTGAGAGATAGGAGTGACTGGAGGCAGTTAGGGGAGTCAAAACTTGATACAGAATAAGAAGTGTGTAGTAAGATTAAATATTCAATGTTTCTGCGAGTCATTGGTACTTTTGAGTTAGCAGTGCTGCAATTATATAAAGTTAGGTATTCTATGGTACATTTAAAACAAACTATGATTCTTGCTAAGTGGTATTAATATGAACATATAAGAGTAACGTATTCAACGTCTTAGCCAGGAGAGTATATTTCAAGTAAAATCAGAAGCTTTACTAGGATCTTGGATCTGTGACATTTCAAAACAGGATACAATATCTAATTCAATATTATTATGTTTAGTAGTGAATTGGCAGTATCGGTAGAGGGTTGGACACCATGCTTTCTAGCATAGTTACGTCCCTTTACAGTCTGAGTTCAAATCCCGCTGAGGTTAACTTTCATCCTTACGGGGTCGATAAAATAAAGTACCAGTAATGTACTGGTTAATTGCTGGACTTGTGCCTAAAGTAGAAACAATTATGTTTAGTAGGGGAGTGGTAACGTTATTCAGAGTAGATCCATTACAATTCTAACTCTTCTCCCACCATTAAAGACATTGCTTTTCATTTCCTACGAGGTTAATAAAATACCAGTAAAAATAGGATCAATATAATCGATTATATCAGGCCTTCGTGAAAACTAAATATGCGTCATGCCCCTATTCTATAAATATTACCATATTCAAGTGGATTTATTGGACAGCAAAATACGTAATAATGAATTCAATTCGATAAAATACGTCGCTCAACCCTTTCTCTCTCTCTCTATATATATATAAGTTTATCCCGGGTTCAATCGGGGGTAACCATAATAAGTAAGGTACTCAATACAAAGCAGAGTATAAATATTTAATATAGAAAAGGCCTCTACAGGACTAGAACTCTTTCATTCGGGAGAAATCATCAGGAAACAGTTCTAGTCTTGTAGAAGCCTTTTCTATATTAAATATATATATATATATATATGAAAGACAAAGTTAACTTCGGCGCAATTTGAACTCAGAGCGCAGAAAACTCTAATACAATATTGCAATAACTTTACATGGCCAGTGACCTGGAGGAGATAAACAGTGCTACTTATAGGAAACATACTACCTTGCTGGTGTGTTTCTTCTGATTTGGGGAATTTATATGTATATGTGTGTGTGGAAATAATTATATATATATAAATACATATCAACATATTAATCCATGACTGGCATTAATTCTCTCTCTCTCTCTCTCGCTCTCTCTTCCCCCTCTCTCCTTTCTATCCTTCTTTCTCCTTCTTTCTTTGGATGAAAATATGCTTTGATCTGGAGAAGGATGGGCTTCGAGAGTTTTTAAATGCACAAGTCACACCGTATATCATGACGACACCCTTAAGATTTTATCAGGAGTTAAGAGTTCATGGCTGGATTATATACAAGCCAGCCTCGAAAATTCTGAAAAGGTTAATCCGTATTTCCTCCCTCGTCAGAGAAAGCCAGTAATGAAATCTTGGGTGCTATTTCTAACACAGCAACTGACCACATAGAAACTCTGTTACTGCTTTGTAAGACAGTGAATTCGCTGACTCGTTAAAGCATTGGATGAAATGCTTTACGTTATTTAGCGACGGACAACATGCTTTGCATCATAGAGTTACGACCCTTTACGTTCTGAGTTCAAATCCCGCCGAGGTTAGCTTTGACTTGCTCTTCTCGACTTTTCCGATAAATAGTGGATTCGCTGAATGTTAAAAGCATCAAACAGAATTCCTTGCGGTATATGTTCCAGATCTTTGGGTTTTAAGTAGAAATCCCACTACGAACAGCTTGGGTGGTGTAGAACTAATTCTTCTTCTGCTTTCGCACCACAACCTGACCATTCAGTCCTTTTGAAGGAGTTCACATTGTCTCAAGCATTCGTACCAGATTTCCGGTTTGAGCACACCATTCACTTTCCCATCCAGCAGTCCGAGGCTCTGAAAATGTGTCATGGACACTGCCCATTCCTTGAAGAAAACGCTAACAAAATCGGTAAAGTATTAAATTATACCATTTGCCCTTAACACTGATTGAGTCGTAGGAGCGCCGTTGCGAAATGCAGTTTGCCGTCGGCATTTAAACCTGGCCTTTCTATGTCAGAACCTAGCCAATTGCTTCCAGAGAAAGAAAAATAAGAAAGTGAGATATAGGAGAGATTTGACCTCAATACTGGACTGTTACTTTATCGACATCAAAGGTGGAATTTGAACTCAGGGCTTAAAAATCTGAAACGAAAAACGCAAAGCATTCTAACCGAACTTCTAACGACCATTTTCGGTTTTTAAATTGTACAAGATAGAAAATATCCCGAATCAACGCCACCATATGGCTTTGGAGTCTCATCTTATATCGAAATTGAGACGGCAAAGTGGCAGAGTGGATGCAAGCTCAGAGTTCAAATCCCGCCTTTAGTCCTTTCGAGGTCGATAAAAATAACACACCAGTATGGTACTCTGGTCAATTCTTTCTCTGTATTTCTTTCTCACTTCTCTATCACCACCTCTCATTTTCAGTCGGAAATCAATTATTTTTAGATCTGGAAACAAGATGGTCTCCTCCAAGTGTAAAATAATGCCCAAGAACCGCCGTATTTCACTACGGCGCCCATGCGACTCCACCAAGAGTTACATGTACATACAAACACACACACACATACATAGATAAATACAGACAAACAGACATAATACATACATACATGAATTCATACATACATAGTAATGCCACAACTACAGTCATGTTGAATAACGGGTTATTCTTCTAACTATATCTTCTGAAGACACCTTTTATTCGAATTCGTAGAGATATCCGACTAAATACATAATTCATTTTACAAGGATTTGCTACAAACAGCATGGCTGAACACAACAACAACAACAACATTAAGGAAGTATCGAAGATAAACAACGAGAAAGGTAAACAAAATCTATTCAGTTGTAGCTACAGAATAAACCGAAATTATAAATCGCATTTCTATTGGAGTTGCGAAGTTAATGATGATTTATTTAATTGTTATAATATGGCAAAAAACAATCCCTCCATTGGCTACATGAACAGAATTAAGTTATACTGGGACGAAATGCACCCAGAGCTAAATTATTTCACAGCGAAACAATTACGCTAATAAGCGACGTTTGTTGAAGGTAAAAATAAGATAAATATTATTAATTGTAAGTCCCCCACAACAAACATGGGATCAACAACACGTGCTACAGATCGCCATGTTACTTAACTTCCTAGCAGCCAGGTCTAACAGTGCCTTGAAACAACGATGCCTGTAAGAAATTTGACACCACGTGTACCATCTAAGTCTACCACGAATGCTGGGGAAAACACTATCGATAATAATAATAATCGAAGAAATTTGACACCAATGTACCCTCCGAGTATACTTCGACTATTGTGGAAAATACTATCGATAATGATAATAATCAAAAGTATAAACAATTGAAAATTCTCTCAACGAAATCTTCCAGAGAGAAATTAATTCCTGTATAAATATCTCTCTTGCTGAACGTATTAAACGATAATATTTAATAAAAACCAAATAATGAAATATTACGTGTTAATGACGAAATAGGGGATAAAAACCCCAACATTCTGGCAAATCAACACCTGTTTATATGCATTAGCAACGACAGTGAAGCATTATCTTGGTGATAGCAGAGATATTAACAAGAGCAAAACACCACCAAAATACCATCAAATATAACTAAAATAGAAAAAAAGAATGCTGACCTACGAAAAACCATAGGATATGTGACAATGCTCCTTACTTGCAAACAAACACAAATAAACCTCACTCCTCACCAACAAAGAGTGAAAAATAAAATAGAACCAGAACTCTTCAATATAAGCTGATCACCCTCAAACAAGAATTGAGAGCTGTTAGCGAAAAACTCCGATACCTGAAGAAGGTAGATGAAAGAAAGGTGCTTAATAAAAGATTCAGACGAAACCAAACATCAGTCTATAGAGATATGAAGGACAACATAATAAGTGTCATTGAGGCCCCCTCCCAGAAAGACATAGATTCCTTTTGGAGAAAAATATGGGGTGAAAAGAAGAATTTCAACAAAGATGCAGTGTGACTAAAAGAAATCCGAAAAAACTATTGCTCCTACACTACAACAAAAACATACGAAATAAGTGAGGGAACCCTTGAGACTGTGATAGGAAAACTCCAAGATAAGAAAACACCAGGAAGAGACATGATTGTCGGCTACTGGTAGAAAAAGCTAATATTCTATCGGAGGTATCTTACTGAACTCTACCAAAAAGTTCTTAAGGGAGATACACTTATACCAGAATGGTTGACATTAG
>OZ024743.1:259892467-259908307 GCA_964016885.1 Eledone cirrhosa | reverse complement strand
TCTTGCAAATGATTATTTTAAATGACGGTATGAACGATCATATAATGTTATGTGATAATATAACATTGGAATGGTCGCACAGGGGTGACTAGGAATTGTGTCATGCCTAGAACAATGTCTCTGCACATAGCGCCTATATATGAAATGATTCGTGTGCTAGAACGGTGTTCAACCTCCGTGTTGGTTCCGATGACCTGTGTTGCAGGTGAGGTGATCAACAGAAAGACGTGCTCGTGATATTAACCAAGTTGCTGAACGTTCCACAAACATGTGCAACCATAACGTAGTTCTTAGAGAGATTCAGCGTGACACAGTCTGTCATAATTGTTTCTACTTTTGGCACAAGGCCATCAATTATCCCAGTGCATTACTGGTACTTTATTTTATCGACCCTGTAAGGATGAAAGGCAAAGTTAACCGCAGCAGGATTTGAACTCAAACCGTAAAGGGGCATAATTTTATGCTACAAAAGCATGGTGTCCGACCCTTACCGATACTGCCAATCCAAAAATGCTGGCACTTCGAAATACAGATGAG
This sequence comes from Eledone cirrhosa, assembly GCA_964016885.1. NCBI lineage: Eukaryota > Metazoa > Mollusca > Cephalopoda > Octopoda > Eledonidae > Eledone > Eledone cirrhosa. Next base: position 259,907,770 of record OZ024743.1, on the reverse strand, counting down.
CGGACAGGCGCAAGGTGAAATATAGTATGTTTCTCAAGGACACAATGTTCCTCCGGAAAGCGAATCAACGATCTTACTATCATAATTCGAATGCCCTCAACATTATGTTCAGCATCTTTGCAAAATAAAACTATTCATAATATTGTTACGTATCCAGCATTTGGGTGAGCATGATAGTATTTATGAATCAAGCCAAACATTAAAATTGAGTTGATAGAAACTAAACAAAATAGTCCAGCTATCTATCAGCTTTAGCAACTTCGCCAGAATGCGTAAATAGAAATATGAATGACATTCCATATATGAATAGAAATAAATATACTTTTTCAATACATAACTAAAAATTAGTATGGTGTTAACTAGAAATACGTATGGTATTCCATATATTACTAAAATATAGTATGATAGTCCACTCCACATATAACTGGAAATATAATATGGTATTCCATATATTACTAGAAATATGAATACTGTCACATATATAACTAGAAATACGAATGGTATTCCGTATATAACGAGATATATATATATAACACGATATACATATGAAGCTAGAAATATGAATGGTATTCCATATATAACTAGAAATTCAATATGGTATTCCATATATAACTAGAAATTCAATATGGTACTCTATATATAACCAGAAATATGTGTAGTATTCCATATATTACTAGAAATATGTATATAACCAGAAATAAGTATGGTATTCCATATATAATTAGAAATAAGTATGATATTTCATTTATAACTAGATATATAGTACAGTTTTCGATATATAACTAGAAATATGCATGGTATTCCATATATGATTAGAGATAAATATGGCGTTCCATATATAACTAGAAATATAGTATGTTTTATGTTTTTCCATATATAACTAGACCTATGAATGGTCTTTGTTTCAGGTGCTGCTCATAATCTGCGGAGTGAAAGCAAAAGGTACAGCAGAAGTAAAGTTCCTTAACTTCTCCAATCCAACCGGAACTCGTTTTGAAGGTTCCTGTTGTGATTATAAGAGTTTTTGGTCTTCTGAATGTGTCGATTGCGACCATATGTTTAAGATATGCATCGGAAATCTAACGCAGTAAGTTTATCGTTTTCTTTTCTTTTCTCTTCTAAGTAATTTTTTCTGATTTAGTCACAACCCAACAGTTCGTTACTGGTACTTTATCTTATCGACCCCGTAAGGATTAAAGGCAAAATCAACCTCGGTGGGATTTGAACTCTGAACGTAAAGGGCCGTAACCTATGTCTCTAAGCATATTTCCCGAAGCTGTATTGACACTGCCAATCTACCGCTTTAAATACTAAATTCAATTGATATCGGATGTGATGATATCAGCCCTTAAATGTTTGTTATATTAAGTTGTTTTGGAGTGTAATCTGTTGGATATGTTTGATAAAACCTTTCAATAAGGCACTATGCTTGTCCTTAGAAAATGCGACCCTATATTTGGAGGTTTGACCAAAATATTTCAACTTTAATTTCATAATATCAGACCTACATTGGAGGCACGTGGCCTAGGGGTAAGGGTGTTGGAGTTACAATCATAATGTCGTGGGTTCGATTTCTAGACTGGGTTGTGTGTTGTATTCTTGAGCAAAACAGTTTATTTCACGTTGCTCCAGTATTGTGGGCTGAAAATAAGTACCAGCAATAGCTGGGGGTTTAACCATGCAATGGACTAGCGTATTGTCCAGGAAGGTCTCTTGTACTCTCAGTCGCTTTACGTCATGAAACCTAGATAAGCACCGACCCAACGAGCCTTAAATGGCTTAAGACAGACTTTAGACGTTTTAGACGCCTACAAGCGTAAAAAAAAGTGGAGGAAATACGACACACCACTCACTTTGGGCCACCTCTTACGTGACAGTGATTAAAATATCGATACAAGGCTCCCCGCCTCCAGCATGACCAACGTAAGCAGTGTTACCACTACCACCACTACAGGCAAAAAAACCACCTTTGGGTAGCTCTCCTCCCAACTGAGGAATTTCATTTTTATTTGATTTATTGTCATACTCTTTTTACTCGATTTCATTGTAAACTCTAACAGCCCCTGTCTTTTCTATTGTACCCTATATGCCGGCCCTTGTGAAATTATTTTTATTATTGCAGCATAGAGTTATGGTCCTTTACGTTCTGAGTTCAAATCCCGCCGAGGGTAACTTTGCCTTTCATTCTTACGGAGTCGATGAAATAAAGCTCCAGTAATATGCTGGCTGTGTGTCAAAAGTGGAAATAGTTATTATTATTATCAGGGCGGTGGATTGGCAGTATCGGTAGAGGGTCGGACGCCATGCTTTCCAGAATAGTTACGTCCCTTTACGATCTGAGTTCAAATCTCGCCGAGGTTGTCTTTGCCTTTCATCCTTACAGTGTCGATAAAATAAAATATCAGTAAGCACTGGCGTCGGTTTAATCAACTCGCTCCTCCCCCAAATTGTTGGCCTAGTGCCTATATCAGAAACCTTTATAATTTATTATCATCATTGAAGGCAGGGGATTGGCAGTATTCGTAGAGCGCCGGACAACATGATTTTCAGCATAGATTTACGTTCCTTTACGTTCTGACTTCAAATACTGCCTTTCATCCTTACGGGGTCGATAAAATAAAGCATCAGTAATGAACTGGGGTCGATTTAATCGACTTTCGCCTCCCCTAAAATTGTTGGCCTTGTGCCTAAATCAGAAACCATTATTAATATTATTATTATATGCACAAGCACTAAAATTTGTTGAGTGATTCATTAGCTTGCAGTTGTGACATCAATTTTAGAATTATAGTTTGGAGCACAATCGCTACTCTGGTGATGATTTGCTTTAGTTACATTATGTGAACAGGAAGTCTTCGGCTGATATTCTTCTAAGTTAATGACCAATCGGGACATTTTAATGTTTATATTTTTAAAATGTTATCCCTACTATGTGTCTATCATATACCAAATTCAGTTACTGTAATGGGCATATATTTGATCGGAGACAAATTTAAACTCATATGTTAGAAGAGAATAGCGGGGGTCTCTTTTCATGAAACACAGTTAAATATATTTGAAAAAACTAATAATTTAAACTTGCTGTGAGATTAACAGAGTTGTAATTGATATAGCAAATGAGTTTCCATTTCTAGTTTAGGTTGTCCCCCTCTAGTGACCTCTTCACTGCAAATATTAGATTTCGGGCTAGACCATGATGTTTCAATATTCTCTGTGAATTGCATATATGTAATATGACGCCAATCCACTGGAGTAGCAACCAATCTTGTTTCTAAGAGATTTGGGGTTTGAATTTGACTTTGAATTATTGATTTTGAATAGAAGAACCGCAGAGTAAGACACTAGACTTACAAATACACATACAGAAACGCAGAGTAAGAAATCAACCTCACGAAGCCATACTTAGAAATCTATCTTGAAAATTGGTAGTAGTCAATATAATAACTTTTCTTGACTACAGTATTATAGTAACTATCAGTTAGATACGTCTGAGATAAATTGCCAGAAAAGCTATCTTTATTTCTATATATTCCTTTCCACAGGACAAATTATGGATATGTGGATAGATATAATCAGAAAATTAGTGATAACACTGAAAGAGAATAAAGGCGTAAATGGACCCATATACAAAATGTTTATGAATAATAAAAATATATTTAGTTTCGATGTGAGTGTTTGAATATTTAAAGGTGTTATGTCACAGCCCCTCAGTATCGGTGTTATTACAGCGCATAAGCTCTCGCTTACTAACACTCAGATGCTGAGATATGGAAGACAATACCTTAACACCTTTACCGCAGCACCAGAACTATATGCATTCGCTTGGAAACTTATATTAACTCTTGCATTATATTAATACTCACTCAAACAAACTCCAAACATGTCTTTGATTCAGAGCTGGTCAACTTTACAGAACGTTTCCCTGGTGGAAGAGGAGGTATTGGTATGTAAGAAACCAAATTACCAATTAGAAAGATTTTTGTTTCAGAGAAAATGTATTAAAATTTACTCACGTCTCAGAGGAGTTTCTTGAGGAATAACAAATATCAAGACGATACACTAATTAGGATCAATATATTGAATTTTATTTACATCACTTGGATAACCACTCAGCGAACAAAATGCATACTTGTGAGTTTTAAATAGAAAGGAATTATATTTGCTCCAAAATGGCGTCATGAAAACGTGAGCAAATTTAATACAATTTGCATAGTATGAATTTTTTGTTGAAGAAATGTGTAAATACATTAATACGGCTAATTTCACTGGACAATAATATTTTAAACTGTCTGGGGAGATTTTAGCGTTATCTCTCTTTTCATTTGTCGAACCTGTTAACAAATGATACAAAGGTAGAGAAAAATATATAGCACACAAAAGTTGCTGATCCATTCATGCATGCACGCATATGAAAGTATTGTTTGCAACAACCTACAAATTACACTGCAAGAGACGGCCATGCTTGAGTGATTAAAAAGTTCACTTTGCAGTCATAAGGACCTGCGTTCGATACCACTAAATGGCACTCTGGATAAGTGCCTTTTACTGTAGATCTGTGTTAATGCAAGCTTTTGATAAAAAGAAAGCAAGCTTAATCCCGAAACTAATTCACAATTTGGAGACAAATTGCTGCTTTAATTCACTCTTCTCGAAGAAAATCCTGTTTATTTAAACACCAACTTGTATCTTTCTTGTAAATGGAAGCTCTTTCGATGGGAGCAATCATAGTATTAATTAATTACGACTATAAATCGTATTATTGCACGAAAAATCATACTGCTAAATTGATACTAAATGTCATCTCATTTGGTGACTGAGATGACTAGATTAAAATCATGTCCCTGAATCACCACGTTGTATATATATATTTAAAGAATTGGGTGTAATTCGGGTCTTTCTGGTGTTTTTGCTATGTAAAACGTGCAGTATTAATGACAAGCTAACGATGCATCGGTGGCTTAGTTTAAGTTCTATTGTTTAGATTAGAATATACACACACGCGCACGCACGCACACGCACACGCACACACACACACACACACACACACACACACACACACACACACATACACACACACACACACATATATATATATTTAGGTGTTCGCTCTAACATAGCTGTAAACATATAAGTATGCGTATTTTGTATATCTAGCGATACACAGTATGTTTACGAATAGACATTTTGAAAGCCTTTAGCTATGAATTTGGAAACTGATGACGTAGCGCCATCTAGCAGACTCCAACTGACGACGACGTGGTTTATCTATCTATCTGTCTATATATATAAATGTGTGTGTGCGTGCGTGTATGGGGGGGGGGGGGTCTGTGTGTGTGTACATTGGACTAGTAGCTTTCACCGTATTCTTTTTACTACAGAAAATAGTCTAATAACAAGGCGTATAAGCCACCAGAGTGGACAAAAATTGGCATCAGCAAGCGAGGGAATTGAACCCACACCTATTTTCCGGTTATGTGTGCTAGACTAATTCCCACACATGCTGATACCAATTTTGTTTGTGTAAGAGCCAGAACCTTATCACATATATAAGAGGTTTAGGTTCAATTCCCACGCTTCCTGATGCCCATTTTCCCGGTTTTGAAGGCTTATACGCCCTGTTATTAGACTATGTTTTGTAGTAAAACAATACGGTGAAAGTTACTAATACAATTCAATTTTTAAATTCTAACGTCTTTTCTCAACATGTGATCATGTCCATATATATCGCTATTAAATTATAGCTTCTGAATTTAACGGTGGAAAGCGGGTGGGATTTTCGGTGAAGTCGGCTAGTACACTTATCGCGAAAATAGCAGGTGCGAGTTCCATTATATAACCGCCGAGGTTAACTTAGCCTTTCATCCTTACGGGGTCGATAAAATAAAGTACCAGTAATGCACTGGATAATTGCTGGCCTTGTGCCTAACGTAGAAACAATTATATATATATATATATATATATATATATATATATGTGTGTGTGTGTGTCACAGCCCCTCAGTATCGGTGATATTACAGCGCATCAGCTGTGTGTGTGTGTATAAAGTTTGGTTCATATACACTTGTAGGTCAAGTAGCATGAACACTTGCGAATTTGGGTTGAAGAGTACTGGAACAGTGAAGAAAAATGAATTTCGATTCACCTCCGACATTGGTGGAACAAAAAACCCATTGAAATTCAAGTTCAACACGTGGCCCGTAAGTATAAACATGATTCTATCAATGAACCAAAAATTATTTTAATATCATCTGAACAAATTTGGCATATATAATTTATAATATATAATTTATAATATATAATTTATAATATATAATTTCGTAAACATAAGTTTTATCTGTGTGAAATAAAAATCAAAAACACTAAACTATCTGCCCCAGACCTGAACTTAGCACAAGAAACAACACTACAAATGTCAAAGCTACAACCGATAGACTAACTGACACCATAGTGATGTAGCAAGCTGCACCCAGCTGACGCCTAAATATCTTCCTAATCATGAAAAAAAAAAAGATGATGATGTTCGAAGTAATAAAAAGAAATCAATATGTTAACTAGTTTTATAATCATATTTCATCAAACAAGACCAGAAATCCTTTATTAACATTTTTTATTCATTCCTCCCGTAGAACCAGTTTTAACTCCTTCCGTACACCTCAAATTCCACATTCGATTTATATTAAAAATTACATAATTTCGCACTGACTTTCTTTTACAATTTATTGATTCTACAGAACGTAATGAAAATCAAAATTGATGTGCAGGATCAAGATGGTTATGGAAGCTTTGAATTCATTGATCATTATGAATATCAAATTTTCTCCACCAATTTGACTAATCAACTAAATTCTACGAGTCAAGAACTGCAACTATCTGGTGCAGTATCTCAGTGAGTATAAAAGGATTGGTCGTTATTGGATTCTTTTATTTGTACGCATTAAAAAAGAAATTTCTTCTTCTTGGCCAGGCTTTTCTATATATCTTTAAACAACTCAGGAAAACCAGACAAAGTACTATCTCATTTAAACACAAATACACTCTCACCTTCTAGTTAGGCCGTTTTCTGACCACAACCATCCGCTGCTACATAATCATGTATAACTCGTTATTTCACCATAACACATTGCACTTGGGCACCTGTAATAACATCCACTCTATTATGAGGATGGGATGAGAGGTTGGTATGATAAAGTAGATAAGAAAAGCTACTGGATATGAGTAAATTGAGGTAAGTTCATTATTGACTGAAATTATACAATTTTTACACAGAACGTCACGCTCATGCACACAGAACGTCACGCTCATGCACACAGATTTGTATGAATAAATACATTGGGCATGCATACACATTAAATAATAAGTTGAAGTTTTTGGAGGGCTGGGTTGCTTCAGGATGGAAAAGGAAAAAGTCTGTTTTGCAGTATGGGAATCTAGGCCAATGTTAGTCTAGTGTTGGTTAAATAAAATATCTTTGTAATTTGCAAACATTTAGGAACTTTTATTTAGTGGGTCAGTAGAAATCCAAATATTATCTAATGAATAAAGCTTCATTCTATCACCATTATTATGGTCTCTGTTTTTCAATGATCTTTCACTTAATACCATAGACAGTTTTATTTTCTTATACTTAGACAGTAATTAGACAACATTGTATTTCTTTTTCGAAAGAGTTTAAATTAGGAGGAATGTCTAAAGTACCACTGTTTTATATTTTACTGTTGTTTGTGTACTATTTAGATGTTTGACTCAGTGGAGGCAATTTCCTTAGCATTCTATAACTGAGTGACGGGACATGAATTAATGATCAGCATGTAGTTGACCTCAATTGATTTAGGTAGTTTGTGAGTGCGAGTTAAAAGATTCCTCATGTAAGTTAATTTAATATATACTACTGAATACATTTCTATATTTATGTTAATGGAGAAATCAATTAGAGTTAAGAAGTACGTTTATAATGATATAACTATATCGTGATTATGCACATAATCATAGCAACTAATCTAACACTTGTTTTCTAAGATGTTTCTCAGAAATTAAATACAAATTTACTCAAAGCATTTAGCACACAAAACGAAAAATATTATTAACTTACATCCCTGTTATCCTTCTATAGTTTCATATCTGAGAATTTGAATAATCCTCCGATGCTGAAAAGACAACCGTTTTTTGCGAATATCAGCAAAATATATAAAGTGTTATCTTCAGTGACGTTCAGATTTTCCAGTATGGCATGATGCGGTTAAAAATATGATGCCGTATGTCACAGCGGAGCCTCTACGACCGCATCATGAGTTACGGGTAAGAAGAACAAGAATAAGAAAAAGAAGAAGTTTAAAATATATAATAGTTAATGGACTAAGACTAAGTTGGGGAGGATTTTAAATAAATTGTTGTAGGAAAATACCAAGGAAGATGCTAAGGGTAATTACTAGTGGTAAATAGTTAACAATTAAATCGTTTTAATCAGGTGGTTGTATAATCTATTAGTATTTCAGTAAATATCTATAAAAAGTAGCGACATTTGGTGAAAAACCTCTAATCTGACATTTAACTAGGCTGCAGATTTGCCGAGGTTCTTGCATATGATGCATTTTTTTTCTGTCGTGCAAAGCAAGGTAGGTTTTGTACCATTTCTGTCTTGTCAACAGATTTCGACAATCTCCCACTTGATGTTGAATGCCTTCACAGTGTTGTTTTAAAGACAAGACAAACTAAATAGAAGTTTTCATTTTTTACATGAATTATTTCCATATATCTGAAGGTGGAAGCATGGCTGAAGTATCGTTGAATGAATTAACACTTCCATCATAAATATCTTTATATGTTTTAAGCACGATGTTTAGGTTTGCTTTGGTGGATGGAACTTCTGGCTCGTAGGTAATCATTTCCTCGCTACACTATTGTTTAGGGAGCATGTGTTTGTATTTCTGCATATGCAACATATCGTCGTTAATTTTGTTGGTTTACTGATTATTAAGATTTTCACAATTTGAATACTCATGTAATTCAGTTTTAGATTATTTTTCTTTATTGGTAATGTTTGAAGGAAAAGTTAAGTTTTAATGCTATGAATATTTCCTGCAGCATTACACTTAATAGGCACGGGGGAAGGGAGATGTTGAACCAAATAATATCATGGTGTGTTTTAGTATTATCAGATGGTGAGGGGCTCTAGTAATATATCCCTCCAACTTTGAATCCGTTGGCTTTCAGTATTTCATTGTTGCATGAAGCAGTTTATCGAATATTTTGTGTTATTCGTTGACAGGTTAGCGCGCGCGCGCGCGTGTGTGTGTGTAACGTGTATGGGCATATGTGTGTAACGTGTATGGGCATATGTGCGTAAAATGTAACCGCATAAACATGTACATTATGTTACTTCTTATACATGAACAATACTAATTTAATGATTTCAATTATGTTTTCTTTAGATCTTGTATGTATACAGACGAACACATACAGTACAGACATGCACTCACTCCTCACACACTCATGTACACCTCCCCGTAAACCTGTTTAGCTAAATGTTTATATATTTGATATAGTGACCTCATATTTCGACTTTTAATCCCTTGCCTACACCAGACTCATATTGTTTGCCCGAAAGTTGCTGTTTGAAGGCAGCTCTTGTCTTATCTCAACAAAACTATTCTGTAGGGTAGCATAAAGGAATACATTTCGCTGTCAGCTTTCCTATTCATAGAGAAAAGGTGTTTCCAGTCTTTCATTCTGAAAGAATGCATTGTAGAATAGAGAAAAGAGATGTATTGATTAAATTGCTAGATAGATAGATGGCATTGCTTTCTCAGATCGGAAGAGAAAACGACATCAAAGTACATGGAAAGCTTCCCTTCAATCAATTATTTATGGCAAAACCTTCGGTTCAACAATCTCTTGCGTCTTTTAAATCCAACTACACCTGAGGCATTAATACAAAGTGGTGAATAAGCGTAGATACATGTATACATATACATATACATATACATATACATATACATATGTACATACATTCACGCACGCACGCACGCGCGCACGCACACACTCACACACACACATGCCCCCCCTCCCTTCACGCATGTATATATATATAATATTGATTGATTGATAACGAGGGAACTATATAGATATGTTGATAGATAGTTTGAAAGGCAAGTTAATATTCAGACGTTGTGTGAATATAATAGTTTTCTTCTATAGAGAAAAGATTATGAAATAAAATAAAAACTCTAAAAGCAGTTGATAAAGTGAAAGGAAAGAATTTAAGTTACTAAGCATATTATCAATTGAAATGATTCTATTTATATGAGACATATACTAAATAATATTCGTTTAGAGATTAATAATGCAGATTCAGTTGCATTAATAGATCTCACCATTTGCTTTCTAATTTATTGAGAACAAATAAATTTCCCAACAAACCAATTAAGGGATGCAGGTTCGATTACCTCATTTATTCCTTGTGATTTGTCGCTACAGCGAGAATAATGGATGCAATGGTCCCGACTTGTGTTCGATATACCACCTGAAATTAAAGCGTTATTATCTGTTTTAACATTTTATTTCTTTTTCCTCTGAGCATATCATTTCTGCTTTGTAATATTGGTTTCTGATTTAAGCACAAGGCCGATAATTTTTGGGGTGGGGAAAGTCGATTAAATTAAACCCAGAGCATCATTGGTACTTTAATTTATCGACCCCGTAATGATGAGAGGCAAAGCTAACCTCGGCAGAATTTGAACTCATATCGTAAAAAGCCGTAACTCTATGCCATAAAGCATTGCCTGGCGTTCTGCACAGACGGTACCAACCAAATAACAAATTAGAAAAATATTAAAAGACTGAAATATCTCTATATACAAAACTTTATAAATATCGACAAAGCAGTCACTGCTATTCTAGATATATATTACCTGATACATGGCATTACAGCATTTATTTTATTTATAACGATATAAAATGGAATGGAAAATAAGCATCAGTTGAAGTTAAAATAATGAAATTAAAGTATCAAATATGTACTTTAATGTCTTTCTATATTCTATATGGCACCTACCATGGAATGTAGATGCCACACAGAATGAAGAAACTAAGATGGCCTAGGGGATGAACTAATATAGATATAATCACATAAAGATGTAAATAACAAGCGTTGATTATCCAAATGAATAATATATAATTCAACTATAATTCTGCAAAATCAGAAAACATGGAATAGTGTTTTCTAATTTAGTCTATATGAGGAGAGGAGAAAATCAAGTAAATCGACCTCTTTACTTGATTGGCACTTTATTTTGTCAATCTCGGAAGGATTAAAGGCAAATTTGACCTCAGAGTGATTTAAACCCAGAATGAAAAGAGTCGTAACTAATCTCATAAAATATATTGTCCGACACAATAATGCTTTCTACTTTAGGCACAAGGTCAGCAATTTTGGGGGAGGGGAAAATCGATTAAATCGACTCCAGTGCGTAACTGGTACTTTATTTTATCGATCCCGTAAGGATGAAAGGCAAAGTTAAACTCGGCGGGATTTGAACTCAGATCATAAAGGGCCGTAACTCTATGCTGCAAAGCATGTCGTCCGACCCTCTACCGATACTGCCAATCGACCGCCCTTTTGTCCGACACAATAATCATCCTAATCGACAAGCCTATAATAATAACCAGCAACTTACTTAACAAACTGGTTAACTAAACAATATAGGACATAAGAAGGAAGGTACATGTATAAAGATATGTCTATAACTAAGATTATAAGCGCACAGCTTTAGATATTTTATCGGAAAGGAGGCCAGTTTCACTTGCACATTAACTACACTAATAGGTATAAATCCGCTCGGCCTAGTGGTTAGGGCGTTGGGCATGCGATAGCCTGGCATTCTATCGATGGAAGAGTCTTGTATTCCCAGTCGCCTAACGCCAATGAAACTGAAATAAGCTTTGGGCTGATGATCCGCTGGGCCTAGGTCAAACTTTAACCTAACATTTTATTTACATCAGAGTTGAAATGGAATGAAAATGTTGGCTCAAATTAAAAATAGATACCGTTTTATAAATTGGTCCCTATCACATTCAGGCTGTACCGGGTTACATGTCTTCGGTAGCTTTCAAGAACGATCCGAAATAAACTTTAGATTGGAGGTACAATATATTGTTAAAATCTGCAAACCACCAAGAAGATCTTCCAAATCATCAAGATTAAAAACCAGAAATATTTAACTAAACTATATTTGCCCATGCTATTCATCTTTTTTTTTTTTTTCGCCTCTCTCCCTGTCTCTCTGTCTTTCTTTTTCTCTCTCTCTGTTTTTCTGTTTCTCTCTCTCTCTCCCCCTCTCTCTCTCTCTCTCTCTCTCTCTGTCTTTCTGTTTCTCTCTCTCTCTCTCTCTCTCTCCTCTCTCTCGATCTCTCTTTCTCTCAGTGCTCAGGTGATTATGATTAAATGCACTTCTCAGTCTTTTATGGTTTATTGGTTTTACACGCGCCTTTAAATTGATCAAATGAATGCATAAATAAATAAGCAGAGGTAGAATATTTTGCATGTTTCCTATATTTCAATAATTTTGTCTTTATCTGACGTAAATATGTTTTAGCTTGCAGCTTGAAATAAAGGTGTACTGTGATGACTATTACTATGGACCAGTGTGTCATATTCATTGTGTTGAAACGGATGACGATGATGGTGGCCATTATACCTGTGGTGATTCTGGCGAAAAAATCTGTAATACAGGTAAGCAAGAGAAAGACACACATATATATATGTGTGTGTGTGTGTGTGTGTGCATGTGTGTGTATGTGAAAAGAGAAAGAGAATGTAGTAGAAGAATCCAATAGCCATTGATAATTCATGATTCAGTAACAACGGTATATTTATTTATTGAAATGTTTACAAATAGTATTAAATCTATTCAGGCATTGTCTACATATTTCTGAAGAAAATTTCCAAGCCTCACAAAATTATTTCTTCTCTGTTACACCAGACTTGGATTTCTGCAGCAGAAACCATTCCACTTTATTTACGCCAGTCATAATTGTTTCTACTTTTGGCACAAGGCCAGCAATTACCCAGTGCATTACTGGTACTTTATTTTATCGACCCCGTAAGGATGAAAGGCAAAGTTAACCTCGGCGGGATTTGAACTCAAAATCGCAAGGGTGGTAACTCTATGCTACATAGCATGGTGTCCGACCCTCTACCGATACTGCCAATCCACGCCAGTAATAATGATGGTGAGGCGGCGAATTGGTGTGGTCATTAAAAATTTCTGGTATTCGTTCCGGCTCGAGTTCAAATCCCATCGAGGTCAAATTTCCCTTTCATCCTTTCAAGGTCGATAAAAAAAGGTATCAATCTAGTAATGGAACTCGGTTCTTCCTCTATAGACCTTTCTCACTTCTCCTCGTTCAATCTCTCTTCTTTTTTCTTTCTCTGGACGAAATTGACATTGTTCAGACCTGGAGAGATGGCCTCCACCAGGATTACAAAATACCCCCCCCCCCCCCAAAAAAAAAATTGGTTGTCACTATTGCACCCATACAACCCCACAAGGTGTTACGGGTTAATGGAAAGCATATTGATGAATTCTCAATTCCCATATAGCTAGGATCTGAGAAAATCAGAAACTGGAAAGAGATGAATTTGGAATTAAGGGCATTATAAAATAATAAATGTTGTCCCAAGACCCTGGATTATTTAGGCCAGAGCTTAAAGACACACCCCAGTCAATCTCAGGGTTAACCTCTAACTACTGCTGATACTCATCTTCACCTAAACTCACTATAGTAACGTGAAATTAAATGTTTTACTAAAGATTACCATCGTTAGCCCAATATCTTCACTACTAGGCCATATATATTCGTATATTATAAAATATATAATGAAATATAACAGATATGAGATATATCTACGAAATATTTTATCTACGAAATATTTTATTGTTTTTATTTAAGAATGGGCGTGCTATTTCGAGACACCATAGGTTATTATTGTGAAGGCGCCTGACTTAGTGGTTAGGGTGTTAGGCTCACAATCATGAGTTCAATTCTCGGGAACGAATTTTGTCCTTGAACCAAAATCTTTTTCCAGTCCTGTCTGCTGAAAAAGAAAAAAAAACAATTTGTTGAGACGGCACTGCTGCTAAGCAGCACCGTCTTTTGTTTTTCTTGGTCTAATCAAGAGAAAAGACAGCATGCTCGGGCGATTGTAGGTCCTCCACAAAACATCCTGCTCAGGCTTATAGCTTTGAGGTGTAAACATATAGTCAGGGACAGCCAGATTTAGTTCTGCAGTTTGGAATGGAGCCAGCTAGTAAATCGTTGTTGTACAAAAGCATAAAAGTTGTCAATACACCTTTATGTGTAGTATTACAAAGAGTACGCTATAAAATTATTCATATGAAAGTTACACAGGATTACAACATAATTATAATCTTTTTTACAGAATAATATACTAATATACTGTTCTTATACATACGTTCGTATGCATAAGTGACAACCCCACCACAAAAAAAACAACAAAAAACAAAACAAAAAGAAATCAAACAAACAAAAAAAACCTAGAAAAGTATAAATGTTCTTCGTGGTGGAAATATTTTCATATAATTTATGTGTATTATTTCACTTTTATTCTGTTGTCTTTCTATCTGTGTTTCTTTTACTTTTTGTTTACCTATCCTCTCGCTTTCATCCTTCACTCCACGATGATTGTTTCTGGAATGCTACTGCGTTTGTGTGTGTGTCTTGTCCATTTAATCTCTTGTATTCATCTTTCAATCCCTGTCCATTCCTTGAAAACAAAGATAGACGGCATAACAGGCTTTGCCTAGTGGAATCGACCCAAAAATTCAAACTCTACTCTCACCAACATAGCCATGAGCATTACATTATCTGCACTATGTGAAAATTATTCCATCAGCATTGCTCAAATGTTATTGGCATCATCTTCAAAATACACTTAAGGTTTGGCACCGTCCTATTAGCCCACAACAAAAAACAAGCTCACATCTCGTAACAACAGTACGGCACAATTATTTCACCTCAACTGGTCCTGCTCCCTTTACCATCACACCAAAACATAAACACCGAAACAGATCCTATAAAATTCAAAATGTCTTTGAACAAAATTTCCTCAATAAATTACGGATAAGTGCCTACTCCCGAATATGTTTCCGAAAGCAATAACTCTCTACTTGAGTGGGCCATAGTGTCTAAATCATAATTTGAATGACTTCGTGTGGTGGTGCTATTAAGTTAGGCATGGCCTTGGCCAATACAGGCCGAAACCTACGAAAGTTATTAAAGCTATAT
>OZ024743.1:259857467-259882467 GCA_964016885.1 Eledone cirrhosa | reverse complement strand
CCTGATTACACCTTCAGATTTATGCCTGTGATTATTGGGGCACTGGGGTATGTTAGTAACTGTCTCAATACAAATCTTGAGAAGCTAGGCTTCACAGGAACAGAAAGAACACAACTAGTTAGGAAATTACAAGTACAATCCATTAATGGAACAGTAAAAATATGTAAAACATTCCAAAACTTTTGCATCTAATAACTGCATATACACATGTACAGATGCAAGGCATACACACATGCACACATACAACTCAAAACATCCACATCCACACATACAATAACATCCATATCTACACATGCATGCATACATAAACTACCTAGTTGATGTGTAAATTCCATTGAGAGAGTCTTGTGTCTATGTTAGAAGCCGACTCTCTCTTTACTGGGAAAAAATTTGTGAAATTATAAAACCAGAAGAACATACATACATACATACATACATACATGATGATGATGATGGCTGCCCCCTCGTTATCGTGTATGGCCATTGCACGAGGAGAAAAAAAAAATAATAATAATAATAAATAAATAAAAAGAAAAAAAAAGAAATATATATATATATATATATACACATATACATACACATATACACACACACACACACACACATACTCACACACACATATACACACACACATACATTAATAACAATAATAATAATAATAATAATAATCATAACAACAATAATAATATACATATACATATATATATACACACACACGCACACACATAAGCATATCTATACACACACACACACACGATAGCAACTAACAGCGCTGCGATCGAATGTGGCTTTTTAGCCTAGCCAATGATCTAAAATGTCTTGCACAGAGTCGGCAACCAAAACATTCACTGGGAATAATCGGCTGTGGTTGGAGTTCGTGTACTTTTGCATGTCGCTTGAGCCCTCCTGCTGATTTACATTCTCTACCACATGTTTGGCAAGCATGATGAGTAGCATCTCCAGCAGCAGCCTGGTAGTCAACCACTGGTCTTACTTTATGACTGCGAAGATGGCTTTCGAGTCCAGTTTTGCTTAGGCAGAGTCTCGCACATACGCTGCATGTCAGCACCATAGGAGGACCCTCGCCGTCTGGAAGTGCAACAGCAATGCCCTTCCTCACATCCCGCTTTACTTTCTCGTATGCGATTCGAGATGCCTCAAAGGCAACTTTTCCCTCATATACAGTCTTTCTCCATTTATTACGATCAGCAGCAATATTCTCCCATGTATCAGCAGAGATGTTAGCGTCTTTCAGAGAGGCTTTCAAGGAATCCTTATACCTCTTTTTTGGTTTATGTGGCGGTCGTTTTCCTTTAACCAACTCCCCGTAAAAGAGTTGTTTTGGTATTCTAGAATCCTTCATCCTGGCAAGGTGACCACTCCAACGGAGTCGTTGCTTAAGCACAAGAGCTTCTATACTGTCACACATAGAGCTTTCTAAAATCTCGACATCACTGATGTGGTCCCTCCAGTGAACGCCATGGATCCGTCTGAGACACATCTGATGGAAACGCTCCAATTGCTTAAGGTGGTGTCGATATGTGACCCAGTCTCGCAGGCATAAAGAAGACAAGAGAGCACACATGCCTTGTACACCTTTAGCTTTGTCCTCCTACATATATCTCGCCGACCCCAGAGTCGCCTTTCTAGCTTTCCGAAAGCATCACTTGCTTTCCTAATCCTAAGTGAGATTTCACTGTCAAGGTTGCTGTCTCGATTGACAGTGCTTCCCAGGTAGACAAACTGATCAACCACTCCAAGTCATTTGCCATACACATAGATGTTTGGTTCAGTGTACTGCTTACCAGGGGCAGGTTGGTACATGACGACGGTTTTCTTGAGACTGACATCAGACCTAGAGCAGTGCAAGCGTCAGAAAATGTATTCAAAATGTGCTGCATATCACTCTCTGTGTGCGCTACAAGATCGCAATCATCTGCATACAAGAGGTCTCTTATAATTGATGCAAATACACACACACACACACACACACACACACACACACACACACACACACACACACACACACACACACACACACACACACACACACACACACACACACACACACACACACACACACACACACACACACACACACACACACACATACATACATACATACATACATACATACATACATACATACATACATACATATAGCAGCTGTCGGGCAGTAACTCATTACAATTCCTACACCCTACTTATTAGTCTACAATGGTAACTACAGATCTATCTATCTATATATATTTATATTAATTTACACTAGATATACTACATATGACAATTTATCTACCTATCATTTTATCTTACCACCTGTGTTTATTTGTGTATGTATATATGTGTGTCTCTGTGTGTGTTTACACAGTTTGAAATACTTCTCTTTAAGTATTTATTCGTGATTATTTCGTATATTTGTATTTCGAACATACAAGTATGTGTATTTCTTGGAGTGTATGTATGTATACTCACGTACAGGCATGTATCTCTCTCGCTCTCTCTCTCTCTTTCTCTATCTGTTTCTCTCTCTATCTGTATATATATATATATATATACTAACATACATGCATACATACATACATTCATACATGCATACATATATACATATATATATAAATATATATATATATATATATATATATATATATATATATATATATATATATATATATATATATATGTATATATGTATATATGTATGCATGTGTGAGTATGTATGCTTGTTTGTTTGTATGTATGTGTATGTAGATATATTTATATATGCCTACGTATAATTACACACTTGCGTATCTTGTGATGTTAGCGCTGATGAATATTCATTTCCACATTTGTAACAATCGCCCGTTACTAATCAAGTTAGATCAGTTTACAAAATTTTCCAGATAACAGAGAAACACCTACAATCATTATCGATTTCATATTGACTTTATGTAAAGCGTGTGTTTGCTATGAATATGTGGTGCTGGAATTATATACTATTTATATCAGTACTCCTAAAAGCAGTCAACTGGATCAAACATAGAATTGACCCACCATGCTCTGTTTCACTTCTAGGAGCCCTCATCCCCACATTGGACGCTGTGTGTTAGTACTGATTCTATTTTTATTCTGAGTAGATATGCAGACTTAATATTGTAGACGAGGATATAGGTGTGGATGAGTAGGTAGAATCTATAGTGTGGTATCTTTTTAATAAATAATTTCATGCATATTGTCCTGATGAGCTGTTCTCTTTGTTGCTTCGTCTTCACGTCTTTACACAGAGCACCAGAATGCTAGCTAGGTTTCACCCATCTATATACTACTAAAACTCTGTGATTGTGTGCTTGCCTGTAATTTAATACAGCAAAAATGACGCATAATTGGAAAATACTTTGAAAGGAAGTTGCCCCTGAAATGGAAATACAAATGGAATAAAACAAGTTTCGCGTAAATCGGAGCACGGTATCCCGAGATACGGGGTTTTTCCGGGTACCTTCATAAATAGCCAACAGCTCCGTGATAACCAATAACCCTCTCTATATATATTATATCCCCCTCTATTTATATTATAACCCTCTCTCTCTATATATATATTACTAGTCTAGTTTACAACTATAATTCCTTAATGCAATGGCAAATTCTATTCTGATAGTTAATCCCTTGCACATTTCGTATAGGGATTTTTTTTCCATCTTCTCACTTCCCTAACCATTGCAACTTGCAAAATTTCAAAAACAACTCCAATCATCATCATCTTTCTTTTTGAATTATGTGGTGTTTAAAAATTTTCCTTTTTGTTCCGAGACGAAATCCTACTGGTCGATTTATATGATCAACTGTTCCCTATCCCTATTTAATCTGTAGATTTTGAACCTATGTCATTAAGCAATATTATAGGAAAGAGGGAATAATGAGGCTCTGTGTTGTTCTATCCCGTTCTAACAAACAACAAAAACATTACTGGTAAAAACAAAACAAATTTCAAAGTTCCCAACGATTTTTCGGTTCCTGAACACTTTTAAGCTCAGTATATTTCTCAACAATATACAAGGTGTTTTCTAGAGAACCATTCATTATATTTCTCTATTCTCTGGCTCTTTCTATTGTATACTGGATGTTTAAATCATATTTTAGGCTTCAAGCAATGCACATGTTAAATAGAGAAAGTGTATAATATTTTAGGAAGGATGAATGTACCTTTTGAAGCACAGTATTATATTTTTCAACATGAACATATTTATAGATTGCCTAGGTATAGAATGCAGAAAATCATTTCAGGTTTTATAGAATTATATAATTGAAAATCATCTTTCGTGAATAACACGGATGTTATCTATGGAGTAGACAGTACTACCGAAACATTTGTTTAACAGCAGTTATTGCATTTAGCAATGATAAAATGTACCTAAACCATATCTCTTTACAGCGAGGTATACTGTATCTTCAAGCATTGTATCAGAGACACAATGTAAACCACTGATGTAATATGCACTACAGAATTTGCAACTGATAAACCAGGCTTCTATCAAACCTACCATTTCTGCAAAATGCATTGATATTCATATTGTTAGCACCCTCACGTTATTAGATACTCGTTTAATCTTGTACTGTATATGTACAGATATCTATTCTCCAAACACTCAATTTAAATTTATTTGAATCATATTCCTGACAACGATGCCTATCTCCCTCCTGCATTATTCTCATAGCAGTGTAGTAGAAGTAAAAAATAGAATATTGTGACAGAATATGAAGAAGATATTGCAATTGCAAGGTTTTAACTATGTTAACCGACTAGTAGCAAATTCTAAGGAGATTATTATCGACTTTAGATAGCATGGAACAAACTATAATCCTCTTAGCATCCTCGATGAAGATATCAAATAGATAAATATCTTTGAAATTAATACGGATGTAAATATGCTGACACGGTTTTTTGGACCGAAAATAGTGTCAATGAAGTGAAAAGTTTAAAAAAGTGTTTGGCAATGATCTGAGAGAGCAGTCGTATTGAGAAGAGATTTTACAACTTTGAAGCTAAAATAACTGAACAGAGGACATGATAAAACTACAGTTAACATTCTAGAAATATATATTAAATTGTGTGTCAGCAGCTGAAGTATCTGATAAATTAATATATATATATATATATACAGTATAGATGTTACGGAAACTGCATAAATTTATACATTTTATATATAGACATGTTCAAATATTCAAACCTGTAACTCATGGAGGAGTCGTAGGGGCGTCATATTGACATACGGCGTTTTAGGGCATTTTAAAAAATCTGGCGGAGTCTTTCTCTTCAGGTCTAAATACAACGGATTTCACCCAGAGGAAGATAGAGGTTGAGATTTCACCCAGAGGAAGATAAAGGAAGTCAGAAAGAGATATAGAAGAAGAATCGACCTCAGTACTAGACTGGTACTTTTTCAACTTCGAATGGATGAAAGACAAAGTTAACCACGGCAAGGTTTGAACTTAAACAGCAGAGAGCCGAAACAAATACCGCAATGCATTCTTATCCAACGTGCCAATTTGCTGCCTGTAAACATGCCAAATTTACGTGTGTCGCTATAAAAAAAACAAACAAAAAAAAGCATGTTATAGATTTTTTAACTTTGGGGGTTCTCATTTGAAGATACAGACCTGACAACCTCTAAAAACTCAAACGGAGAGTACCATGAAAAAAGTGTCCCAAAACCGAGAGAAATGAGGCGAAATGGGGATATTTTACATAATGAAAGCTATACCCATTTACACAAGGGAAGACATTTATCATCCACCCCAAAGTAGGTAGGAGATCTCCCGTCGGACGCAGGAGTTGATAGGTCTGTGTATATCAGCTAAACAACCACAAGGAAATACGTTCTGAGAGGTTTATGTGTATACTACTTATTGTAGCAGCACTGAAATGGATTGAACCTCCTAAAAGGATCGAAAGTCATTTAAAGGTATTTATCAGGTGTTCCAAATTACAAGGAAATACGTAAATTTGGAATGGTTGCATGACTAGATACTCAATGCGTAAATTCATATACACATTTATGCAGTCGTAAGCTTGGAAGATATTGTGTATCATATCTGACTGTATTTCCATGGTCTGAACATCTTTGAAATACTAGTTATTTTGTTATTAGAACTCTCGAAGAATGGTTGCTCTATAATAAATAAAGACCCACTTCGGTTACAAATGACCATGGGATTTGCACCTACAAAGTTCCCCTCCGAGGCACAAGTCCGGGAAAGGTTGTTTGCGGAAGACCAGCATTTACCCATGCATACCAGTCTTTTATCTCCACACCCCCAATGTTGTCCAAGGGAAAGGCAATGGCCGATACAAGTTGGCACCAATGACGTCGCAACTCAATTTTACAGCTGAGTAAACTGGAGCAACGCCAAATAAAGTCTTACTCAAGGATCCCAATCCGAGAATCGAACTCACAACCTCCCGATTGCATGCCTAATGCTCTAACTACTAAGTCATGCACGTATTAAAACATTTGGTTGCTGCACGATATCTTATATACTGGTAGGCATGTTTGCCCTAACTTTTAAGACGAGCTGAGAATGAACTGAAACGTGCTTGAAGTGAATTTCGTATCATATTTACATGTTATGTAATATGGTAGGAAATTTATAAATTATCATATAACGTTATATATTATGACAGTGAATTTATTAACTATCATGTTACATGTTATGTAAAGCAACACTGAATAAAATTTCCATCGCTCTAATATTACAAGCCGATCCACCGCGTTAATGATGAGAAAAATAATGATTCCTTACCTTGAAAAAAAGGCGAACATTTCTGGAGGAAAATTGTAGTAATTTGAATAGATCTAACATAGACACAAGTCCTGAAGTTTGCTAGCAGTAATCTGTTGTTTTGAGTTCAGTACTTGACAGTTCTTTTATTTTATGGAAATTTGAATGATGAAACGTAAAGTTATGACAGGATTTTGGGTCGGAATGTTAATATATGCCACAAAGCATTTTGTTCGGCGCGCTAAATATAATTTTTAATCAAGGCACAAGGGATACGATGTTTGGGGAGGGAAATGTCCATTATATTGAACACAATATTTGGTTGGTACTTTATTTTTATCGTGTACGGAAAACTGACAACAGGAATGGTATTCAAAATGTAAAGTGCCGGAACAAATGCTGCAAAGTATTTTACACAATATTCTCACGATTCTGCCAATCTACCGACCTCCATCGCTTTAGTATTACAAGCAGACCCATCGCGTTAATGATGAAAGAAATAATTGTTTCTTCTTTTGGCACAAGGCCAGCAATTACCCAGTACATTACTGGTACTTTATTTTATCGACCTCTGTATGGAGGAAAGGCAAAGTTAACCTCGGCGGGATTTGAACTCAGATCGTAAAGGGACGTAACTATGCTGGAAAGCATGTCCGACCCTCTGCCGATACTGCCAATTCATCGATGAAAGAAATAATGATTCCTTATATTGAAAAAAAGGTGTATATTCCTAGAGGAAAATTGTAATCATTTGAATAGATCTCACTATATAACTCGTATCCATGTCATTAAATACCGGGGGGAGGGAGAAGAAAAGCAGCTCGCGTGTTTGGAAAGTATATGTAAGAAACACAACCTCATAATATTTAGTTCTGTGATTTATCGTTCATGCGAATATTTTCAGATGAATACAAGCATATAATAAGGTGTTAAATCAATGAAATTTCCACGACTGGAGATAGAATGCGAGGTCAAATAGGGAGGAGAGATTTAAACTGAGAACATAATAGACAAAGCTGACTACCATTCCTTATTCAGTCTAGAACCCTTCCATCACCTGACTAAAAAAATCAATTAAAATAGATGGACCGGTAGATGCATTGTTTCGAAGAACAAATATATAAAAATCGATATATTATTCACAATTATTTCGAACGCTTCGTCAGATTAGATTACCTTTGCATCGCAATCCAAAATGTTACATTTTGTACAAATGTTTAATGTTCATGAATATATTATAATACTTTCCCATATATAATGGCAACCAGAAATTGGTAGTCGAGGAGAATTTGTAATTGGGATTTAAGTCATTATACAGCGGAGCAACATTATACTTGAAGGTTTCAGTGATGAAGTTGCAGGTTCGGTTAGGTGGTAACCTATATGTTATACTACAATTCTCATCACTTCAATAATTATTCATAAGATAAGCCCCACATGGTTGCAAAAATGGCCTTTGCCTTAAATACCAGCCAAATCTCCCTCAAATCACACACACAACCCTTCCGCCAACGAATCTTTAAAACTTTAATGGAATCGTAGAAGGCGCCCCCATGAGATATTTCTTAGGCGTTTAAACCTGTCAGAGCGCATCACTCTCCAGGTCAACAAAACCATAGTATATTAGAAATAACCGACATTTATCTTTATTCCGTATGTTTGAATATATTTCAGGTTGGTCAGGTGAGACGTGTAAGACTAATATTGATGATTGCGTTGGGAATCGTTGTAGAGTTGGTTCCACATGTGAAGATAAACTCGGATTTTATTCCTGTAACTGTCCAATAGGTATAACGGGTAAGAGGATCTTTAAAAAGAATTAATATAATTTCACGCTCAATGCTTCCTTTTTTCTTTTTTTTAGGAAATATATTTCTAAAAACAGTTTCTATAAAAATAGTTACAACTAGCAGCAACTTGAGAATATATTTCTAAATTAAAACCCTTTCAAATTTATTTACAATGCAGTTTACAATAAATGAAGACGCTTGGCCCAGTGATTAGGGTGTAGGTTCGATTCCTGGACCGGGCGAGGTGATGTATTCTTGTTGCTTTTCATGATATGTTTGGGGCCTCTATCATTAAAACACCAGAGTAACCTCAACTGAGAGACAATCTCGTAGTTAATCCTGTATGAATGTGAGCTGTAAATTTCAGAGATTGTTTCGTTATCAGAATATGACTACAGCATGATTATGTTTACAGAGTGATCTATAGTGGTTACTATTTCTATCACACTATCCTACAGGCTCTGAAAATGACTATAGTGCTGCTTTTTCATCTTTGCTTAAGTCAAGCATATCCATATCATTATGACTAGATCAATATGCAGTGCTCTTACGACCTATTAGATTATGGAATTATTGATAACCTCTAATTCATACTGTTTTTGAAAAATGACTGAAAACATTTTCTTAATGATTCAAAGACAGATTCACTGGTACCATTTCCAGTAGATATTTGAAAATACAGAAGCTAATTTCAATCTGCAGTTATTCACTGAATTTGGAAAGTTTATTGCTATTTATTCCTCGGAGGATCCTGATAAAACATACCTATCATTAAAGGCATTCCAGCCATGGCCAATACGCATTTTCTAACAACTGTGCTGTATCCATACTTACGTTGTACTATATATCCTTTGTTAGTATTGTTTCCGAGGGAATTTGCTGCTATTTCTAGCAGGTCGATTGGCCAAACAAATACCCTCTTATTGATAAAGTGAGAAATCGCATGGTGGAAATATATTTTTATGTAGTCTCTTTTGGTCAGTGAAAGTTGTGTCCATCATAATATCACAGCTAGGAAATATTGATGAAATAAGCAACGATGCTTTATTGACAACTAGCCTACTATAACACCGACTCCATTAGCTGACCTAACCTTTCTAACAGATTTTGGTATTTTTATTCATTCTTTCTGCTATTTCCCTATATATATATTAATTAGTCGATTTTCTAATTCGGTTCTGTATATTGTGAGTTAAAATTTCGCCTCCTTCTGACAGAGGTTGTGGCTGATAGATAATATCTTTCCAAGTTCAAGTAATTATCGCAGTAACGTGAAAGTTTATTATTATTTGTTTCCCATCTATTTTTACTGTTAGAAAGTAAATAAGGACTCTTGGAAACAATAGTTATTTATTTAGACTCACTAGTTTTGATACATTAGACCTAACCTTTTACAAGGTATTTGCACGAATATTTACAGCACTACAGATTCAGCAAGCTAGCAATACAACATTTATATAAGAAATCAATAATCCTTTTTCGTGTAAGCGCAAACTTATAATTAGTTCATCAGGTTTCAAGATGGTAACAGCTGTAGTGACATTAAAAACCAACAGAAATGCTTGTGGTCAAAATAGACGACCAAATCTCAATGATAGGAAGATGTTTGATATTAATGAACAATTTCACTTTATGTGATAATTATTATACTGTTGATCCTAAATCTCAGTATTTCCGGTTTAACCCATTGAATATGAAATTTATCTCGAAATATAGTGCGAGTTATACAAGATGATGTAATTAATTTGTAAATAGTTCCTTTAAGATATGCATCACTTGCATGTACCTGATCTTCTTCATTTGAATATGGGGGTATGGCTATATGTGCAAATTAATAATACATAGAAATATACACGGAAGAAATAAATAAAAATGACAGAGAGAAAGAGGATCCAAGTGTAAGGCAGAGATAATTATATAATGTTAGCAATACGGAATAATTGAATCAGCAATAAATAAAGATAATGTCAAAACTATGTTACAATGTCAATTTTAGGTAGATGTTACACATTCATTCAAGTAAATTATCATACATCCATATTTAACCTTTCATATTTTCCTCTGCAATTTTGAAGTCCTTTTGAATATAGTCAAGATTCTGTAATGATTTAGTAATATAACTAATTTTTCCATGTTTATCTAGTGTTTGGATCATAACTTATCAAAGATTATTACATAAAATTATGTAATAATTATGTAATTAATTTTAGGTAAATATAAAGATTTTAAAACAGTGAACCAGAGGCGGTTTCAGGTGATTTGTTACCAAAAGGGCTACAGACGTGCAGCAATATGTTTAACTGAATTACTTTCTTTTCAGGTCGCTACTGTGAATCAGAAATTAATGAATGTGCTTCACAACCATGCCTGAATGGAGGAAGTTGTCAGGATGGTCAAGCATCTTTTCTCTGTGTTTGTGCTGCAAACTATAACGGATCTCACTGTGAACAAGAAATCAGTGCATGTGACAGTTCGCCATGTTTGAATCAGGTTGATGATAAATATCAATTTATTATTTTTGTATTCTTTTACTGGTTTCAGTCTACTCCTGCGGCCATGCAGTGAAACCGCCTTGAAGGGGTTTAGTCGATCATACTGACCCTAGTAATTAGGTTTTCAAGTCTACTATTTTTATTTTGTCTACCTCATTTTGTCAAAGTTTCGGAACATAAACTAAGACACAGAAACTCAAATCTAATGCACACACTTTACAAAAATCTCAACGAAGGCCATATGAAAAGCACTAATTTATTATTAGCACACTGTTTCAACTTTCATTTCGCACACAAATACTCATGATTATGTCCTGTAATCTAGCGTTTAGACAAAGAACGATTGATGAAATACCAGACTTCAAGAAATAACTACATGGGTCAATATGATAGACTCAGTCAAGGCGGCATGGCCGCAGTTCAATTGTTATATTCAAAGTATATATATATATATATATATATATATATATATATATATATATATATATATATATATATATATATATATACTAGCGGAGCTACCCGGCTTCGCTCGGTGTTAAAAAGCTTATTTAGAAAACAATAATATTAAAATTTTAATCGTTATTTAAAAACTTCTCTAATTTAGTTTCTATTTTTTAGATCTTTTATCATTTATCTTTAAATGACTGAATGAGTGATGAATTTAAAGAAAACTCGTTATAAGAACATTTTATTTATTTTACTGAAGTGCTTTTGGATACACAATGTTTTTTGTTTTTCCTTCTGGTGCGTACACGAATAAATCAGAAGGTTTACCGACGCGTGAGCAAGCCACATACAGCTGACCATGTGAGAAGCATGGATTTTCTAAATTTAGTCCACACACTTGTAGCAATTGTCCTTGTGCTTTGTTGATAGTCATTGCAAAGGCGAGTCGCACCGGAAACTGCAAACGTTTGAATTCGAATGGCGTATCTGTCGGAATCATTGGGATGCGTGGCAACAGTATATCTTCTCCTTTTAATTTTCCATTTAAAATTGTAGCTTCGATAATATTGTTCATAATCTTTTTCACTGAAAGCCTGGTACCGTTGCAAAGTTGTGGTGGATTGATGTTTCGGAGAAGGATGATAAGCACGCCAATTTTCAATGTTAAAATGTGCGGCGGCATGCCTGGCAAATCAAGTGAATTCAAGAATTCAGTTGGATAATTGATAATTTCGTCTTGATTCATTACAGTATCGATGGACTTATACGTTGTCGCTTCGCCTGGTATTTTGTTTTGAATGCTGAAATTAATGGCATTGACATCGTTGTTTTGGGCTGCTAATATAGCACGTGCATTGAGCCACTGATGATTTTTGTAATGCTGCGCGATATTTGGGAAAACTTTGTGAATCAGTTCGTCTCTGGTTGCCGTGATTCTACAGAAGTTTGTTGGCAATGTCATACATTTTGTGGATTCATCGATTACCATTTTCCCATTCCCAATATCCAGCAATTGTTTTGTGAAACGTTCAGCGGATGCATCATTTTGTAGTTGTACACGCATATTGTACGTGTCGCCATAAAACTGATGATTTGAGACATGCATTAAGCTCATCAGCGGGTGTTGATCGCGGTATAACTGGTAGAGTTTGTCGAAAATCACCAGACAATAAAATGAGTGTGCCACCGAAGAGCTGTTCATTTCCTTTCAAATCTTTTAGTGTGTTATTAAGCGCTTCCAATGATTTTTTGTGCGCCATAGTACATTCGTCCCATATAATGATTTGACATGATTGGAGTACTTTACCTATACCAGAATTTTTGGTGATATTGCATGTTGGTGTCTCAGTGATTTGCATATTCAATGGCAATTTCAGTGCTGAATGTGCAGTTCGGCCACCATCCAAAAGAATTGCCGCAATTCCAGATGATGCGATTGCCAGTGCAATATTATTTTGTGATCGTATAGTTGCCAAAATAAGTGAAATGAGAAAAGTTTTGCCTGTACCACCGGGCGCATCTATAAAATACAATCCGCCGCTTTGATTTGTAATTGCCTGCATAATTTTGTCATATACTATGCGTTGTTCTGGTACCAATTTCAGAAGATTCGTTTGAACAAATGTACCATATTCGGCGACATCAAAGTTTGTTTCTCGTTGCAAATCACGATCGAAAATGTCGTTTACAGATCGATTCGGCGCAGGCATTACCAATTGTACCAGTGTTTTGTTAGCGATTGCTAAACATATGACCTCAATCGAAACCAATGCTTCATTATACACGATTGGTATGAATTGAATATTCAGATTTTGATTTGTTGCACGCAAACGATGTAGGATGTCTTCACTCATGTAGTGTTTGTATTTTTCCCAAAGATCTTTTGGATTTGATGGGAAGCACGTTGTCAATATTATTGCGAATAACGTGCGTATTTGCTGTGGTCGAGCAGTATTCGATGCATCAGCGAGTGAAGTGTCCCAATGTCCACCATTTTCAAGAAGATTTTATTTTTGGCAAGCTTCACGATAAGTGGCACATACTTGACCGTTTACTGTTCTCAATTCTTGGAATGGTGTCGGTCCACGTACGTTGATTAACAATAATCGCAAGTAAAAGCATTCTGCATTATTTGGGTGAACAGTGTACAAACGGCCTAACGCGTCGGTCGAATATAAATTGGGATGTCCTTCAACTACTTTACCCTGTTTGCGACGTTTAAACTTTTTCGTTGGTGTATTCCATGTGTAATATGTTGGCACTTCAGAATAAAGTAGTGTCTTTGCAAACACATCTTCACTGCACAATGAGAAAAACGCAGTTAACATTGTTGGCGGTGATGTCAATGCTCGTGCACGTATATTTTCAATTGTGAAGTATACGCGCTGTCCATTTTCAAGGTGCACCGCCAAATGAACAACTGTTGGATGTCGATAATGGATTGGAAATGATAAAATGCGCCATACTGCTTCATTGCTACTAATGTAGCGTCCCAGTTGGTATTGGTCGATTTCATCGATAGATGCATTTGCATTGCACACTCCAAAAACTGCCATATCGCTTCCTTTGTTGATATATTTGCAAATGTACTTGATGGCTTTCACCGAATTGCAATACTCGACATTGATGTGTGCTTTGAACGTCTTTGAGAGTAACGGTGAATATGGTACAACCCAACGATTATCGACTTCAACATAATTGTTTCGTACTTTTAAAGTGATGGATTTGCCGCCATCTTCAGTTGCTCGTCGACGATAGAGTGGATATCCGTCATTGCCAGTGATAGTCTCGGCAACTAAATCTCTTGGGTATTGTTTCGTGCATTTCCCATCAGACATGCATGGTGAATTGTTGTTGAGTAAGCCACATGGACCATGAATCATGTTTTTAGTGACGACTTCAAATAAGTCTGGATCAACGTCGACATCTGGCATTTCTGCTGAGATGATTTGATCAATTTGATCTGGTGTGACTTCTTCAATTAACCAAATCAAAATGTGTGCATGTGGCAATCCTCTTTTTTTGCCATTCAATGGAAAACATCCAACAGCGTGTCTCTCCAAAAACATGATGCTTGACAATTAAATCCGTTAAAGATTTCAATTTTTGTTTGAACACACGCGCTGTAATATCATGACGATCCGAAGACGATTGACCAGGTAACAAAAGTTCTTTAATTTCATCCCACGTAGGATTGCATGTGAATGTAATAAAAAAAATCTGGACGGCCATATGCGCGAACATATGTCATTGCATCTTGTGCATATTCATGCATGTGCCGTGGGCTCCCTGTAAATGTAGCCGGCAGTATGACCATTTTCCCCAATTCATTAGGATTCATATTGCCATCATTAACAATGGCATCACGTAAATGAATGTACTCTTCTGAACGTAGCTTGGTTTGATTCAATCGAATGTAGAGGAGTCGTTCGGTTTCGAATTTTGCATACATATCGACAATGTATTGATGGAACAATTGTCGACATTTCAAAATATGATTTTCACCGTTTTCACGAATCATTAATCTATATGAATAATAATTCATGGCACTGACTTTCTTATTCGTTTCCTCATCTGTTTGTGGATTTCTCAGTTTGATGTTGAAATGATATCCATATTCTCCTTGCCAAAATAAAATCGGATATTGCAAACCATCGTATGACCGATGCGTTTCTGAGACTCGCTGAACATCACCATTTCTGCGGTGAAGAATTATATCGCGCGAGTTAAATTCTTCATCTACAATAACGATCGCCACTTCATCAATTGTTGGTGCATTGTACTGTCTTTGATGTTGGCCAACAGGTGTTTTGTCTGCTCTAACTACAATTGTGTAGTTATCACTTGGCATTTGTTCAAGGGCAGCTTTGAACAATCGAATTAATTTGTTGTGTTGATTGAATAAAGTTTGTAATGCAGTAATAATTTCTCGTTTAGTTCCCGTATTGAATTTGCAACGTTGATCTATTTGGTCATCAGTGTTTCCCATGAAATAAATTTGAAGAAATTTGTGATCTGCGTCCGGCAGTGGTAGTAGTCATCCAGCACGATGATAAATTTGCCCTTGCACTTTGAATGTTGGCATATAATTCTCGCGCACGATATTTGTTGCACCGAACGATGTCATTTGGAAACATGAATTGTACTTGCGTATGTTTGCCAAGAAATGTTTAGATTCGCTTGTGTCACCTGATACTAACGTTGATAATGGTTCAGGTGGTGGATGTAATTCTGGCAATTTAACTTTTCCACCCGAGCAGCACATTTCTGGTGTTTCATTTTTAAATTTGAGGGCACCACAATACCCGCATAATTTATCCATTTTTCCAATAATCACACGTGGATGAAGACTGTAATCATAATTTGAATCGTAATGAAATGCACCAAGATTGAAATCAGCGTGCAGTATTCTTCTGGTGAGAGCATTGCGTAGTCGATTCGTTTCCACTCTTGCTTCCCGTTGCTCGTCTGTATCAGATGAACGGGCTTGAGCAGTTCTTACTCGAACGGTTTCCAATCTTGCTTCCCGTTGCTCGTCTGTATCAGATGAACGGGCTTGAGCAGTTCTTACTCGAACGGTTTCCAATCTTGCTTCCCGTTGCTCGTCTGTTTCAGATGAACGGGCTTGAGCAGTTCTTACTCGAACGGTTTCCAATCTTGCTTCCCGTTGCTCGTCTGTTTCAGATGAACGGGCTTAGCATTGCGTAGTCGATTCGTTTCCAATCTTGATTCCCGTTGCTCGTCTGTTTCAGATGAACGGGCTTCAGCATTGCGTAGTCGATTCGTTTCCAATCTTGCTTTCCGTTGCTCATCTGTTTCTGAAGCTCGTAATGCATATTTTTTCCTTGCTTGAGGTGTAGATTGACCAATCGCTCGTCGTTTGGGAGGCATAATTGAATAGAAAATGGGTTGATTTCTGAAATATATATATTTTTTAAAACTAACCTCATGATTGTGAATCCAACTCTCTAACCACTCAGCCACGTGCCTATATATATATATATATATATAGAAGCACATTCCTGGTGTTTCATTTTTAAATTTGAGGGCACCCCAACTTCAGTCCTCTATCATCAGTGTAGAATGAGAAAACAGTAAAACAATTGTGGAAAAGGATGGTATGGTGGTTACAGTAGAGAAAGATAATTAGGTCAGACCAATGGACAGCAAATGTAAAAGATAATTAGGTCAGACCAATGGACAGCGAATTTAAGTACAATAGATTAATATGAAGAACATGTTATTTGTTTAAATTTTCATTGTTTTTCAATGTCTTATATATATATATATATATATATATATATATACACGTAGTAAATAAAGAGTTATTCCTCTTCCTTCCTGGACATACATACAAACAAACAAACAAACATACATTCATTTTTATATATATAGATATATTATAAAATAACAGGAGGCTGGACTGGTGTAAATCCTTGAAAGGTTTATTATACTATGATCATTTCAATGACGGGGTTCAGTATGAACTCGAGGGCGGCCCACTGAGGTAGAAGCTGCTAAATAGTCGGTCGTCCTCTTGTCTCTGATTTTCAGCCCCATGGATTTTATCTGTTATATTCCTTTGTTATATTTTGAATACCTGATGATATCACCGGATTCATACTGAACCCGGTCATTTAAATGATCATAGTATAATAAACCTTTCAAGGATTTACACTAGTCCAGCCTCCTGTTATTTTATAATAATTAACTCCGTACTGGCACCACCAACTACACAAACGAAGACGGTTGAGTTGCATTACGTTGAGTGCTCTCCATAATATTACATCGAGATTGACCATACGGAATGACCATTTCTATCCAGTGGTGAACCAACAAACCTAAATATATATATATATATATATATAAATATATATATATATATATATATATATATATATATATATATATATATATATATATATTAGGGTAAACATTGATGCAATTCAATTCAAGCACTCAACGTACTTTTTCCACATAGGAGTGACGGAGTAAATATCGAATAAGGAAAAGCGAAGTAGTTTCAGATGTTCAAGTCCTTTAATAATAATTGTTTCTACTTTAGGCACAAGGCCAGCAATTACCCAGTGCGTTACTGGTACTTTATTTCATCGACCCCGTAAGGATGAGAGGCAAAGTCAACCTCGGCGGGATTTGAACTCAGATCGTAAAGGGACGTAACTATGCTGGAAAGCATGGCGTCCGACCCTCCACCGATACTGCCAATCCACCGCCCTTTAATAGTAATGCTGTGATATATATTTCAAGTCCTTTAATAATAATGCTGTGATATATATTTCAATGACGACACTGGCCACACTGTTCTGTGTGCGAGTGTCGTGTCATCATCAGACAGCTTGTTACATAATAAGGTTATGTTTCCGAGGCAATCCAAATTGAATCGACATGGGAACGGATGAAGTTCGTGCTTTTGGGTTTTTCATCCGTTCCCTTGTGAGTACCAATTCACCCCCACCGGTCTGCGCAAGCGCATGTCCGAAGGAAGTTGACCATTAGCCACCGCAGATTTCAACGAAATTCGCTGTCAGTTCACCCTCTCAGCCAAAACAATGGCCCACCTTATGCCCTACCAAAGTTTACTGCTACCCATCACGACTGTGGCAGTCAGCCGAAATCCAGAGGGGATGGGAGGGTGTTAATTTTTATAGGTCATAATACTACCTTTCATCGCACCTCGAGCTGTTCACCGGAGAAACAATTGTAATACTTAATAAATTGTGTTCCGATGCATCACTGATTCTTCGTTTTCCATATTATCACACTCTGCTCCGAAGGAGCATAGAGAGCTCAACCGGCATACCGCCTATGGGCGCATCCTAGCAACCATACTACAAATATATATATATATGTGGGGGCAGGGATTTCTTATATACACTGGATACAATACATATATGAGATGTATAGCCGTTTGGATAAGACAAATGACATAATTTATAGGTTTGATGATGATTGTGTTCCCATTTCAATTTGAAGTTCAGGTTCATTAGCTTTATCTGTAATCTTATCTCTATATATCTCTCCATGGAACAATTTAGAAATATATGAATGTGTTGGAGATATATCTTGAGAATGTTGATTAGCTATGCAAGGAAAATGCTGAATAGCTGTTTAGAGAAAAAGAATATGTGTGTGTGAGAGATAGATAGATAGGTAGATAGATAGATAGATAGAGAGAGAGAGAAGGGGGTGCGAAAGAAATCAAACCACATAAAATATGTGATTACAACACGAATATGTTAAATATTCTTCAGAAACATATTGAATTCTATTTCCGTTTATTGATTAAATTTTTAGAGCAGAAAAAATATATCCGACGAAAATAGTACATAGATTAAAGCAGAATATGATATTAACCAAAAATAAAAGACATAGATAAAATATAATTTTTAAGATAGAAAAACGGAAAGTAATACATTCCGTAAATATTAAAGGAAAAGTTTGTAAATAGAATGTTTTGTCAAACTGTCATTAACACAAAATAACGACACGCACATTATGAAAACCAATTTACAAATAGTATTTGATACATCTTAAAGGTTTTACTAATAATTCTTCATCGAAAACTCGAAAATCCGAATGTTTTTCTTGTGCTCACATGACTCACCTCAAATGGAAAATTCCATAAAGATCTGGGGAAAAGACGGATTTAGGTAATACACTTATCTTCAGGGTATATTTAATTTTATATAATCTCTATATATATATCTCATCTCTTTCTCTCTCTCTCTCTATATATATACATATATATATGTATATCGCTCTCTCTCGCTCTCTCTCTCTCTCTCTCTCTCTCTCTATATATATATATATATATATATATATAGGAACGAATAGGACCCCGACGGCTGAGCTCAAGCCGTTTCGACGGCTAATTCTGTCCAGAATTACCCACTCTACTACCCTAAGTATTGAGTACTTTGGTGCGTTATGGTCCACCTGGTTCCTTACCACATTTCCTTCGTTATATATATATATATATATATGTGTGTGTGTGTGTGTGTGTATGTGTAGGATAAGGAGAAAGATCCCATAACTCTTTGTGGAATCTCCCAGGCACTATAAAGGAAGAATCGACTCCAGTCCTGAACTGGTACTTTTTTATCGATCTCGAAAGGTTGAAAGGCAATGTTGACCTATGTACAGTGGCGGACTGGATCTAAAAATATTGGTTGCCAGGAGATGAAGGGGCACCACCTACATATAGAATGCTATCATTTAATTTTTATAATGAATAAATAACATTTTCGAAAAATACATAAGTGGAAACAAAACTGTGCAATCAAATTTTGCGGAAAAATATCTTACCTTCTCCAATAAAAAATATTATGTATTTTGCGAAATCCAGAGACTTTCAATACTGACCAGAACTCGTCGACCCTAAATATTACTAAGAGTGTTATATATATATTATTTGTTTGCTAAAATAATCAAATTAAATTAATTCAACAGTTAAACACACATAGGAATAATGAGGTTGATACCAAAGACCCAGAAGATTGACAAGTCGACCCTAAACATTATTAATATCTCTAGGAAAGCCATGAACGACACCGCATCGTTTTAACTCTGATTTTGAAAGTAGGTTTATAATTCTCAATTTTCATTATACTTTTGTAGCTGTCTTGGTGGGCTAGTTGCAGGAATCGTAGCCGGTGGTGATCCTGGTCTGAAGTTCGATCCTGCTCGGGAGTAGGGTTCCCGTTAAACCTATTCAGTTTTTTTCTATTGGTTGTAAAATAAAAACTGTAAAAGGTTATATGTACCTCTTGACTAGGATTGAACCCAAGGCCAGGATCTCCGCTGTCTCTAGGCCACAGAGACAACTACGAAAATGTTGTGGTGTCGTTCATGTCTTTCTTAATGTTATTGCTCCTACAAAAGGTCGACTTCTAAATTACATGGGTGTTCCGTAAATTATATCCTTGTTTTGTTTCTCATCTATCTAGACTACATTTTAACCTGCTACCATTTCTGTTGCACATCATCGCCCCCCTCTCTCTCTCTCTTTGCTTTGCTTAATTGTTTTATTTATTCTTTTAAATATTTTATTCTTTTTCTTAGATTTCAGGTATTTTTTTAAAGCAAAGCATCGGCCTCTAAAATACTACAGTGGGCCATGCAATGCTACTGTGGGCTCCTGCAATGCTACCATGGGCCTCCTGGGGCCCACTTGCCATTGGGCAACCTGGCCTATCCGGCACTGCTTATATATATATATATATATATATAGTGACGAAACATAAGTCAATTGCATGAACTCATAATCCTTTATTTACTGCTATATATATTTCGATGACAGCCATTGAATGGCTATGACCTCATCAGGCAGTTAGTCAGATCTTAGATATGCCAGCTCTGTGTTTATGGTGTTGATGGTATCAGAGCCTTGGGACATATGAGCTTGTTAGGAATAATTTAATTTTGTCAGCAGGAATAGTCTTAATTCTCATTGGTCAGTTTGTAGATGCTAGTAGGGTTGGTATTTGACCTCAAAGAGACAGAGGGTGTTGTAAAGTTCAAACCGTCAGGCAAGATGACAATAGTTCGATATGATTGATTTTCATAAAAAGCATTCCTGGTCAGATATATATTCAATTGAGGTTAATAGTATGAAATTCGATACTACAGGTCATTCTTAAATTAAGGAATTTATGTGGAGTGGTACAACTGAAAATTATGGTTAGAGTAGAATACTAGAAAATTTACAAATAAAAAGACTTATGTAGGTTGACTTGCACATACACTCACACCCACCCCCACAGACACACACACACATCCACACATACAAATTGAGGAATTACTGTGGGGTGGTAATACTGAAAATAATGGTTAGAGTCAAATACTTAGAAAGTTTAGAAATTTTAGAAATAAAAAGACTTATGTTGGTTGACTTGTACATACACTCACACCTACCCCCTCAGACACACACACATCTACACACACAAATCCATACAGGTGTGTGTATATATATATATATGTATGCACAAGTGCATATATATATACAACAGAGGCCCCAAATCCAAGTATAAGGCAGACATAAAACTAGGTGGGTATTATTTTTAAAGAAAAGTAAAGTGGGTGTTTGGAAAAAGTTATTGTTTAGACTAGACAAAAGTAGAGTGTGATATATATCTTCACAGCAATAGCTTGGGGGCTTTGAAGCTTAGGCGAATCCCTTAGTACAGACATATATACCCACCCACACTTTTATACTCCTGGATGCGCGTGTATGTCTATATACACATGTGCACTTATACAAGAGAGCATATACAAATATACTCTTAAGCATAGACTCGAACATTTTTCAAGTGCAACCTGGGGTATTAGTATTTAGTTGCGTTCACATGAGTGTGTACATTCACGCAATCCCAGTATACACACACAATGCACGGTTGCGGGCACTCATTCATGCGTATAGGGTTAGTACCTTGGGATAATTGTTCTTCCTGTGTGGGCCACTCCCGGGGGGGGGGGGGTCCTCAGGTTCAATAAACGTGGTTTTGTTGACTCTTAACCAATAGAGGATCCGGTGGACAATCCACCATAGGGACCACACACTATGGGTGGTTGTTGTTGTCCATTGGTCATTGGCACGGGGTGTAGGGGACCTACGAGGGGGGGGGGGGGCGTTGTAGGAGGCCTTAACCGGGGTTTATCCATATAGCTTGAGGAAAGTTCCTGTCCTTAGGTGTCTGCAGGCGCCGAATAAGTGGGCCCTTCTGTTTAATAGCTTGGTTCCGCCATGAAGTATCTCGAGTGTCTCACTAAGACAGAGGTTTCAAATACCAGACCCACCTCTGTCTGGGGGAACCTTTCTAACGACGGACCAGACCAGAGAGTGCGGGGTCTTTTCAAGTTTGAGCTTTCAGATCAATTCAGAAAGGGCCGTACATTTCTTCTTTTCTATTCTGTTAAAGGAATGGCGATGGTTATACCACCGATGTTTGAAGCTCGTCGCTCTGGATCCTATGTAGTGGTGCTCCGATATAGGGGTAGACTACCTGTAGACTACGTTTTCGTCATGCATTAATTACTAAGGGGGCTTGGTGATGGGTCTCTGCAATTGCATGACTTCTTAAGCCCCAGCACATGTACCGCGTGGTTACCATCACTCGGGGTTGGCTGGGTAGCCGCCGCAATCAGCACAGGGTCGTTGGGTTTCGGTGTGCTAGTTAGGCCTGTCCGGGGTCTGGTACGTCCCGCGTGCTGGTTCTGTTGGGTGGCTCCACGGTTTACGGTGGTATTAGAGGCAGTGAGCCTATTCCTACTTATGCCGGCTATGTGCTGGGCTACGGAGCGTGTGGTTGAGTAGGAAAGTTTCACCGTGTGCCTGTTGAATATTTTATGGTACTTGTGGGCCCTAGGAAAACATATATCCAGCACTCTAAAGAATATTCTAGCCAGGCTGGTACGTAGACCCACCGAGTACGGGGGGTTATACCATGTGACCTTCCTGGTCCTATTCTTGCGGGGTGTCCGCCGTGGTCCATCGCGGTGTTGTGCACAGCTCAGGTCGAGCTCGGTTGGTGTCACTCAGGTGTGCGGAGCGGTCACTATCATGAGGGTTATATGGGCCCACCGTGGGGCTATAAACCTGCGCGGTTCGGCCTCCCTGCTCAATTAGGGTTAGGCGGGTGGTGGGGCCGGTGCAGGGGTGCCTCTGCTCCGCAGCGCAGGGGTCTTCAGTGTTGTAGGTATTAGACCGGTGGGGTATGCGGGACCTTCTACCGAGGGTGGTGACGGATAGGGGTCTGGGAGTGTTACTACTGGTCACCGAGGTATTAGGTGGGCGACTCATGCCCCTGAGGGTATTGGTCCGGGGTACCCTTGGGTCATCTCGATCATGTCCCTTAGGGTTATAGCTGATCCTATGGCTGTGGGACGCCTTAGCTAGCGCTGAGTTATAGTAATCAGCATTACTATTGAAGATCTCTTTATTGGCAGACAAGTTAGAGATCCTGTCAGAGACACTCTTAACTACGGCCTTAACTATAGATCTAGGCTAATTGGACCCAGCGTTGATATACACCAGATTCTCATTGGATTTATATATATATATATTAGAAAGTGAGGTTTTTTTACAAAATGAAAAATAACCGAGGTGTCCTTCCCGAGTGAAAGTTTAAAGAAAAAAAGATGAAATAGAAAATGCAACTGGAGTCTTATTTTTAAAAAATATATATATATTTATTTGGCTCCTTTACCGGTTTCGCAGTTCTTCTGCTTTTCAAAAGTAGAGTTGAGATGGAGGGTTTGTGGTTTTTCTCACATCTGATGTGAGAAAAACCACAGACCCTCCATCTCAACTCTACTCGGGAGTTCAATTCCTGGTGGCGGGATGAAGAAGATCTATAATAAAAGGCTTTCGGCCCTGATCATCCACCATCCTTTCTTTTTACAAGGAACAGTGCATCCAAGAACATATTATCTCATGTGATATTCCCATTCGAAGATGGAAAAGTATGATTCGAAGGCAATTTAACTACTATTTTTAGCATACTTAACGACCACGTGGAGGCATAGATTTGGTTCGTAATACATCATATAGGGTTTGGTGGTCATGTGATTTGTTGCACCTGAAGTCAATCCTTCATTATCTTCTTGTATTTGATTATGCTTTTATTTTACATTGCTTTCATCTGATGGTCCTTTCCGTTGACCAGGCTACATGCAGTGAAGGAAATGACTCTTATTCATTTATCTGCATGTGTACTGATGATTACACTGGCAGATTATGTGAACTTTCCACAGATGACTGCCAGCATCACAATTGTGCTAACGGTGCCACCTGTATTGACCTTCACAACAAATATGTATGCCAGTGTGTTCCTGGATTTTCTGGTAAGTTGAATTTCATGACTGTAATAGTTGATGTTATTACAATTCATTCAAGAATGGTAAATGTATTTATTGTCATTTCATAAGCAGCGTACAACGAAAATATGTAATCTTTAGACTTTATATAAAACAAATTGATATTTGATGATGTCGTTCACTACTATATTTTCTTAAGCAATAAATCATATAATCTGAAACCTGTTTCATCTTGGGACACTTCGGTTAGTAAATGTATTTTGCCTAATCTTCAACTAGTAAGCTTTTAAAGTTCATATCGGATTTGACAGATAAGGGATTTGATAAACAAGATATTTAGAATGCTTTCCATAAGCGCATAGTCTGATCTCCGCAAAACAAATATTTGATTGAGCTTTATGTGATTGAGTTAGCGTTGATGAAAGCAAAGACAACAACGAAAACGATGTAATAAACATACAAACTCTTATTTAAAAGTTTAAATATGAATATCATTTTAGATCAAAATCACTTGTTACATAAACGTAATTGTATTTCCTTGTGTGACATATAGAGTAACCGAAAGGAAATATTCTATAAAAATACAAGGAATATAAACCTTGTATGAAATTGTAAGAAAATGATGAAGTTATATGTTTATTATATCATTTTCTAACTTAAGCTAAATATATTCTTAGA
>OZ024743.1:259842467-259844967 GCA_964016885.1 Eledone cirrhosa | reverse complement strand
TATACATACCCACCTAAATCTTATAAGAAGCGTAACTGGAATTTAAAATTAGAAAGTTTATAAAGAGGTCTCTGCTGTATCAAAATATTAAATTGGGATTTAGGCAAAAGGCCACAGAATTTATTTGAGCAAAGGGAATCACATATAGTATAGTATACGTGTATAACTTAGTATATAGAATAGTTTAGAATAATGGTGAATATGGTTTATTTAAGAATGATTAGCTTATATATTTCTAACTATTATTGTGATAGGCTTTTTCAATTAATCACATAAACTGATGTTTACTGGACACATTGGATCATTTGGGGACGTTCAATATATAGAGCGGTTCAAGAGAGACGTCACTGGAATAGTCTGTCATTGTCTTTCATTGGTTTTAGTAGTAAAATAAGATTATATATTACAAAAATTCATCAGTTCCAAGTATTGGGTCCGTTAAAAATTCCAAGTACTTTCTTTATAGCCCAATATGTACATATATGCTATTGGATAGGATACCTATTTTTTTATTTTATAAGTATAAACGTTTCTTGCTCTCTTTTGTTCGTCTCACCATTTAACATTATTTGATTATGAGCAATTCTAGGGTAAAATTGTTTTACATGAGAGGGGTCATTAGTAGGGTAAATTTTGTGTATCATTACACTAGTTTAAGGGTTTTCATAACACTAAAACAAAGAGATGATGTTGAATTTTTAACAAGAAATTTAATGTGTAATGTTTAAATTTATTTAAAATAATCTTTAAACCATTTCAAACATGACGATCTAAAAATGAAATCCAAAAATTACATCGCATACTATATGTACAATAATGTAACTATGATACTTAGCTCATCATAGCATAATGATAAGGTAAGAGCGATATTGCTATTAGAAATTATTTAAATATTATTGGAATATTGGATATTATATGATTGTAAATATTTCAAAATATAACACAATGTATTTTTGAGAGAGAAGAGGTTGATGAAACATGCAAAGAATGACTGAAAAGAATATTCTATGGTTGTCTATAATCTTCGCTGTTTTATCATACATGTCCCATGCTGTCATCAATACTTTATTGCCGCAAGTTATATCAGAACTCTCGCCTCTAAAAAATCATTGCTATGAATTTCATTGTGAAGATAAATGACTTCAGGCTAGAAATAGCGATATCTTAGAAGTCAAGTGTAATTGGGTGTATTACCAACGATTATCTTTTCTTGAGCTCAATGTGGTAGTTGTTTTAGTTGTAATATTAATGGTGATAGTGACAGCAGCTTTGGTGTTGTTGTTTTTGGTGGTGGTGATGTCGTTGGCGATACTGTTGGTGGTGTTGGTGGTGATGATGGTGGTGGTGGTGGAGGAAGGTGATGACAGTGGTGATGGTGGTGGGGTGATGATAAGGATGATAGTAATGTAGTAAAGAGAATTATCTTATAAGATATGGAAAATACAAGTATTGTTATCTTTCAGGATATAAATATTTCGATCGATAATATTGACTGAAATGGCACCAGCAGTCACGTGGAGTTCTAGTCTAATAATACTGTGAGATGAAGTTTGGAGTTGAAATAAAGTGTAAGTATTGTACGAAACGTGGTGCAGAGCTGTGAACTGCGTCTGTATATATATATATATATATATATATACCACCGTTAGATTTCCATTAACCTAAGCCAGCTTAATACGCTGTTATATATATTTTGCTTTTTATAGTTATTTGCGCGGACGTAATATATATCAGATTGACTTACCGCGTATTGTTATTGCCTTATCTTCGAACACCATATCTTATATTGTTTGAACACCGCTGCTAGGAACATTAATTTACTGTTAACCTAGATGTTAATTACGTCTAACCTAGATGTTTCTTCATCACTGAAATTGTATCTTGAGTAATTCTGTCAACCACAAGAGAAAATAATTGTTTCTACTTTTGGCACAAGGCCAGCAATTACCCAGTGTATTACTGGTAATTTATTTTATCGACCCCGTAAGGATGAAAAGCAAAGTTAACCTCGACGGGATTTGAACTCAGAATTGCAAGGGCCGTAACTCTATGCGTCAAAGCATGGCGTCCGACCCTCTACCGATACTGCTAATCGACCGCCACAAGAGAAAATAATTGTTTCTACTTTTGGCACAAGGCCAGCAATTACCCAATGCATTACTGGTACTTTATTCTATCGACACCGGAAGGATGAGAAAATAATTGTTTCTACTTTTGGCACAAGGCCAGCAATTACCCAGTGCATTACTGGTACTTTATTTTATCGACCCCGTAAGGATGAAAGGCAAAGTTAACCTCGGCGGGATTTGAACTCAGAATGGCAAGGGCCGTAACTCTATGCATCAAAGCATGGCATCCAACCCTCTACCGATACTGCCAATTCACCGGAAGGATGAGAAAATAATTGTTTCTACTTTTGGCACAAGGCCATCAATTATTCCAGTGCATTACTGGTACTTTATTTTATCGACCTCGTAAGGATGAAAGGCAAAGTCAACCT
>OZ024743.1:259824967-259839967 GCA_964016885.1 Eledone cirrhosa | reverse complement strand
CTACACCCCAGTTCTCTCTCTCACTCGTCCATTTTCCTTCTCTGTCTCCTCTCTCTCTCTCTCTCTCTCTCTCTCTCTCTCTCTCTCTCTCTCTCTCTCTCTCTCTCTCTCTCTTTCAAACTACTGTCTGATAACCACTATCTCTTTCTCTTTATCTTTCTCTCTGTCTCTTTATGAAGGTACTAGGAAAAACCCTGTATCTAGGAAACCCGTGCTCCGATTTATGCGAAACTTGTTTTATTCCATACGTATTCCCTTTTCAGGGTCAACTTCCTTTCAAAGTATTTTCCCATTATGCGCAGTTGTGGCTGTATTAAATTACAGACAAGCACACAATCACAGAGTTTTATTAGTATATAGATAGTGACAGGGGTAAACTGGTCATGGCAGGAATATTTTTGTAATAGATCTGCTGAATCAGGGGATCCGGGGTAAAAAAACAACAACAGCAGAATCTTTGAGAGTGGCTTGTCTAGAGTGGCATGCATCGTCAGTTTTGTCGCACCTCCGTTGCATAAAAGACATATTTATTATACACAATTGTATATTCGTAATTTTAATGATACGAAAATATTTATATCATATGCTTTTATTACTGACTCTATTATATAAATTAATCTTAATAATCATTATGGTGACAACGTTTCACAGATATTCAGATGTTTCTCATTGGAGAAACTTATGGAGTGGGTTAGCATCAGTGCTATAGCAGAAATAAAGACGTAAGTGGACTTAAATGTTATTCTTTTATTCGTTAGACTGCGTGGGTGCAGGGGCATCGTCTTGATTTATGTTGAAATGAATGGCTGGTGTAGCGGG
Source organism: Eledone cirrhosa (assembly GCA_964016885.1). NCBI lineage: Eukaryota > Metazoa > Mollusca > Cephalopoda > Octopoda > Eledonidae > Eledone > Eledone cirrhosa. The sequence continues at coordinate 259,839,148 of OZ024743.1, read as the reverse complement.
TTTCGCTAGTTCTTCTCCGCGTTAATGTTTTAGCCATCTTGTTTGCGGGTCACTGTAAGATGCACCGCTCAGCTAAAAGTATAGAGTTTTCCCCCCATCTCTTTCATCTGCCCGTTTTTATCAGTAAAATCTTCTTTCTGTACCCTTTCTTTTTATTTTCTCCCTCTTTTAGTTTATTATTTCAAATCTTTTAAATACTTTTATTATTGTATACTAATGACGGGTTGCTGAAATATTTATTACTGGCTAAGAACATTCAATTCTACCCTCTATGGCCCTATTCAAACGCTGAAAGAGAAACAGAACTGATACAAAGTAATAATAATAATAAGCTACCACCACAATCACCACTACTACTACTACTACTACTAGTAACAGCAACAGCAGTAGTAGTAGTAGTAGTAGTACTACTACTACCAGTAGTAGCAGTAGTAGTACTTCTACTGCTGTTGCTGCTACTGCTACTGCTGCTACTGTTGCTGTTGTTGCTGTTGCTATTTATTATTGTTATTATCACCATTACTAATATTATTACCATTTTGTGCAGTCGATTTTGATAGGCTTCACAGTCCTCCAAGGCCACATTCACTCGTCTATTTTGAATGTATTGACTCTCAAGAGACTCTGGATATGCCAACGACGTCACCAAATACACTGAGATAGTCAGCACCGCTCTCATGGAGTACGAAGCGGTAACAGGAGCTAAAATTAACCAGAAAAGTCAAAGGACCTACAACTCGGCACTTGGAGAGGCAGGTCTGTGCCGTCCAATAGAGTCGTCGAGTACTGGATGGACGGACCGGTTAAATTGCTGGGGTCTGGTTAGGTCCAAATCTCCAAATGAATAAATACTTGGATGAGGTAACAAGCAGAGTTGTAACTCTCACCCAGAAATGGGCCGAGAGGAAGCTATCCCTGAAAAGTCGGGAAGAGGTTGCGAACGTGTACATCGCCTTCGTCATTTCCTACCACCTGACCGTTGTGGCCTGTCATGTTCAACGCCTGACTACACTGAAATGTTTTCTTTTTCACTCTTTGTGGAAGTGGCCCGTGCCAATGTTCAGGCTGTCCACTTGCTGCCAACACCTGCTCGTGGAGGACTGGGTATACCGAAGCTGATATTACGTAAACTTGCGCTGGGACTACATCATCTCTAGCTCTTCCTTTACATTAAACAACTATAGTCGCTGTTTGAGAGACATGTGTTTCCCCAGGTCATTGGCAGAGATCCAGTGCTGAGTCAAGAGAGAACCTAGAGGGAGTGTCTGGAAGCTGGAATGTCTTCAAGCCCTGTGCCAATAGGTGGAAATTCCACTTTGTTGATCAACTAGCCACTTCTTTCCGGAATTTCGGTCCAGAAACCATGCATAACTTACAGAAATGCCTGGCCTCACAATGCTAACACGGAGTGTTCCCAGTTCGAAATAAACTCTACTGGTAAGGAAGTGCCATCATCAGAGCATATCTGATATGCGACGAAACTGTCCTAAACGCACTCTTCCAGTGCCCGAGTATTGCTGACCTGGAGGTTTATGTCGAACAGCTTTTGTCACGTGTGTGACAGATCCGAAATTGAAACATCAAGGTTTAAAAGAGTAAGAGAAACATAAAAGAGTATAAAATGGAATGGAAAGAAGTACAACAATAACGCCAACAACAGCAACAACAAAAATACAACACAACAACAACACCCACAACAACAACAGCAGCAGCAACAGCACATTAAAAGAGAAGATAGCGATGTGAAGTATGCTATAGAATTCTGGCTTCCGTTTGTTTACTGGTAAATCAAAAATTCACCACTTGATGGCAATCAAGGGTTTTATTAAAAATTTGCTAAAGGTGTGGAAAAATAATCAATATACAAAGCAAATGTTCCTTATTATATAGAAAACAACTCTATATAATGTATCTAATTGCCTTGCCGTTCGTTACAGCCTTTATTGATGCCAGCTAAATATATCTGAACATTTTCAAGCGCTGAAAGTTATTTCTTTCTGGCTGGCGGTGATTATGAAGAGTGTGTTAGATTTGCTGTTATTCCAGTTGTTATAATTGTTGTTGTAGTAGTAGTAGCAGTAGCAGCAGTAGTAGTAGTAGTAGTTGTAGTAGTAGTAGTAGTAGTAGTAGTAGTAGTAGTAGTAGTAGTAGTAGTAGTAGTAGTAGTAGTAGTGGTGGTGGTGGTAGTGGTGGCGGTGGTAGTAGTAGTAGTAGTAGTAGTAGTAGTAGTGGTGGTGGTGGTGGTGGCGGCGGCGGTAGTAGTAGTAGTAGTAGTAGTAGTGGTAGTGGTAGTGGTGGCGGCAGTGGTGGTAGTAGTATGTGTAGTAGTAGTAATAGTAGTTGTTGTTGTTGTGGTTTTGTTTGATGTTAGTGAAGTGTGGTGATGATGAGCGTTTCAGATTTGTTGTTGTTCTTGTTGTTATTGTTGTTGCTGCTGCAGATGTACCTCTTTCCATGTTTTGGTGTTGTCGATGGTGGTAGAGAGGGTCATGCTACTGGGGATGCTACTGTTGTTGTTTGGTGTTATTGGTGATGTCGTTGTTATTGATTATCAAGTTTATGTTGTTTTAGTTAAATTGCTTTTGTTGTTGTTGTTATTGTTGTTATTGTTGTTGTTGTTGGTGGTGGTGCTGGTGTTGCTGATAATATTTTAGGTGCTGTTGAGAGATGGTAGTGGTGGTTCTATTAATGTTTTGTATTAGTTTTGGATGTGGTGGCAGTGGTGGTGGTGGTGGCGGTAACAATGGTTTTGACGGTGGTGGTGGTGGTAAAAATGGTTTTGTCGGTGGTGGTGGTGGTGGTGGTGATGGCGGTAAAAATGGTTTTGTCGGTGGTGGTCGTGGTGGAGACGGCGGTAAAAATGGTTTTGACAGTGGTGGTGGAGGTGATGGTGGTGGTGGCGGTAAAAGTGGTTTTCACGGTGATGGTGGTGGTGGGGTGATGGTGGTAAAAATGGTTTTGTCGGTGGTGGTGGTGGAGATGGCGGTAAAAATGGTTTTGTCGGTGGTGGTGGTGGTGGTGGTGGTGGAGATGGCGGTAAAAATGGTTTTGTCGGTGGTGGTGGTGGAGATGGCGGTAAAAATGGTTTTGTCGGATGTGGTGGTGGTGGAGATGGCTGTAAAAATGGTTTTGTCGGTGGTGGTGGTGGAGATGGCGGTAAAAATGGTTTTGTCGGTGGTGGTGGTGGTGGTGGTGGTGGTAGAGATGGCGGTAAAAATGGTTTTGTCGGTGGTGGTGGTGTTGGTGGAGATGGCGGTAAAAAAGGTTTTGTTGGTGGTGGTGGTGGTGGAGATGGCGGTAAAAATGGTTTTGTCGGTGGTGGTGGTGGTGGAGATGGCGGTAAAAATGGTTTTGTCGGTGGTGGTGGTGGTGGTGGTGGTGGTAAGGATATTGATAGAGGTAGTGTTTTGTTAAAGTGGAGCTGATTGAGACTCTATCAGTAGTGGTGGCAGTGGCTGATGTTAGCAACTCAGAGGTGACAGTATCTTTTGTTTGTTTGTTTGTTGGTTTACCCATTTATTTCTCTTTATTATTGGTGTATACAACGGTGTATACAGGGTGTATACAACGGTGTATACAGGGTGTATACAACGGTGTATACAACGGTGTATGAAGGGCGGTGGATTGGCAGTATCGGTAAAGGGTCAGACGCCGCCATGCTTTCCAGCATAGTTACGCCCCTTGCCATTCTGAGTTTAAATCCCGCCGAGGTTGACTTTGCCTTTCATCCTTACGGGGTCGATAAGATAAAGTACCAGTAATGCACTGGGTAATTGCTGGCCTTTGCCAAAAGTAGAAACAATTATTGATGTATACAACGTGATGCATATGACTACGATGATGATGACGATGTGTAGATATTACAACGACGATGATGATAGTGATGAGTAGATGACATTACAATGATGATGATGACGAGGAGTAAATTATATTACGATGCTGATGATGGCTAGAAGTAGAAGACATTACGAGGCTGGTGATGATGATGACGATGATGATGATGGCGATGAGCAGATGATATCACGGTGACAGTGATGATAGTGAGAAGTAGATGATATTACGACAATAATGACGACGGCACGTATTAGATGATATCATCGCTGTTGTTGTTGTCAACAATAGCTGAAGGCAATAATGGCTGTGTCGGAAATTATGTTCGTAACCACGAGAAAATTACGTTGATGACTCGTATTCTAATAGATTTTGCGTGTAACACAAGGTCAACTTCTCGTCTTATTTATTTATTCATCTATTATGTTTCATTTTTCGGATAAAATTATTCTCTAAACATTACAATGTATCTATAAACATAGGCGGTTTATTGGCAGTACTGTTATAGCGTCGGACAACAATACTTTGCTGTATTTGTTAAGTTTTGTGGTGACAACCTGGTCAAATAATTAGAAGGTTCACTTCGCAACCATGAGGTGTAGAGTTTCATCTCACTGCGTGGCAACTGGGTTATTTGTTTTATACCATATTCATGGGGTGAAGGCGCATGGCTTAGTAGTTAGAGCACTGGGCTTGCAATTTAGAGGTTGTAAGTTCGTTCTCAGATCGGGTGATGCGTTGTGTCCTTGAGCAAGACACTTTATTTCACGTTGCTCCAGTTTACTTAGCTGTAGAAATGAGTTGCGACGTCACTGGTGCCAAGCTGTATCGGTCATTCCCTTTCTCTTGGACAACATCGATGGCGTGAAGAGGCGAGACAGTTATGCATGGACGACTACTAGTCTTCCACAAAACAAACCTTGCCCAGGCTTGTGACTCGGGGGGGGGGGGGGAACTTTCTAGGTGCAAAACCATGGTCATTCGTGACCGAGTGGGGCCATAGAGATATTCATGGGTCGATTAAAGAATTGGAAATTAAAGTGGCTAACTCTTTGGAAACTAATTGGAAGTCCGTCAGATGGATTGTATCTGTAATTCAAAAGCCCAGCTTTGTCACCTTATTTTGTGGCGTTGAATCTGCCTGGAACTTGTTATGGGTATGCATCAATATGGAATACTCAACCACTCACACAATAAATCATGAGCTGGAGGTTCAATAGAGATATCTCAGAATAAATCATTAAGCACCTCGGACCATTGACCGAAGATTGACGATCAGTTGTGGTAATTATGTCATATATCAAAGCCTGCCTAGTTAGAGTATATGTATATATATACTAGTAATTGTTCCGGTTGGTGAATGGGCTGCGGAATATAAGGCTCAGGAAATATAGATAATGTCCAAGGTCTAGTAAAGGGGCTTAGTTTATAGCTAGCTTTGATTTCCTGGTTACATTGTTTACGGATTAGGACGTTCAACGGTCTTATTTACATACACACACATACAGAACCCCTCCACCCCCCATATATATATCCTGACCGTTTAGCAGTTCTTTTCTCACATACAACTGCTGCGGCGATCGGACGTGTGTCTTGTTCCTCTCGACCACACAGTCTTGAACTTATGTTCTCTTATCGAGTGGTCTTGGATTTCCTATCTATAATTGGTCGCATATTGCTCGGTTTATTGTTTTTTTTTCGCTGTTTTGTTACTGTTTTCTCTTTTCTTCCCTTTTGCTTTTTTTCCGTCCTTCCTTTGTTTTCCCAATAACTTATCCAGATGTTGACGCCCTGGGTGAGGTATATTGTCTTTACAGCGTACAAAATATCCGAGACCCCCAGTAGACGACTGATGAGGAATGCCCCCCCCCTCCCCCGTTCTCGCTTTCTTCGTATTCACACTGCATTTTATGTTTTCTTAAATAGCAACTACACAGCCATTTCTATTGTCCATATATTTCATATATATATATGCATGTATGTATATATATATATATAGTGAAAAAAGTGCGGACATTAGAAAACGTTATAAATATCCTTTATATATATATATATATATATATATATATATATATATATATATATATATATATATATATATACACATTTTAGTACAGCATTAACGAAGCTTTAGGTTGCGGCCAAGCTAACGAATGCAAATTCGGAATGTAGCTTTAGCAGATTTTTCTTTATTAAACATTGGATAATTAAAACATACCAAAAACAGTGAAGACATATTTCTTCTTTCTTTTTCAAATATATTTTACTATACCATAAAGTTTCCTCATTTTTTCAATACATATATATGTGTATATATTAAGAAGTGCACTAGCAGCCGAAGTGCATCATAAATGTGTATATGTATAAACACAGGATGTTTAACCAAGACTGCAAGAATGCGTATGTAAATATACACATTTTTGATATGTGGATGTTTAAACATATAATCGATTTTCGGATCTAATTGGATCCTCATCACGTATATCATCCAATCAACAACAAGGAGACATTAATTTGATGCCTATATATACACATTCGCTCTTAGTATTATTCTGAAATGGACATACTAATTTGCACTTAATTAGCACTCGTGCTTGTAATTACTTAAGATATATATTAAGAGGTTTGCTAACAGCCAAAGTGCATGATAAATAAAGAGCGTTTAACCAAGATTGCAACAATGTGTATATAAATATACACATTTTTAATATGCCAAACTATATATCTGTGTATATATAAACATGCCAGAATATATATATATATATATATATATATATATATATATATATATATATATATATATATATATATATATATATATATATATATATGTATATATATATATATATATATGTATATATATATATATATAATGATTAATCTCCTTTGTATATATTCCATTAAAGAAATATATTTCACCATTAATCGGTGAATAACATATGCATGTATGCATATATGTATGTATATGTATATATAAATATATATATATATATAGATAGATAGATAAATATACACGGGTGTGTATGATTGTGTATAGAAGATTATATTAATAAAAGGAATTCCAACTTTGTCTTATTTACTCGTTTTATTTACAATCCTTTAAAATTTATAATGGTATTAGAATGTAATAGTATGGTAGAATATTAAATGCTAAGTGTTAATTGAACAAGTACTTTCATGCTTTGGCAATCTTCAGATTCACAATGTGTGGTGACAGTCAAGTTTGCAATTTTCAACTATAAATATATATATATACATATATATATATATATATATATATATATATATATATATATATATATATATATATATATATATATATATATATATATATATATATATATATATATTGGTAAACGGAAAAGAAAATGCTGATAAATTGTTCACAGTGAAAAATAGTTTAATTAGGAATAAGTGAAAATTAGTAATAGTATTGGTTAGTATTCAGTTTTGGTATTAAGTTTTACCGGTTGCGCATTTCTAATGCTTTTCAAAAATAATTTTGAGATAGAACACCCGTGATGTTTGCTCTAATCCAGCTTAGAGCAAACATCCAATACTATTACTAATTTTCACTTATTCCTAATTAAACTATTATTCACTGTGAACAATTTGTCAGCATTTTCTTTTCCGTTTATCAATATATCATAACTCGTGTGTTACACCTCTATTCTTTTAAATATATATATATATATATATGTATATATATATATATATATATATATATATATATATATATATATATATATATATATATATATATATATATTTATATATATATATATATACATATACATATTTATAGTTGAAAATTGCACACCTCTAAATTTATATATATATATATATATATATATATATATATATATATAAACAAGGTTTAGCAAATAATGAAAAAGTTTCAAAATAAATTAAAAAAAATTGACTTTACCTACTATAGTTACCTTTACCGATCGGTTTCGAATCTCAAAAATAAACGGAGACCATACGGCCTTCGTTGCAAAGAAAGATTCTCGTCAGAAGGTTCTATTCATTCGAAGAATATAAAATTCTTGAATTTAAATTACGAACTAGCGCTATCTAAAACTGTTCCTGGGATGAGAGTGAATGATGTAGAAACAATTTTTTCAAGGGCCGAAGTAAAGATAGAGGCAGAGGGAGGTAGGTCAAACCGGCCGCAACTATCACTAGCAGCAGTCGGAACGACCCAATTTGTCTCAACAGTAGAGGAGAGTAGTAATAATAGGATATGTGTTCCTTCACGCACAAGGCGCTAAGGGACGCATGTATTGTCCAACCAAATGCAAATGTGGTTCAATGGCAGGTTAATAAATTAACGAGCCAGAACATATATACACAAGGTTTAGCAAATAATGAAAAAGTTTCAAAATAAATTTTAAAAAATTGACTTTACCTACTATAGTTACCTTTACCGATCGGTTTCGAATCCCAAAATTAAACGGAGACCATACGGCCTTCGTTGCAAAGAAAGATTCTCGTCAGAAGGTTCTTTTCATTCGAAGAATATATATTTATTAACCTGCCATTGAACCACATTGGCACATATATATATATATATATATATATATTTCGTTTCTGAATTTGTTTAGCAAGATTCTTTATCTGAAATGAAAGGAAAGGCACTATCCTTAGAATCTGCTGTATAGATTTCACTTTCAACGCTTGACCGGCTCCACTCCCTCCCTCATTGTTCTACAGGCAAGTTCAGCCACCCCTACCTCCCACCAAATGCCACGATAGACTTATTTGTGTTTACAACAAATTTTGACCAATCCTCTCAACAACTACAATCTTCCCATATAAGGAAGTACCCCTTGACAAGTTCGGCTATTTATTTACCAGGCTAAACATTCTAATTTAGTCCAGAAATAGCCGTCGAAACGGCTTGAGCTCTGCCGTCGGGGTCATACTTTTTCCTATATATATATATATATCATAGATTCAGTTAGAAACTCAAAATAGTCTTTTACAATTAGCTCAAAGAAGGGAATATTTCCGATCCGTGTAATATAATTGGATATATGAGAGGGATGAACACAGATATAAGTATACATGTGTTCCAATTGCAAATGACCAAGTTAGTTAGGTTGAAAAATACTAATTTAAAACAATATGGTTTGCCTGACTCGATTTAACGTAATAAATCAATAAAAATAACAAACCTATATCGGGCAAATAGCCTATGATACCCGGCCAGATGTAAATCTGTTTCGCAAGGATTATTAGGTGAAAGCTACAAATTCCTGTGCTCTTCTGCGGGTATCCAGGAAAATTCGTACCTTTCACTAGATGACCAAATTCGCTCCCCTCTCTATATACCAGTACATACCTCACTCTCTATCATTCTAGAATTTCCCACTTTCTCACTAGCCCACCAAGCTCTCCCCGCTCACTATATCTCACTATATGCTTCACTCTCTATCGTTTTCACAATTACCTCTCTCACACTATGCCGCCAAACTCTCTGCCCCTCTCTATATACCACTACATACCTCACTCTCTCTCTGACTCTCACAATACTCGGTCACTAAACCAACAAATTCTCTACCGCTCTCTATATCTAACTACATACCCTACTCTCTCTCTCTCTCTCACAATTCCCCCTCTCTCACTAGACCGACAAATTTTCTCTCCCTCTCTATATCCCACAACAATATTTTTTACTTTGAAACAACAAATGTTTTCATCTTCTGTAAAGAACAACAAAGTTCTCAATCCCTCCCCCACCTTTTGAACCCCTGGGGTGTGGGGGAGATCTTTCTTTTTATTCTGGTGGTGTGCTTTTGTTGAATTATTTGACAGGAGTTTAAAATATGTGGTGGTGGAGGATGCTGGTGGTGTGGTGGTGTTGGTAGTAATATGGTGGTGGTGGTAATTGGGGTGTAAAGGGTGGCGGTGGTGGAAGTGTGGTACTGTTGATGGTGTTTGTTTGTTTTGAATATATCTATCTATCTATAAACTACTAAAACTCTTGATTGAGTGCTTGTCTGTAATTCAATACAGCCAAAACTGCGCATAATGGAAAAATCCTTTGAAAGGAAGTTGCCTCCAAAATATAAAACATATGGAATAAAACAAGCTTCACATAAATCGGAGCAGGGATTTCCGAGATACGGTTTTTTTTTCGGGTAACTTCATAAATAGAGCGAGAGAAAGATAAAGAGAAAGAGATAGGGGTTGTGAGAGAGTAGATTGAAAGAGAGACATATATATAGAGAGAAAGGGAGACAGAGAAGGAAAATCGAAGAGAAAGAGAGGGTTATATATATATATATATATATATATATATATATATATATATATATATATATATATATATATATAGGGAGAGAGAGAGAGAGAGAGAGAGAGATAGAGAGAGAGAGAGAGAGAGAGAGAGAGAGAGAGAGAGAGAGAGAGAGAGAGAGAGATAGAGAGAGAGACAGAGAGACAGATGGTGGTGTTGTTGAATGAAATTATAACCGGTGACTTTAAAGAATCGATTATAGCATTATTAACCCTACGAAGTCCGATTTAGGTAGACTTAGTAAAACGATTCTTGATAGAATTATACCTGAAATTAGAAGTTTGGCCCCTCTTGCACTGTGGAACAATTCTTTCGCGGTGATTGATTGGTTCAACGGCATATGTAACAAGGAACATTGCCGTTTTATCCAATTCGACATCAACAATTACTACTCCTCCATCACTTTACCACTTCTCCTTAGAGCTATCAATTTCGCTAAAACACTCACAGTGGTTAAGGATTTCGAAGTTGATGTCATCCTCAATGCCCGAAAGTCGGTGATTAATTTCGACGACTCTATTTGGATTAAAAAATCCAATAGTACCCCATTCGACATGAATATGGGCGCCAGTGACTCTGCGGAGGTTACTGATCTTATTGGCCTTTTCCTTCTTTTCTCTATCAAGGACGAATTCCCCAACGCGGGCGGTGGTTTGTACCGTGACGATGGTCTTTTGACCATGACTAAGTGCGGACCTCGTGCTTGCGACAGGTTCAGAAAAGAACTCACAGCCTTCTTTAAAGGCTTCAACCTCTCTATACAGGTTGAGGCCAATCTCTCGGTCGTTAATTACCTCGACGTTACCCTCAATTTATTGAATGGGTTGTATTACCCGTATAGAAAGCCGAATGATACGCTTAATTACATAAGTAAGCATTCTAACCATCCTGCCAGCATAACCAAGAACCTGGTAAGAAACGTTTCGTTGAGGCTTTCCCGTCTTTCCACCAACGAGCGTATTTTCAACGACCATTCCAATTATTACAATGAAGCTCTTGCTCGAAGTGGATTTGTCGATAAGGTAGCATATACAGAGTACGAAAATAGACCTAGAAGAAATAGATCCCGTCGGATTTGTTGGTATAACCCACCATATAATATGGAGGTGGCCACACCCTTAGCTAAGATCTTTCTTTCCCTTATTACGAAGCATTTTCCCCTACACATAAATATAGTAACATTTTTAATAGAAATACTATTAAAATTTCTTACTCTACGACTCCTAACCTTGCACATAACATCACAGCTTCAAATTTAGCTAAACTACCTAGCCGTAGGAACACGTGCAACCCTGTAGTTAGTACTAACTGTAATTGTAGGAATCGGGCTGATTGCCCCCTATCCGGGAAATGCCTCTCTAGTAACATTGTCTACAAATGTAAGGTTGTAACACCCACGTCCCATAGGGCCTACATAGGGTTAACTGCCAATAGTTTCAAGCAGCGTGTTTACATGCATACCCATTCTTTTCGTTACCCTCTAAGAAGGAATATGACGTCACTTTCAGCTTATATCTGGAGTCTAAAAGACAACCGCACCCAATATAAGTTACACTGGGAGATCCTAGCCAGGGCTAGATCGTATAACGGAAATAAAAGACCATGTGACCTCTGCGCCGCTGAGGCCCTGGAAATACTCTACGCCACAGACCACATCCTAAACAAAAAATCTGAGGCAATTTCGGCTTGTAAACATAAATTGCACAAAACTTTCCTGTATTACAGCCCCACATTATACCCTAACGGATAGTACGATCTATACGTGGATATTTTACGTCTTGATGTGGGAGCTAAGTATATGTTTTGTTTATTCCTTTACTTATTTGCATTGGTAAGTATATATTACCCGTATGTTTTGTGAAGGTACGTATAAATTCTCGTACGTATATTTGATTGCTATGGCGTATAATTTTATATATTCTGGTACATAGGGTTTGGCTATGTGTATACGGGAGTTTTGCGTCTGTGTGAGTATGCAGGTTCGTACGTATGGTGGGTGTGTGTATATGTGTACTTCTTGTTTTAGTTGACTTACGTCTCCGAACATTCGTGTATTTATATGTAGGTATGTGTGTGCGCTTGTTATATACGTATTTATATACCATTTACGTGGTTTTGTCTTTGCGTGCTATTGTTCTCCACGCTCCACATATGACGTATTTTCTTCGTTTTTTCGTTCATTGCCAGAGAACGTCTCTATGCACCACCTAAGACAACATTAGTCTACGACCTCTTTTATACCATAAACGTGGTTCTGTCTTTGCGTGTAATTGTTTAATGACGCTCCTATTAATGACGTATTATTCGTTTTTTCCCGTTCTTTGCCAGCGAACGTTTCCACGAACCAAAGTATCGTCTTGCTGTCTTCCTCCGGTTGCAACGTTTTTTGAAATATCCAGTTCTGCGTTTACAGATTGACTTTGTTAGTTTCAGAAGATCCCGTTAAGGGTGGGTGAAAGCAGCGATTCTTTGCTTACACTTTAATCTGTTATTTTAATAAATATTTGCTCTACGGTTCTTATATATTTGATATATATTTATCCTTATCGACCCCTCTTTGGATTTTAGTCTTCAAATTTATTATTATTACTATATATATATATATATATATATATATATATATATATATATATATATATATATATATATATATATATATATATACATACATATATATGTATATATATATATATAATAAATGAAGAATTTGAAATAGAAGCCAGGAATATCCGTCATCAGTGGTCTACTAGCCATCATAGGTATTTCTTCGCATTACAGACCATATACCTCAAGCTAGGGCGATACAATAACTAAATTAAGTTATTGGGATAAAAAGAGTTGGGTGGAGAAAGCGAGACAGGTAAACAAACACGAATGGTGAGGCAACGTAAAGAGAGGAAGAAATGAGAAAATCAAGTCAATAATTCATTTTCTATTTGCAACAACACAGCTCGCCATTTTTCATTCATATATGCTTTCCCCTTCGCTGTGACCTGTCTTTTTCTCTTCCCTTACCGCTATCCTCTTTCTATCTCCCCCTTCTCTCTCCTTCTCCCTCTTACTTTCACTCACCCGCTCTGCTAGTCACCCTCTCTCGACTAGCTACTTCCTCACACTTTCACTCACTCACTCTCTGCTACTCACCCTCTCTCTCACTTCCTCCATCGTCCCACACCGTACGAGATTCTTTCTTCGCTCATATCCGTACGGCCAAAATGTATATTTGCCTTCTCGTCAATGTTTGCAAGTTCTTATGTTCAAAATGAATTATTGACTTGATTTTCTCATGTTTTCCTCTCTTCACGTTGCCTCATCATTCGTGTCTGTTTATCTGTCTCTCTTTCTCCAGCCAACTCTTTTTATCCCAATAACTTAATTTAGTTATTGTATCGCCCTAGCTTGAGGTATATGGTCTGTAATGCGAAGAAATACCTATGATGGCTAGTAGACCACTGATGACGGATATTATGTATATATATAAATGTGTGTGTGTGTGTGTTCGTGTATATATATATGTGTGTGTGTCTGTGACCAGTGTATATAGGTCACACACACACACACACACACACACACACACACACACACATACACACACACGCACACACACACGCACACACATATCTATCTATATATATATGGACCTTTCAATTTCATTTCACATTATATACATGTCTGTGTATATTTTAATTATTTAAAAATTATTTTTAAGTGAACATGATTTAAAAAACCTTTAGTGAACGTGCCTTAACGGGTCACGGGTGGTCTAGTTATCCAATATACCCATATTTCCTATGAGGCTGAGTCTAATTTGTAAGAAGTTGACTATTATTTATAACTGTTTGATCGTGTAAATGCGCCTCCAGTCGCACACAGCAACGTTTGAAGAAGTCTATATGGGAAAGTTTTTCAGTGCTCTCATAAGGCTTTTAATGTGATTTAAACAAGGCAACAAAATACTTATCGCTTATAACTTATCTGTGTTTCTTGGTGTGTATTTCCATCTAGGTAAACAAGAGTTAAGTGAGTTTGGCGCAGTGAAGATAAGA